>CM076569.1:554552679-555117863 GCA_034641835.2 Pinus albicaulis | reverse complement strand
CGTTACATGTTAACCACCGCACCGATTAACATAGAGAAAATAATAAAAATCATCCAGTGTTAGTTTTTGTAGCATAAACGCCCTGCGAAAAAAAGGGACCACCATACGATGCTCTCTGTCAACTGGGAGATGAAGTGTGGTGCGTTATATGTTACATGGTGCACCGATTAACACAATAAAACAATTTTTTGCGAAACAACACGTTCTCAGTGCACCATATTGAAATAGCACGTTATCGGTGCACCCCTCGTAACCTAACGCACTGGTACCCTTTTTTAGACATGGTGCACTGGTTAAAAAAAATTGTTTTAAAATTTTTTATTACACAGTACTTGCGTGGTGTGCTAGGATAATACAATGCATTGGTGCTCTAGGTTACGCAGGGCGCATCGATAAAAAAAAATCCTTTTTTTTTCAAAAATTCATGTAAGGGCCAAATGGATTGGGATCCGACTATAAAAGTCATCGCGTGGGTTGGATGCCAATCTAAAATGAAAAGCCCTAATTCTGAAATCACAGAAACAGGGAGAAGAAAGGGCCGAAATAAAAAGAATGAAGGGTTTAGGGTAAAAATGGATTTTTATTTATTTATTTTTTCTGAAAAGGAAAAACAAATTTAAATTTTTTTCTTACTTCGTAAAAAAAATGCAGAAAAAAGTAAAAAAATCAATCAAATTTAATCATGAGATCATTTGAAATACTATGCTACAGTGTTTGAATCACCATAGGTTTGGATTCTAATTGTCTGAATACTTCTGTTTAAACGTATTTCGCTGCTCCACGGTGCTCTCGTGCTCTCTTGCTCCAAGTATGTCTCCTGCAAATCTCTGGTTTTTTTTTTTTGCAAAAATAGTGAAATAATAAAAAGTGTTTAGTATTTAAAGAATTGTTTTATGAAATTAGATTTTTGAAAATATTTTGTCGCCCATTTGTCAATTTACCGCTTTTTTTTCACTTAAAGAAAATAGAGTTGCACTTTATTTATTTGCGGTTATTCGTCACCGGTGCGTCACTTAATATCACCGCATTGGTGCATCCATTGATAACACAGCACCGGTGCAGTTATCTGTACGTTAGCACCGATTTGCGGTTAAGGCACTGAAATTACTTTTAGGTGTGTACACCAAAATTTAGTGAACTCCAACCATAGAAATTGAGAATTAGAATTTTGTTTATTCTTGATGGAAATATGCAATTAGAATTAGAATTTTGTTTATTCCTAAGAATTAGAATTAGAATTAGAATTGGATAAATTCTTGATGGAAATAACTATTCTTCCAATGCATTTTGTTTATTGTAGGAGGTCCCCACTGATTATGTGGAGAGAATGCAATGTGGGACGTGTGAAGATGCAATACTACAGGGCCCAAGTGAGAAATTGTGGTATGTGAACCTGTGCTATGCTAAGGCTTGGGCAGTTTTCACAAATGGTCGGGAAAGTTTTGTTTCTGAGCAGTTTATTGAAGTTGGAGATATTTTAGTTTTTAGAGAAAATGTACATTTTGCTATGAAAATCTTTGGGCCATTTATTTTCAAAACTACACCTCTTCTTCTTTCAGAAAAATAAAATTGAACTTTTCCATAAATTGCAACAAGAAAATGTGCCAACAGGAGCCTCTGACATGCATATCTATTTCTTCTGTTGAGGTCTCGAACGAATTGATTATGGCCAGTATACTTCTCTGAGGATTTTGCCTGAATTTTCTTTGGTTCTAATGAAGGGTACAGTTACTAACAGATATAGGATTGTTGAAGCAGTCCCATTTGTGCTTGTTTTCCCAGTAACCTCGTCAGATATGGCAATATTATTTGCCTTATTTTCAACTACATTGGTTGAAGAAACTGTAGATACCTTTATGTCTGTAGGAAACTCCGAACTAGGTAGGGAATTTAGCGAATCCTTCGAGTGCACTACAGGTAGACCTTGTATAACACCATTAACTATTGTGCTACCATTGTCAGGTGCTCCTACACCCTTCTGCCCATCTTTGGCATGTGCAAATCCTTTGAAACCATCATCAAGGACCTGCCTTTTTGCTGACCCATGATCTGCTTGCCCATTTGTAAGTTCCTCCTCCATCTTAGCATCCAATTTCCTCTTTTCTCCCTTGTGCTTTCTATCATCTTGGTATCATCCTCTGTAAAATTCTTTCGTTTGTCACTATTATCTTTCCTTCCCTCATTTTCATGCTCTCACTCTCGTCGCTTGTGGGACCTGTCATCCATTTCTTCATCATAAGGATTCATATCCTTTGTCTCACGAGAACTCCTACCCCTATTAACAACCTCGATTGACCTTTCGTTACTATCCCTATAGAAATTAGAATATTTCCCTTCATGGGACCTACTAGCCCAATCAACAACGTCAATTAATCTTTCTCTGTTGTCCTTAAGGGAATGAGAATCCTTCCCTTCATGGTGCCTCTTGGCTTTATCGACTGCCTTGATTGATCTTTCTCTACTGTCCAATATTTCCCTGCCATCCTTGTAAGAATGAGAATTGTTACCTTCATGTGATCTCTTAGCCCATTCAAGAGACTCAATTGATCTCTCTCTGACATACCTTAGCGAGTATGACTCCTTACTTTCGAAGTACCATTTCACCTTGCTAGTCGTCAGAGCGTTGACAGGTATTTCTCTGCCATCAACTCTGCTCTCCCTTTCTCCATCATGGGACCTCTTAACCCTATTGTCGGTCTCAACCAAATTCTCTCTGCCATGATCAAGAAAATACTTGCACTCGTGACCAGGCCTCTTAAGCCTATTGTCGGTCTCAAACGAGCTTTCTCGATCGCCCTTCTCAGATTTTTCATAAATATTTTCTCCTTTTGTACTCTATCGAGCTCTGTAGCCGTCTACATCCCTATAAGATTCATCCTTAATCCTCCTGCCATATTTTTCCTTTATATGCCTGTCATCATCTTCGTCCCTTCTATTCTGCCGCTGCCATGGCTCACTCTATCCTTCACCTTTTCATCCTTTGCAGAATGCCTGTTCTCCCTATGTCCCTCTCTCGATCTTCTATCTTCCTAGTTAAAATACTTTTCGACATCATCTCTCTCTTCGTAATATCTATGATGATCATGGGAATCAGAGGGCCTCCTAAACCTATCAGCAAAGCCATCCCTCGAACTGCCCCCCTTCTCATGGGACCTAAGCCTAACCCTATCATCCCCGTTGTCTTTATCCATCTTTCTATTTGAATCACTCATTTTCTCTACTATAAACATCTCAGCCAAAATTTGAACTCTCGTCTTTTCAAACCCTCATCTCCCCAGAAAAATTCTTGCCCGCGATTCGAACCCTCCGCTGCTCCAATACTGCACTTTACAGAATAAATTTTCCTTAGAAAATATATTTCAATGACATACCTGGTTCGTGCGAGGAGAATATGATTGAAGATTGTTGTCAGCGCACCGAATTTCCACTATTCCACATGGTCAACGGTGCGGCTGGGTAAACGGCCGCACCACAATTTTTAAATTTTTTTAAAATAATATGGTGCGCCTTTTGGTACCGCCCCAGAACTGGTGCGAATACTGTTAGCACCGTCTGTGGTGCGGCCTGTAAATTTACAGGCAGCACCACAAACTGGTGCGAGCCGAACAGCTCGAGCGCACCACGCAAATTTTTTTTCTTTTAAATGGTTAATTTTAAGGTTATTTGAAATTCTAATCCTCTAAAAATATTAATTATGGAAATACAAGAAAAATACCTGTGCATTTGGCCGTCGAGGAGGCATATTGGCTGTAGAATTTCAGAAGAAAATTTTCCCACCGTTTTGCAAAATTCAAGTTGGAGATTGGTGGGCAATGCACAACAGCAGTGCATGCAATGGGTGCAATGGGAGTACCGATGTCAGGGCGGCTCAGACAAGGATAAATTGCACCGGTGCTTGAGAGCTCTGGAGCATTGAGAAAAGTGAAAAATGCGGATTTTTGGCCGTAATTTTTTTTTTATTTAACCCTGTTCCGGTGCGCGGGGTTTTATAGGCGCACTGGTGCGATTTTGTAAGACCACACCAGGCAGTCTATCTTTTGGCACAGTGTTTTATGACACACCAATGCGAAAGAGTTGTAAAGCACCGGTGTGCTCTAGTACTAAGACGCACTGGGCGGGTGTACGAAGTACACAGTGTCAGGTGAGCCAATGTTTTGTGCGCACCGGTGCTTTCTCTTATTGAACGCACCGGTGCGGTTTATGATGATAAGCGCACCGGATGAAAAACATCCGCTCGCCAACCTCCTCTAGAAACCTCCGCTAGAAATGGATGTCTGGGGTATTTTTATAAGGGGTTACTAAAAAACATCCGCTAGAGAGTCTTTTCCTTGTAGTGGTGGCACCCCCGGTGGGACCTGAATCCTTTATCGCATATCGCAAGTCGCAGAGCTCAGAAGGGATAGTGCGTATGTACCATGTCGAAACGCCAAAATACAAAGAGCGACGAGAGCCCGTTTGCGATAAGCTTAAAAGCTAAAATCTAAAGGATTTAAAGTCCGGTTGTGGGACCCAATCACATATTGCACATCGCAAGTTGAGAATAGATAGCACCCATGAACCATGGTGAAAGGCCGACTTGCTGAAGTGCAATAAAAGGAGCCATACGCGATGGAGTTTCAAAGCTAAAGACCAAAGCATTTCAAATCTAGATGTAAGGCCTTTTTTAAAGAAAATCGCATCGGAAGTGGAATAGGTGAATATAACGTAGAAGTACCAAGGAATGTCGAAATGCAATAAAGGGACTGGATGCGATGCAACTCAGAGCTATTATTTAATAGATTTCAAGTCTAGGTGTATGTGGTTTTCCTTTATTAAATCGCATTGGAGAACATAGGAGGTTTATAATGTAGAACGATTGGATTGCCGAAATGCGATAAAGGGACCGGACGCGAGGTTGTTCAAAGGCTAATTGGAATGTATTTAAGGTCTGAGGTTCTTTGTAGTTACACTGTTTTGTGAAGAAAAGTGAACGCGGGTAGCAAAATCGGGTAGGAACTGACACTT
Organism: Pinus albicaulis; assembly: GCA_034641835.2. Classification (NCBI taxonomy): domain Eukaryota; kingdom Viridiplantae; phylum Streptophyta; class Pinopsida; order Pinales; family Pinaceae; genus Pinus; species Pinus albicaulis. Next base: position 555,112,859 of record CM076569.1, on the reverse strand, counting down.
GTGCAAAAAAATGGTTGATGCGGTTGTGGCTTTTAAACAAGAAAAGTCTGAACACGGGAAAAAAGGCTCGAGTAAGTGACCTGACACAAAGAAAAGGTTAGAGAAAGTTGAACGTCGCGGTAATGAGGAGACAGGCACCATGGGTTGAGTCGGGCTCAGCAAAACCTCCAGGGCAGAGTCGGGGGTTGAGGCAAGCAGAAGGATGAACGCTACGGGAAAGAGAAGGAAGGTAGATAGGCAGAGTTGGGAAAAAGGAGCATATGGTGGCACTGTTGGAAACGTGCCAGCTGGGTCGAGTCGGGAAAAAGGCGTTTGTGCATAACTGTTATAATATAATAGTAGAAACATAAAAGACAAAGAAAACACCATAAAGGACAAATGCACAGCGAACCAAGAGCTGAAAGGGCCGAGTGAAATATATTTTTTGTAACTGTAAATGTAAATGAATTAATTATTTTTTATTGTATGTGATGCAAAGGCAAGTCTCCGTAGGCATAGGCAAAACTCCAATGATTGCTGTAATGATTATTTATGAAGTAATAACCTGAACTGAAGTGTGAGGATTCGAATGGGTGGAAGACATAGAGTCATGCCTGTTCACTTCGTATTCCCTGTAGAATACAAACAGTCAAGGGTTATCTGTATAAAAGATGTAATATTAGTGTGCATAGACATGAGAGAAAGCTGCAGAATGGAAGAGAGCTGAAGAATGTTAGAGAGCTGCAAAATGGAAGAGGGTTGAAGAATTTAAGAGAGATGCAAAATGGGAGAGAGTTGGAGAATGTGAGAGAGATGATAGAGATGCTATGCACATCTGGAGTTGATATGAAGTAGATTTGAAGGTATAGAGGGAAAAAGTGAAGGTGGAGGAAAATAGAGCTGATATCCAAGTAAATCAACATTTTATTTTCATGTTGAGTGAGGGGATTGTAGTCTCCTTTCAAGTTATACCTTGATAAATTTCCAGTTGGAGCTGGGTGAGGTAGGAGCCTCCTGTGGGTTGTAGCCTGTAGAGAATACATGGGAGTTGGTGCTTCTGCTTCAAGTTGTAGCTTGATAAATGTTCAATTGGATGTGGTTTAGGTAGGAGCTTCCTGTGGGTTGTAGTCTGCATAAAATATACGGGAGTTGGAGCTTCCTTGCAAGTTGTAGCTTGTAGAAATTCAGGTAGGAGCCTCTTGTAGGTTGGAGCCTACAGAAAATCAGTTGTGAGAGGGAGTAGGAGCTTGCCTTTGCATCACAACAATAATAAGATGTGGTTTTCTCCCTTATGGGTTTCCACTTATATCTGTTGTCCATGTGCATGATTATTATGTGTTGATGTGATGTGTTAATCTGCTTATTACTTGTTCACATATTCAGTCTACTAATCATTCTTTATTAAGTTGCTTATGAAATGACTTGTTAATGAGTTTAATGAAAAGAATTTTAATATCCGTGAATGGACTAAATTGATTCACACCCCTTCTCAATTTAGTAAAGAGATCATCAGAAAAATCATAGTTCAGATATGCTTGGGGTTTGGGTACATCATCCAATAATCAAACTAAAGTTTGGCATTATGGAAAGGCCTACATATCGCCATAAGAAAAGGTATAAGGAGGTTAAAGGTCCTTGGGTATTTAATAATCGTTGTAAGGTTAATCTCCAAATCGAATTTTGAAAGAGATCCTCCCAATTCCATTATTGTGACCATAATAACCTTGCAAATAGATAATTCCACTATTGTGACCATAATAACCTTGCAAATACATAATTTGAAGAGATATTTCTTCCACATTCTTCGACACTTAAATGAAGAAGCATACAAACTTTCCAATCGTGGGGGAGGAGCTTGGGAAAATTAGAGTAGAATTAAACCATGGCCAAGTGATTTTTTCTCCAATTCCATGAGTCATATCCATATGTTTTCTTTCGAATTGGCAGATTGTTCCAATCACTCCTCGACCGATGGGGAGAAGCATTGATCACGAAGGTATGGTATTAAGTGATATTATGATTATGGTGTCCCTCACCGCTAGCGTAGGCATTAAGTGGCCTATAATGCGTGGAGGCGAAGTGTACACCACGTCTCATTCTTTGATCCTTAGTTATTATCAACTGAACATATGGTTGGGTTCATGGACTCGTTTTAAATGGAAATTGATGTACAATTCGATGGCATTGATCCAACTTCAATTCTCAAGGGAAATAATTTTTAATGCTTTGCCCTATCTCCTAGTTTGGATTTTATTTGTATGGCAGATTCCATTCTTATTGTAGGTTTCTGAATCCGAGACGATCCAAAATTAATGTCTCTCCTCGGCTATTATCTCTTTAGGTGTGATGAATAACTGTTATATATGCAAGGGCTCTTTGGAAAATCCTCGTGTCTTCCTCTTTGGAGAAGAGATGCTATTGGTGGCAGTTGAGAATGGACAAAAAGGTCGTAAGCTTAGAGACTGAATTTCTTATGTTGAAATTGCACGCTAGTGGAGACACACTGACTACAAGTGATCTTGGTCGCTTATCCAGGCGACCGAAGCTGGTGTCTATGCATCTAGAACTTGGAGCAAAAGTTGGGCTCTCCCGGGTTTTCTAAATTATGTGTTTTTATGTTTTACAAATATGTAGTTTATTGTGGGTGATTTTGTGGAGTATATGGGAGATTCTAATGTAAAATTATAGTCTAGAAAACTAGTAGAGGCAATAAAATTTTATTCTAGATATATTAGAACATCCAATCAAATGAAATAACCCAAGCATGTAAATGGTTTGGCCATATAACTAAATATTTAATATCAACATTTTAATATTTTTCTAAATTTTAATATTTTTTATACAAAGTACATGATTTCTATAATATTTAAATATTAACTTATATATATATATATATATATATATATATATATATATTCTAACTAATAAATGAAAGAGTTTATTTAGTTAAAATTGAATATTACAATTTCAAGTAAGATTATTATTTTTTATTATTTAAAATGCACTTTTAAATACATAAATAGATTCAACACCCTAAAACTCCAAAAATTTAAACATTACAAATTAAATTATTATTTTTTTTTTTCTAAAATTTAAAAAATTATATAAAAAAATATTTTATCTTTTAATTTTATTTTAATTATATATAGATATAAACACACTTGTTCATTCATGATCATGTCACTGGTGTCATTCATTAGTGATATATTGGAAAGCAAAATCTTGAAACATCACGTTTCCATTGTACGAAATCCAAAAAGAGAGGATCATAAATCCCAAAAACAAAGCCCACTTGTTCAATCATGGTCATATGTCACTGGTGTCATTCATTAGTGATATATTGGAAAGCAAAATCTTGAAACATTACTTTTCCATTGTTATTGTACGTTAAATCCAAAAAGAGAGGATCATAAATCCCAAAAACAAAGCCCACTTGTTCATTCATGGTCATATGTCACTGGTGTCATTCATTGGTGATATATTGGAAAGCAAAATCTTGAACCATTACTTTTCCATTGTTATTGTACGTTAAATCCAAAAAGAGAGGATCATAAATCCCAAAATCAAAGCCTTGAAAGGCAAAATCTTAACAATTATTGCGTTCCCGCGCGTAACTCATGAATGTTAAAAAAGTATCATAATAATTTTCTTTTTAAATCCATTTAGAACATAATCATGTCATGCTTTTTTGTTTTGTTTTTTTTTTTTTTCCATTATTAACGTTATAATATTGATATGTAATTAGAGTTGCATGTGATTTATAATATTTATAATCCTGTCCTGCTTTTTTTTTCCATTATTAACATTAACATTATAATATTGATATTGATGTGTAATTAGAGTTGTATGTGATTTATAATAATTATAATCATGTTGTGCTTTTTTGTTTTTTTATTATTAACATTAACAATATAATTTAATTATAAATCTTCGGGAAAATCACATAATGAATTATAATATTAACAATATAATATTGATGTGTAATTAGAATTGTATGTTCTTGATAATATGTAATTAGAGTTTGCTGTGATTTATAAAATTTAGATTAATTATTTTGTATGAGATTTAGTTTTTATCAAATTTTAGGTTTAATTTTTTTAAAGAAAAGTTGAGAATGAGAGTCAATTGATTTAGGGGTAGTCTAAAAAAAATTATAGAATAACTCATTAATTTCAGTAAGATTATGAAAGATTTTGATCAGATTTGGACAAAAAATTGTCATCTGGGCTATTCTGTTGCGTCCATAGACAACTCCATTGTAAATAATAAAAACTATATCAAGGATTGTTTAGAGTTGAATAAGTGATAATATCCACATATTCCTAGTGATAACATTTTGTATCTGAGGAAATTATTTTAAGAAGTAAATTTTTACATTGGTTTTTAATAAACATTGATAAAATAACAATAATATAATTTTAAGATTAGGACCAAGCCAAAGACTAAATTGGTGTATGAAACCCCTTATTTGTAGAATAAAGGGCCGACCTCCACACAACAATTTGATTGTGCTTAAAGTTTACAAAGGCATACATACTCTACCCCCTTTGGATTTGATTTGAAGGTGTGACCTCTTAAAAAGAATACATGCCCATAACCATTAGGTCACATGTCAACTTCATATTAAACCCAAAGATAATTACATACAATTCAAATATTTTAAATACTATCCATTTAATTTAAATCTATAAAGAAATCAAATTTCTCAAAATGTAAACTTATTTCTTTTAATTGAAAAAAGTTACCTCAAAAAATGATTCCCTCTTAATAGACATATATATTACATCACCGACTTCATCTTAACACAAAATAAAATAAAAATAAAAATAAAAAATTAGGTACTATAAAAATGTTATACATTTTTATAATCATATTTATTTATTTATTATTATTTTTTAATTATTTTATTTTGAATATATATATGAAAAAACTTAATTTTTTAAGGTATAGATTTACATTTTATTGATATACATATAAAGCTATCAACATTCTTTTAAATAAAAAAAATATTTTTTTAAAGTTTAATTCACAAGGAATTTGAACTTTAAATCTTTTTGTTTACATGTTATTTAATATCAAAGTGTTTAGATGAAATATTGTACAATTCAAAATTATAATTTCTTATTATTTAAAATGCAGTTTTGAATATATAAATAAATTTAATACTCTAAAAATTCAAAACTTAAGTATTACAAATTAAATACCTTAAATTATAATTATTAAAAATATTTTCCAAAATTTAGAAAAAATTAAAATATTATAAAAAAATCAATTCATCTCTTAAAATTAATATATATATATATATATATATAATCGACAATGGTTCATGGTCATATATCATTTGTATCATGCATTATTGATATATCGAAAAGAAAAATCTTGAAACATTACGTTTCCATTGTTATTGTACGTTAAATCTTGAAATAGAGAATCATAATCCCAAAAACAAAGACTTAAAAGGCAAAATCTTAACAATTATTGCTTTCCTGCGCGTAACTCATGGAATGTTAATAAAGTATCGTAATAGTTTTCTTTTTTAATCATAATTTAGAACATAATCATGTCATGCTTTTTTGTTTTTTCATTATTAACATTATAATATTGATGTGTAATTAGAGTTGTATGTGATTTATAATATTTATGTGTAATTAGAGTTTTATGGGATTTATAAAATATAGATTAATTATTTTGTATGGGATTTAGTATTTATTAAATTTTAGGTTTAAATTATTTTGAAGAGAAGTTGAGATGAGAATGAATCGTAAAGAATAAAAACTATATTAAGAGTTGCTTACAGTTGAACAAAGTGATAATATTTATATATTTTTAATGACAACATTTTGTATTTGAGTAAATTATTTTATGAAGTAAATATTTATATTGGTTTTTAATAAATAATAATAATTTAATTTTAAAATTACTTAAAATTCAAAGATTAAATTGGTGTATGAGATTTTATTGTTTGTAGAATAAAGAACCACAACAATTTGATTATACTTAAAGTCTGTTAAATTATGCATATTCTATCTTTTTGAATTTGAATATGTAATTTCTTAAGAGAAAATGCACATCCATAACTATTAAATCACGTATCAACTCCATATTACACCCAAAAACAATTATACACAATTCAAATATTTTAAATACTATTCATTTAATTTAAATCTAGAAAAAATCAAATTCCTCAAAATGTAAATTTATTTTTTTAATTGAAAAAAAAAAAAAACTATGAACTCTCTTAATACACACATGTATATTACATCACTGACTTCATGACTATTACATTATAGACTTCATGACTTCATCTTAAATACAAAATAAAAAGAATTAACCATTATAAGAATGTTTTAATCAAAATTATTTATTATTATTTTTTAATTATTTTATTTTGAATATATATATATATATATATATAATTATAATTATAATTATAATTATATATATATATATATATATATATATATATATATATATATATATATATATAATTATGGACTATAATTATATATATATATATATATATATATATATATATATATATATATATATATATATATATAATATATAATTATAATATATATATATATATATATATATATATATATATATATATATATATATATATATATATATATATATATATATATATAATATAATATAATTATAATTATAATTATAATTATAATTAGGTTGATCGACAAGGAATTTGAATTTTAAATATTTTCATTTACATATTATTTAATACCAAAGCATTCGCTAATTAAAGTGCTCAATAAATTTATAAAATTAAATGTTTTTAATTATAATATATATATATTTTTAAATTTTAATTACTCTATTTTTGAATACTTATTTTTTTTAATATTTTAATATTTTATTTAAAAAAAAATAGTATAAAAAATATTTCGATTCATTAAACCATAAAAACTTTTTAAATATTGAAACATAATATAATAAGCAAATATTATCGCAACGATAGCATGAAATTTATATAATTATTATTTTAAATTGCAATTTGAGTTTTATAAAATTTTAAAATGAGAAATTAAATTGAAGTTGGAATTTCAGAACAAAATAGTTGGTAAAATCATTAGTTTAAACGATTTCATAGTAAATAATTTATTTATAAATTTTATTTTTAATTAAATTTATTTTTATTTATGATGTTGATGATTAATGTTTACTAAGACTAATTTTAATTATATTTAGTTAAATGAGTTTTTTTTTTTAATGTGATTTTTGGAGTTTTTGTTGCATTTTTTTGGCCTGGTGGAATCTTGATTGGTGTTATTTAAACTGGTTTTTTGACTATATAAATGGATTCAACACCTTGAAAAACCCCTAAGGCACTTAGATTGTGCAGAGTTTACCCATCAAACTTGTGATTTCAGTGAATTCGTACTGAATTTTAAACAAATTAGATCAGAAAAATAAATGGGATTTTTTTTCAGAAAGTCGCATTAAAGAAAAGTTATTTAATTGACTCATTTTCCACTCCATCTTATAAAGAAAATATTACCATTAGATCTATGTTTTAATTGGGAGTTGTCTTTAAACTGGTTTTTTTACTGCACATATGGATTCAACACCATGCAAAACCCCTAGGGCACTTCTATTATGTAGAGTTTACCCATCAAACTGATTTGCAGGATTTTAGACAAATTAGACCGGAAAAATAAATAGGAAAAGTTTTCAAAAAGCCACATTAAAGACAATTAGTTTTAATTGTATTTAATTAACTCGTTATTCTCTCCATCTTATAAAGAGAATTTCACTATTAATTTTTTTAAAAGCATATGGTTTATAAATGAAAATATATGGATAATGAACAAATTGTTATTATGCAGAGGTACTCTCTAGCCCAATATGAAAGAGATGTTATGTAATATAATATAAAGTTATTTTATGTTATGTTTTGTAAACAAAAGTAATAAAATAATACAAATACAAATTCTACTTTATTATTATTATTATTTATAATTTTTGTTGAGTAATTAAGGTAATTTTTAAGTTTATTTGAGTCCATAATAATCATGTGAAATTTAGTCTATTCTAAAGTGAGAGACTCTAGATAAATGTATCATTTTGTAGCATTAAATGAGAAAACAAATTTTATAATTATTGTTTTGTAAATGTGTACCCATGAGTCTATCAAACACTGAAAAAATCAAATCGCACAAAGTACAAACCTCTTTTTTATTATTAAAAAATTTAATCCTCTTAATAAATACAATTAATATATCCAAAACTAAAATAAATATAAACTAATTTTTAACCCTATAAATTTTTAAAATCAAATTAAAAATGCATCCATCATTAAAAAAAACCTAAACTCATTTATAAGGATGTAAATGCCATGCCAAACGTGTACACATGGGTAGATAGGGATCGAAGGACTCGCACTTTGAAAGGCACATAACTTTAATGATACGACTACACTTCATCCATGCCACTAATATTGCGTGGTATTTGTCCCTTGCACAAAATCCAACTCTATGATTTTATTAATTTTAGTGGTAGACTTAAATCACTAAAACATATATAATTGATTGTCTAAAAAAACATACATATTTTGTGGGGTCAACATGAATCAATGGAATATGTATGATTGATTCATTAACTGCTTTTTTTTAATTAAAAATGAGATATTTTTATTGGTTTGATATTTTGAGTTTAAGGGTTATTTTTCGATTTTAATTTTTATAAAATAAATAAATATTAAGTAAAATTAATATAATTTAAGTGAGTTTAATGAGTAAGATTATGTGTTTTTTTAAAAAGATTACAAGTTCAAAATAAAAAAATAGAATATGCATGTTTTTTTAAATTTATTAATCAAATTATTAAATTAAAATAAATCCTTTGTTCCACAAACAAGAAAATATCATATCCCTTAAAAAAAATCTCATATATCAATTTAATGTTTCACTTAATTATAATAATAATAAATACATCATATCAAATCTTTAACTCTTAAGATGTCATTTTACTAGTAATCCCATTATAAAGTTTTAAAAAGCAGCAAAATCTTGGCGCTTTTTATATGCTTATGTAATGAATCCAATAATGGTACGTTATATCAGTCTTAAAGGGTGTCATCATAGATCTTAAAACAAATACCATATTACATTTCCACCAACATGATGATGCAAGTCTTCAACATAGTTATGTCACGTTTTATTCCACGCTTTGGGTATCATGCGGATCGTGTGAGTATTATAGGTGCATTTTATTACGCGACATTATAGGTGCGTTTATATATATATTAATTTAAAATAAATAAAAAATAAAGTTTGGTAAAAATTATTTTGATGGAGTCAATTATAAATACTTTAAGTTAATATTATATATGATTGCATTAAAAATATTGAATTTATTTATATAACAAAAATAATAAATTTTATAATAGCTTAAAATATTTATGTAAACTATATAAAATAATTTATTAATAAAAAACAAAATTATATTTAAAATATGATATGAAACACATATTAATGAAAATAAATTAAAATTATTTTAAAAAGACAACCGCAAGCCTAAATAATCAAAATCTTACAAGGTATAATTTATTTCTATAAATATTATCAAAATTTATTATTATCATTTGATCTGTTTTGTTTTTTTTAATGATAAAATTATTTTAATATAAATTTATAATAAATATTATGAAAATTTTGTGAAATTATTATATATATATATATATATATATATATATATATATATATATATATATATATTATTTTTTATTTTTTATTTTTTTCGACATTATTATTATCTAGCATCATCTTCAATTCATTAACATCTACATAAATTTTTAAATAAATTTGGAACTCGTGATAGAAATATCAAACCCATCCCTATTTACACTTAACCAACTTTAATTATAATCAAATACTTATAATAAAATTATAATATATTGATTTAATATTATTTATTATAATATATTGATTTAATATTACCTATTATATTGATTTACTATTATATTATTAGTTTTAATAAGTGTATAAATTTTATTATATTTATATTAAATATTTTACTAAAATAAAAATCTTAATAAATAAATTATTACATTTATAATAAATAATGAAAATTAACTTTAATTGGTTGAAGTTTTGTTTTAAAACACTTCACTATTGGAAATTAAAATCTACCAGACGCCTTCAAAATTAAAATCTAACTAATTTGATCAACAAAATATAATCCCATCAAGTAAATCTACTTGAATTTTATAAAAAATAAAATTATATTCTTAATTATATATAAAAAAAATTAATTGTGAAATAACAATTCACCCAAGTTGTTATTTCCTACCCCATTAAGTTTATCTCACTTAAATATATGATGTCATTGAAGTTCCACTTAAAAAAAACATTAAGTAATATATAAATACATTTGAATATAGGGTTAAGGTTGCATTTAGTTCAAAATGAAAATGTGAAATATATGATGTCATTGAAGTTCCACTTAAAAAAACATTAAGTAATATATTAATACATTTTAATATATGGTAAAGGTTGCATTTAGTTCAAAATGGAAATGTGAAATTTGTACACAAGTAGATAAGGATAGCATGGCTCTCACTTGAATGCACATAACATCCAACCTAAATGATACGTGTAAACTTCAGTCCACAAAACCCAAACAATAAAGGAGTTCACAAAAATAAATTTAAAAAATTAAGGGGTTCATAAAAATAGAATATTAAATTTTGATTTTATGGTGATTAAATCTTCGTCTTAGTGTATTCATGGAGATAAAATGTGAGATATTGTTATATAGTTTTATTTTTTTTAAATAATGATGTAATAATTATTATTTATTTTATTAATTAATAACTTTTTAATTTTTAAATTACAAAAAATTATATTTATATATAAATGGTAAAATTTGTTATAATTTAATTGTTAATTGTTAATGAGAATAATTGTTATTGGTTACTATTCATAAATGTAAGTTGATTCATTTTAAGGGTAGCTAGTGGGATTTTTTTAGATCTTAAAAACAAAGTAAGTTAAAATCCTCATATAGCCTAGGCACAACCTCTAATAATCAAGCTGAAATATATGCTCCCTTTCAAGATATTACTTCGACACAATTCTTACTAATCATATATTTTATTTTAATACAATACCATCCATCATTGTTCTCTAGGAACCTCCCTTTTAGACTCCACTCCCCGACATCTCCAATTAGTAATTATAAGAACACTCACCTTAATTCCTTATATCCAAGTTAAACATGTCTTAAGAGACCTTAATAGTGCAACAGATAGACTGGCTAATTAAGTTCTAACTCTACCACCTAGAACATTGAGTGTTAATAGAATCTCATGGGAAACATTGATCTCATAGAACATTGGTTCTAGATTTATTAATATATGTCCCTATAAAAAGGCACCCTGTATGCCAAGGATGTGGCATCCATATTGTCACGAACCTACTAGATACCTCATAAGGGCAGGCACGTTGAGCGCTATATAGGCATGCAACAACAACATGTTTCTCACCAAAGGAAAGAATTCTCAGTTTTACTTCACCTGAACTACATCTCACTTGCCTAATGATTTGATTAAGTCCAACAACAAAAATAATATCTTTGCTTAATAAAAATCCCAAATCATTAATTGCAATTACACATCACAATTATATTTTTTTACACATTTTTTATTATCAACAAATATATACAATAATAATACACCATGCCAAAATGACACAACACAAGTATATTTCTGGCATGGTTTGCCGCCTAACACCCCACCAAATCTTTTATAAAAAGTGGTGTACAATACAAAATCATGCACTTCTTTCCTTTCAGGTCATAGCCAAAAACTTTGAGCTAGCACAAAGCATCCTAAAAGTCGATAAGGTCTCCAACCGACCCTTCTCCACACGTCCAATGGATCATCCACCTGTTTTCACTGTGACAAAAACCCGTCCAAAATTTTCCTATAATTGAATTTTGGAGCCTACTATGGATCTTGTGATCAGTCATTTCATAGTAAAATCTTGGTCAACTGATATTTTGTTAAGTCTTTGAGCTCCCTTCTTGGATTGTAAGGGTCGAATTCACCTACTCACACATGCTCAGTCCATAATGAATTCATGAGCTCGTTCTTTCACGCAATCTTGAACAGGCCTATCACAGTCCATCAAGACAATACTTATACAATATTCAACCCATGTCGACAGTTAGTGCGCACGATCATTGATAGCCTCTCACTTTTGGTTTTTTTTGTACTTCTTTTTCGGGGAGTTTTTCAACTATTTCTTTCACGCACCTTCGCTTTCATGAGTGTTGTTTTCATGTTTTCGATAGTTGATTTTTCTTGCTTTCACTTTAATTAGTATCGTTTTCATGTTATATTTTCTCTGAGATGTGTCACTTTCACTATAGTTTGCATATCGCAAGTGTCATTCACGCTCTTATTTTCATATAGAAAATGATGTGTTTTAGCATGGCATGTGTCACACATCGTATAAAAGTAGTTTTGGTTTGTTTCAAGGGGAGATATTTGTGTTAATGAGTTTTTCTTACCATGTAAACATGTATCACACACATTCCCAAAGTTTCAAGTATTGTTGCACAAGTGTTGTCAGTGTCGTCATAAAGTGTATCTTTAGCATCGCACTTGGAGTGAGTTGTCGCAATGTTGTCACATGGAGGAAAGTATGTTTTTCATGTGTTCCAAGTGTCTTGGGTTGTTTCGTTAAGTGATATAAGTGTGTGACCATGCTCAAGTCTTGTTATTTATCAACTTCATTTCAATAATCCCACACTTATTCAAAACTGGGAAAACTCCCTAAATGGGCCACTCAGCCTCATCCAACCCTCTTGAACTATGTACTACGTAGTCTCAGTCCTCAAATAGCAACCTTTCCTCTTGGAACCGTGCAATGCATAGTATTTTCCTCCCAGAACTTCTCATTGCACAATTTCAGTTCTCAAGCCCAAGCCCTGAGCTCTAGAAATACACATTTTTCCTGTCCATCTAGTCCTCCACTGTGCATTTCACAGTCCCAAAACTCAAGAATTAGCCTTGATCTAATCTCAGGTCCTGGACAACAATCGATCTAATGAGGATGACTTTGCTGATATATATGATGATGAATGCCAAAGTGCACCAATTAATCTTTCAAATTCTCAAGGAGATTTTGTCTTGAAAGGTTTAGATCTTAAATATGTTTCAGTCAAAGAAGATTCACTTGTGAACACTTATTCATCTTCACCTCCCTATCCTTTGTGCTCTATTGTTTACAATGCATCAACTTGTGATGGATATTCTCCATGCTCTTCAAGATTGTTATCTCATGAGTTGAACCCTTAAATGATACATGATAGTTAGAATATCTGTGATGAAGAATAAAGCAACGAAATTATAGAGCATCCATTCCATCCCTTACCATCTCTTGTTTTGTATGAGGGAAACTATTTGAATCAATGTGATCATGAGTTTTTTTCGATTCATACATCCTCATATTTGCAATTAGAAGAATATTATGACTCGAGTAATCTGTTTGTTGAAATTGAAAATCCGGTCAAATCAATGATGTAGATAGCTGCCATCCAAATAATGGTGATCCTGTTAACTTAAATGATAACAGTTGTCCACAGGAAATTTGCAACCTGACACAGTTTGTAAAATGTTCTTATCTCTTTTTCAAATTCTATAACTTTTCAGGAAGTCGAGGAACTTCAACTCCCGTTGATGCTTATGTCAGGTTCTCGTGATCCTCGTAAAATTTATGAACCATGTCAGATTTGTATTTTCTCGCAAAATTATTTCATTCATATTTTGTTTCACTTGATGCAAACTCGTTCTTGATGGATTTTTGGATTTCTCATTGCAATTTTCCCATTTCTCGATATTGCGTTTCCCATCATACTGTTATAGTGAATTCATCCTCATGCAAAACTCTTGTATCAAAATAAGGTTTGGAGTGTATACCTTTAGTGAATGCGTAGAATTATGAAGCATATCAATTTCAATATTACCTTTGGCTGAAGAACCCATATCTATTAAGTGTTATGGTGGATAATCAGCTCCTAGTCTCTCTTGTGAATGTCTTGATGACACCAGAAATACTCTTGAGTGTTAGAAATTGCTTGAGTTATTTGTTGAATCAAGATCCTATTTTTCATCCATTACATCCTGACTGGTTTTTTATGTTCGCTATACTAGCATTCCTTTTCAATTCTTTCAATGATTGCAATGCATATATAGTTTGTCACCAGTTACAGGATAATGGTTTGTCACATTCAGCATGCAACGAAGTTGATTCTATTGTTCAAAGAATTTGTAGAGTTGTTCAATTTGATTTATGTTTGCTAATTGAAAATTGGGAATATGATGCTTTAATCAACTTATATGACCATGATTTTGGCTTTGATGACATTCATTCAACTTACCATTTTCTCATCAGCACATCAAATGACAATTGTTTTACATCCTTTGATCTATATAGTTTTAACATCTCGCTGTTAAGGTACTTATCAAGAAGTTGAGTCACTTCAGACATCTTTGTTGCTTATGCCAGGTCCTCACTGTCTTAGCATGCTAACTAAATATGATCATATGAATTTTCCCTCACAAGGTTCTCATCCTGACCCCACACTTTTAATTGAAAATTCATCTTTCAAATCTTTCAAGGTTCTCAAGAGGACTATTTTGAATTTTACAATCCAATCACTGAATGGTTGGAGAAATCCTACTTGGAAAGCTTCGTTGCAAATAACAAGTTTCGATATTTCCTCATGCTTGCTAATAAGTACAATGCAGGTGAAGATATGTTTGCAGGAAGCTTCCGAGGTTTGTTTAACAATGGTATTCATCGAAAAGGTAAGAATGTGAACTGGTTAGAAGTAGCAGATGTGACACATCTTTCTGCCGACGAGAAATACCTTCCATTTGTTGTGCAAGTTCTTCAAGCTCTTAGCTTTTCTATTACACATTGCTTTATATCAGTTTTAATTAGTCGTATATTTGTGATTTCAGTCCGGGAACAACTATAGTGGCTTCACTAGATAGTTCATTACACTTGACCCTGACCTTCTAGTTGGTTATGTTAGGAGTAGGTCTAGTTCAATTTTAGTTTCGCCCTTTTGCACTCATCATGCACTTGTTTTCTGTAGTCTCTCCTGTATTTTCTAACTTTTGTCTTGCATCCTCTTTTCGGCTACTCCCATTTTCTTTGTCCTTTTTATTTTGGTTTTTTTGTGTCTTATCTCTTATTTCATGTTTTTTTTAATAAGAATTTTCATGAAGGGTGTCCCATTTGGGATCGAAAGACAATGTGGAAAAATAGAAAAGGGCTTTGTGACATTGCAACATTTGGCTAACCTTCAGTCCTTCTTCTTTGTCTTGGTTACACCTTTTAGTTGATGATGTTCTGACGGAAAATACGATCCTTGCGTAAGGAAAACTTTATGTCTTGTTTATTTTTGGGTACAATCAGATGTGCTCTAAATCTCAAATTTTGAGGAGAGGCTTAGATACATGCATTATAGAGAACCCAGAAATTGTTTTGGGTAATTCCACGCAGAAATATTTTTATAAGAATAATTAATTATTTTTAATAAGGACCGTAAGTCTAACTTAGGAAATTAAAATAATTAATGAGTATTAGTGTAAACTGTGGATGAAACTTCCAGATAAATCAAATCAAGTGTAATATAATCTTAGTCGTTGATTAGAGATCTAATATCAGTCGTTTATTTATCAATGAGAAGGCTATAAAGGAAGACTTGAGGGTCGTTTGTAACATACGCCGAAAGGATCTAGTGATCAAATTTTCAGAAGAAGCAAGTGCTCGGATGAAAACTTTGATCTAGGTGATTCTTGATTGTAGTTGAAGGGTAGAGATAGTTTTGGTTGGGGAATATTCTACAGGGCCAAGGATCAGTAATAGAGAGGCAGTGTAAGATGAAGAGGAGGTTGCATAGAGCTCAGAGGGAGTGAAACAACACCCAGAAGGGGTGACACAGGGCCACACAGGCCCCATGCAGAGGCAACACAATTATTCAACTAAAAGTATGATTTCAGCTGGGGAATTCCAGATCTGATCCAAGAGGGTTGGCTCGGTTTTCTGAGAGAAATAAAAGATCATGCATAAGGGGTGACGTAGTTCTAGATATGACCCCACACATGCCTACATAGCTACTAAGCATAGGCTGCACATAGGGAGCTAGGGTTTCGTCACTTCAGCCACCAGATCAGCTAGGAATTGTGGAGTGAGGTATACTAACTGATTTCTTTCTATGTCAATATTCTTTGTAACTAATTTATCCGAAGATACAATTAGAATTGTATTCATATTAACTACTGCTTAATAAATAAAACCCTCAGATCTACTGCACCGATTTTCCCACATTTCGTTTTTCCGGGGGCGTTTGTCCAAAAACAACGTTGTCCTATGTGTGTTATTTTTCTTTCTTTGTTTTTGTTTCACAAATTTATTTTAATGGGTGAAGCATGCTTCAATAACTACTTCAATATTTTAGTGCGTGGGGTCTTGGTTAAACGGTGATAAGGCAAGTTGTTACGACACTCATCACAGGTTCAATTCCCTTTCCTGATCAGGGTGATGTATCTGGACATGTTGATGAAGATTTAGCCCTACCAAACTTACAAAAAAAAAAATTCTTCAATATTTTAAGAAGTAATCTTTAAATAACTTGTTAAATTAGAATTGCAAGTAGGAGAAGTAGTTCAGCTTGTTGTAGTAGGGATTCCAGATCTAGGATCTAGGAATTTTGATATGGTATCATAGGGTGTATTATGAAACAGGAAGAGTAGATCCAACGATAAGTCAGAGGCCAAAGAGATACAAAAAGTAAAAAATCGAATCCCTAGAGGGATTGTGCAGTCCAGGCTAGGAGGGCTGAAATTTCTGGGAAGGTATCTCTCTGGGTGAGTCGACAGAGAGGTGAGAATTCCAGATCAGGATTTTTTTTGAGCCAGAGGGAGAATCGTAGAACTGGTGGGACACGGTTTCTGTAGGCAGATTTTGATTTTTCCAGGTGGAAAGTCACGAGAAGAAGAAGAAGAAACATAGTGAGGGAATTTTCTCTCTCAGGAAGTTCTTAGCTGAGGAAATTCAATTTTTCCAAGATCTAAGCAACAGATCTGGGTAGCAAATATACGAGCTTCTCAAGTAGTGTATAAGCCTACCTAGTACCGCGCAGAGTGGGAAGAAGAGGAGCATATTCGACATATTTGATGACCATATAAACTCACGAGCTTAGAGGTCAGGAACGGTTGGAGGGAGCCTCCAATTATGTGATCTATAAGGAAATAATCTCTTTTCTTCTAGATAAGTACGATTTGAAGCCATTCGTGGATAGCATGGTGGTTTTCTCTGCATATCCAGATCTGTTGAAGAAGTACAAGGCTGATATGGAAAAGGCGAAAAGGTTACTCTTGGATGGAGTCAAGGACCACATAGTGTCCCATATAACTGGAAAAGATACTTCCAGGAAAATGTGGGAAGCCTTGGACACACTGTATTAGGGATCTTCCGAGTAGTGGAAGATTTACTTGGAGTAGAAACTGAGGACGGTGCAGATGCCAAAAGGGGAGCACATTATTCTGTTCTTGACTAGACTTCAGGAAATTCATGACAAACTTGCAGTCATAGGGTATACACCTTCTCCTATAGCAATGGTGAGACTAGCATTAAATGCAGCCACTAATGATTGGAAGGCATTTTTCCAGAGTATCCTGGGCATAGAAACCTTTCCAGGCTGGGAAGAGATGTGGGTTTCTATTTAGAAAGAAGAGCTAAGGAGAGACTTGGTCAAGTGAAAACTTGACGGTAGCATTGGCAGTGGATCGAAGGTGAAGCAGGAGGAGGAAGATGTAGCCTTTTCATCCAAAGGTAAACAGGAGCAACAAAGACATAAGAATGACCCTTCAAGTGTGGTGAAATTGGTCACTACGCTTCCCAGTTTACTTCAAGGAAAAAGGACAAGGATGAGAAGCACGATCCGAAGGTTTCAGTCACGAAGATCGATGAGGGTGTGTATGCTATGAGTGCTCACACATCTCTAGGAGGGATATGGGGAAAAATTGAGTTGTAGGTTTGTAATAAATTCAGTTGGGAAAGATCCTGGAGGACTCCACCTCTCAGATCACAACCTTGCTATGGGTGCCCATGATTAGCAGTAGCAAGCTGGATGAGTTTTTCAGTCGGTGCAGAGGAGTGAAAATACGACAGATGCAGTAGTTAGCAACGCTAACATCTTAGTAGCGCAGAGCATAGTTGCAGTAGTACAAAGGGACATAGTGTAGAGAAAAAACATCGCAGTGCATCAAAGGGACAAAGCAGATACTAGCATAAGTCAGTGTTTCAACATCGAGATGCACCCTGAAATTTTTTTCAGAAATTTGTGAATGCTTTCAGTTCTTTCTCTTAGAAGCTAAGTTGCAGTGCAGAGTTAGCAGTGGTAGTGCTAGCAGCATATGTAACATTTGAGAGGGAGTTGTAGTACAGATGTAGTATTGATCACGACAGGGTCAACAACAGTACAATGGAGCATCAACGCAGTGGTTTGTGGACAACATGTCATACATCAAAAACGCAAATTTTGATGCTCCGGAGTCATAGCAATATGCAACAGGGCATATCTGTTAGAGCACATTCTTCGCTAAGAGGAAGTGTTTATTTTTGGGTAGCATTGGATGTGCTCTAATTCTCAAATTTTTAGGAGAGGGTTAGACACATGCATTACAGATAACCCAGAATTTGTTTTGGGTAATTCCACCCAAAAACAACTTTATAAGAAAAATTAATTATTTTTAATGAGGACTCTAAGTCTAACTTAGGAAATTAAAATAATTAATGAGTATTAATGTAAATTGTGGATGAAACTTCTAGATAAAGTAGATCAAGTCTAACATAATCTTACCCATTGATTGGAGATCTAATATTGGCCATTGGTTGTCAATGAGAAGTCTATAAAGGAAGACTTGAGGGTCATTTGTAAGAAATGCCGAAAGGATCTAATGATCGAATTTTCAGACGGAGCAAGTGCTTGGATGAAAATTTCGATCTAAGTGATTCTTGACTGCAGTTGAGGGGTAGAGACAATTTTGGTAGGACAATATTATCTAGGGCCAAGGATCATGAGTAGATAGGCATAAGAAGATGAAGAGGAGGTTGCACAGAACCAAAAGGGAGTGATGCAACACGAAGAAGAGGCGAAGCAGGGCCACGCAGGCCCCACGCAGAGGCAATGTAGTTCTTCAGTAGAAAGTCTGATTTTAGCTGGGGAAATCTAGATCTGAGCTTAGAGGGCTGGATTAATTTTCCAAGAGGGCTAAAAGATCACACAGAAGGGGTGACACAGTTCCAAATTTAACCCCCACGCAGGCCTATGTAGCTACTGCGTAGAGGAAACGTGGAGGGAGATGGGGTTTCATCACTTTAGCTACTGGATCAGTCAGGACTTACAGAGTGAGTTATACTCACTGATTTCTTTCTCTGTCGGTATTATATGTAATTGATTTTTCTGGAGAGACAATTAGAGTTGTATCCAGATTAACTGTTGCTTAATAAATATAACCCTCAAATCTGCTGCACCAGTTTTCCCGTATTGGGTTTTTGCAGGGATGCTTGTCCAAAAACAACTGTGTCCTCTATGTATGTGTTATTCTTCTTGCTCAGTTTTTTTTTTCACAAATGTATTTTAATGGGTGAAGGCTACTTCAGTAACTGCTTTGATATTTTAAGAAGTAATCTTTAAATAACTTGTTAAATCATATTTGCAAGAGGAGAAGTAGTTCAGCTTGTTGCAGTAGGGATTCTAGATATACAATCTAGGAATTTTCACATGTCTAACCATAATATCTATGTCTATTGAGGAAAACTCATGCCTACACTCAATTATTCATGTTTCAATTTTTTCCATGTTGATCCAATCAAGTAGAGAAGGACAAGGGGAAATATAAATGAGAAAATCAATATCAGAGGTCTTACATATGCTTCTATGAAGGAATAACCTCTTCTTCTCTCAATAAGTCAGGATCCCTCTTCTGCCCATGAAATGAATAAGTGTCGATGTGCATTACAATTTAAAATAAATAAATAAAGGATTAAAGAAGAGAAAGGCTTCCTACGCAGGGAAGTGAAGCAAGCAACTCAGCCAAGGTATTTTCCAGGCTCGCTGGCAGCGAAGCAATGTTTGTGTTCCTGAGGTGACTCCATCGGGGTACTTTCCAAGATTATTGGTAGTGGAGAAACACAAAAGATGAAAAAATATACTCTGAAAATTCAAAACTTGCGTGCTACATTACCCTTATCATGTCTTTAAACATTTTGATATCGTTGGTAATATGTTTGTGTTCAACTGAGAAGGAATGAAGGTGAAAATGTTTACATACTAAGTAATTGGGGAAGATGGAGTGATATAAATGATGAATCAATACTCCATGAAGAGCTATACCCTACATAAATAATCTACCAAGGAAGAGAAGTTGGATTTCTACCAGTGTGTCGCCAAGTTTTGTCGCTGCAACAAACACCCTCCAATTTTTTTTCTATAATTGAATTTTGGATCCTACAGTGGATATTGTGATTGGTTGTTTTGTAGTGATTGGTTGTCTTGGTCGACTGATATTCTGTTACGTATTTGAGCTCCCTTCTTGGAGTGTAAGTGTCGAATTCACCTGCTAACACATGCTCAATCCGTAATGAATTCATGAGAAGATTCCTTCACCCATGCTTGAACGAGCCTAGGATAGTCCATCAAGATAGTTCTTGTGCAATATTCAACCCATGTTGACATTCAATGCACACAACCATTTACAGTCTCTCACTTTTGGTTGTGTTTGTACTTCTTTTTCGATGAGTTTTTCAAACTATCTCTTTTATGCAACTTCGCTTTCGCAAGTATCTTTTTCATGTTTTCGACTGTCGATTTTTAATTCTTTCTTTTTCATGTTATCTTAGCTCTGAAATATGTCACTTTCACTATATTTTCTATATTGCAAGTGCCATTCACACTTTTCTTTTCATATAACAAATGTCGTCTTTTAACATTGTAGGCATTGCACATAGTATAAAAGTAGTTTTTTGTTTTTTTGTTTCAATGGATAATATTTGTGTTGATGCATTTTTATTATCATGTAAACATGTATCATACTGATTCCGAAAGTTTCAAGCATTTTTGCACAAGTTTTGTCACAACTGTCACAAAGTGTATCTTTAGTGTCGCACTTGGAGTGATTTGTCGCAATGTTGTCACATTGAGGAAAGTATGTTTTTCATGTGTTCTAGGTGTTTTGGGTTTTTTCATTAGGCGATCTAATTGTATGATCATGATCAAGTCTTATTTTTGTTAAGCTCCATTTCACTAATCTTGTACTTAGTTAAAACTGGGAAAACTCTGGGAAAACTCCTCGACCTGGCCACTCATCCTCATCCGACCCTCCTGAACTATGCACTGCACAGTATCGGTCATTAAGCAGCAAAATTTCCTCTTGGAACTAAAAAATTTGCAGTCTCTACCTTCTAGGGTTGTGCACTGTGCAATTTTAGTGCTCAAGCCCAAGCCCTGAACTCCAGAACTAAACAATTTTCCTCTCCAACCATTCCTCCACTACAAATTGAAAAAACCCAGTCCTTAAGCCTCAACCTTGAGCTCGTAAACTGCAAAAATGTGCAACTAATGGCCTGTTTTTCCCCATCTGCACAGTGAGAAAGCTCAGTTCTTAAGCCCTCAACCTCACCTATTAAGTTCCCAAAATTTGTAATTTCTGCATCCTAGTTAGCCACAACTACACAACGTGCAGTGTCAAGCCTCAAGCTTCCAACGTGACACCTTGAGATGTGCAACTTCACAATCCATGAGACTGTTCGCCCTCTATAACTTCTCATTTGGAAACCTCAAGCCTCAAGCCCCAACCTTGAGCTCTTGAGCCTCTCAATTGTGAAATTCCTTGACTTTGGCCATCTTGAATTTTTCATTGCGCATTCTTAAGCCTTAGTCCTTAAAATTGGCCTATGGAATTATGCAATCCCTAAGTTAGTCATTGAAACAATCACCAATTCCATCCATAACAAGTGATTTCTTGAAACATGTTAGATTAGTGGTTTTCAAGCTGATGTCATATTATCATGAATGGTTTTCAGTTCCAAGTACTCTATCTTATCATGAAAGGATGATGATGGAGGAAAAGAGATAAGGAGAACATGCTAGATGAAACCTATGGGGTTGAAGAGACCAGATGGTCATTAGGAGAGAAGACAAAGGAGCACAATATTATAACAAAAGACAAAAGATTAAGACCGCATTGAAGAATCCTTATATTCAAGTTATGAGGAGGAGAAAGAAAAGGACATGTGTAGGTCTTAAGCCTGTATAGAAAATACCTGCAAACAAATTATTCAAACATAAAATATACAATGGCGAGAAGATAAAACAAATATACACAAATATTTTCCCCTTGATCCCAAAATCGGGACTGCCAGATTGATTTTTCATTATATTCCTTTCAAAGTTACAATATATATATATATGTGTGTGTGTGTGTGTGTGTATGTGTGTGTGTCCATGTCGAAGCATTCATTAACCCAATCCATTAACCCTGGATTAGAATATAACCATAATTCCCTTGACCGGATCTACAAAATACCATGGAAAAAAACCATCACGCCAAAACCCATGCAGAAAATCATGGGTAGGTCCGCTCACCATCAACGGGTCTTCCCCCCATCCTTGGGTCCACATAAAAAAAAAATGGGGCCTAGCCCCGACCCCATGCAAGGGGGTTGTCGCCCCCCTGCAAACCCCCCCCGTGACCCCCTCGTTGCGCTTAACACAAAGTACAACTCATGGAGATAGTCATTTAAATAATATAACACATACCCAACACCATGTTCTATCTTTCATGAAGACATAAAAGAAGAAACAACAAAGGATTGCTTGACATTTCCATGCTATCATGCATTCCATGTCATCAATTTCATGTCATGAGTCATCATGGGCCACATCATTTTATATATTATGTAAATTCATTGTAAAGAGGAAGTCCAAGAGACATGTACAAAATGTGAAGAATCATGTAAGAATATAAAATTCATAGAGAAGTCAAATAGTCATGAGGGTAGTCCAAAAGTCACAAGGTAGGTGAAGGATCACACCATTTTTTATATACATTCCCTCATTGTACAAGAAAATACTTTTCACCTTGGCTTTTCCCCTAAGGCATTAATAGAGTTAGTACTTTTGGGGAGAATGTAGTGGCTATAATGATCCACTATTAGAGCTAGTGATGTTCTTTGTATTCATGTATATTCAAAATTTTACTTATTACTTGAAGCTTGATGGCCAACACATTTTCACGAATGCATTGTGGATATTTGTAAGACTTTTCTTTAAATGTTTATGATTCATGTTTTCTTTCACATGTACTAAATTATTTGAACTATTTCAGTTATTTTAGTGCTTATCACATTAATAATGTGTTGTAATGGTTATAAAAATTGTTGCATGTGTGTGGACTATTTCACTTGATCTTAGACACATCTTTTCTATTTGTGTGTGTCTCTACTAGGGTGGTACTATTACCTATCTCTTAGAGGCTCACTTTCCTTTCCACCTACAGTAGGAGAACCTTGGTACACTTGCAACCAAACATTCACTAGGCACACTCACTTTCTTTTTCAAAGGAACATACACACTTCTCCCTCTTGTTGATAGTTAAATCAAAGGAAAATCTGTAAGAATATATGGAATTCGGGTCGATACTTTTGATGGGGATTCTATTCCAAACAGTGTGAGTTATAATTGGGACTTCACATCTGGGAGACCCCATTGGTTGAAATTTTTTTAGCACTGTCAACACCATCCAATTGGTTCACTCGACCACCCATTGGGTTGGTGCAATCAGGTCTCTCTCCATCGAATGCCAGCTTTGTTCCCTATCATATGTTCATCCAACCTCATTTATACCTTTCAACACTAAAAACCACATCCTTGTTGCACTCTGGTCATGTCTCGTTTGGCTACTCTACCTCTCAGGTGACAGTTGGGTCATCCCACCTCGTTGTCACATCGTCAGTCTCCTCTTCCACCCTATGCTCTTTCATTCGACTATCAGTGCACACTTTTATGCACTATGTTGTGGCCTTCGGTTGAACCCACAAAGTGTCGCACTTTCCTCGACTCATCCCCTTACCCAATTATGTTACTTGGGTAGGGAGTGACCCATGTTGCATGTGGATAACACCAATATCTCCCTAGAATACCTTTAGTTTGTCGTGACTTGTGGTATTCATCCCCTTGTCTCACTTTGTGATCCATGTCATGTGCACCATTTGGTTGATGTGTTATGTTGCTTCATCACTGCATTGCTTCCACCACATGAATTGGTTGATTTATATATATGCTGGGTGGGGTAGTGAAGGGTTACAAACCTTAGAGTTATGATCCTTATTCCTTAAAAACAATAATAAACAAATAATTTCAGTCCTCTTTGAGGGGGAAACTCCTTTTACAATAAATACAATCAACAAGACAATATTTAATTATCCTAAGACTAGGTTTTCTTTGTGTGTGTGTGTGTGTGTGAGTATATGTGTGTGTATGTGAGTATATGTGTGCGTGTGCGTGTATGTATATATAAGGGTACAATTATAATAAAATGATACCACAAGGGGTTATAGCCGACATAATTAATATTAAAATAGAAATGTAATCACTCAATATCTAGGACCTAATAAGGATTTTTTGGGTTTACATGGGGCTTATATAGGCCTTAACATGCCCATCCACTTTAAAGAAGTGTTGTCCTCAACATGACTGTATGTGGGTGTTTCTGCATGAACAAATCATATTCCCATGTCTTTTCTTCCATTGGTAGGTTATTCCATTTGATGAGATACCCGATAACTGCTCGATTTTTCAATTTCTTAATCCTTGTTTCCAAAATTATTTTTGGTTATAGTATTATTTTCCCTTATTCATTAATCTCTAGTAGAATAGTTTGGATTGAGATATTATCGCTAATTATCTTCTTTAAGAAAGAAACAAGGTATGTTGGATGTACACGTGCATATGGAGGAAAACTCAATTTGTAATTCATGCTTTCAATCCTATACAACACCTTATAGGGGTCATAATACCTTGGAGCTAATTTATTTTAATTCTTTTGTTACTTGAGGGATACATATTTATATCGTTTCATTCTCACAAATACCCAATTTCCCACTTCTAATTCCCTTTCATTGCAATGTTGCTATACTTTTTGTTTCATCCTATTTTGTGTCATAACCAAGTTGTCGTTCAATAGTTTGAGAACCTCTTGTTGGTGTTGTATATCGTCCTCTATTTCTTAAGCCTTTATATTCCCTTTCAAATGTGATGTGATGGATGGAGGACTCATATCCATGAAGTGCCATAAATGGGGAAATTTTTAATGAAGTATGGAAGGATGTGTTGTACAACCATTCTCCCAAGGAAAACCATTTAACCCATTGTGTATGTTTATTAGATGCAAAGAAACATAGACATCCTTCTAAGCAGTTTTCACAATCTAAGTTTTCCCATAAAATCAAGGATGGTAAGATGAGTTGTGAGTCAATTGAGTTCCCAAACAAAAAAATAATTCAGTCCAAAAGTTTATAGTGTTAATTGAATCTCTATAACTTACAATAATATCTGGTATTCCATGTATTTTTTTAACTGTTTCCATGAATTATTCTACCACTGTGCTTGCTTTAAAAGGAAAAGAAAGAGAGAAAAAGTGGGTATTCTTTGTCATTTGATCTACCACTACCATAAATACACTCTTTCCTTCAGATTTGGGTAAACTTAAAATAAAATTCATTGAAACTTACTCCCAACGATGCCTTAGTATGGATAATGAATGAAGGATCCCTAACATCTTAATAGTCTCTACTTTATTTTGTTGGCATACCACACATTCCACCACAAATTTTTACACATTTTCTTTATGAACTTCAAAAAAAAAAATCTTGATCCTATGGTATATCTTCAAGAACCTTGAATGTCCTCATATAAGAGATTTGTATCCAATAGGACCTTATGTTTGAGTTGAGAATTATTACATAAGTATAATCGATCTTGATACCATGCCAAATCATTTTTCCGTGTAAAATTTTCTACTATATCAGTGTCCTCCTGTAGTTGTTGAATGATCTTGCATATATTTTCATATTGCTATCATTCTATCATTGCTTCTTCCACCCAACCATATTGTGGAATGGAAATAACACATAATAAATCATTTTTGTCTTCCAATTTCCTTGAGAGTGCATCTGCCACAATATTTTGTTTTCACTTTTGTAGAAATTTTCAAAGTCACAACCCAACATAAATGTGACCCATTTGTGTTTCTCTTCTGAAGATAGGATTTGGTTCAAGAAGTACTTCAGAATGTCATGATTTATTTTTAATTTTAAGTGTCTTCCTATTAGGTATGGAAATAATTTATTAAATTCATATAGTATGTACAAGATTTCTTTTTCATAGATAGGTCATTCCAATTTCTTTCCTTTAAGTTTCCTAATTTCAAAGGCAAGGCGCCTTCCTTCTTATATAAAAACTACACCGATGCCATGGCCGTAGGAATTACACTCCACAATGAATGTTTTTGTGAAGGCAGGGGTCACTAAGACGAGAGTTGTACACATAGCCTCTTTAAGTTCTTTAAATTCTTTTGTTGATTCTTTAGTCCGAGAAAATGCTCCCTTCAATAATTTTTTTAGAGGTGCTACTATTTGACCATAATTCTTGAATTTTTTTTGATAATATCCTTACAATATTAAGAATCCTTTGAGTTTCTTAAACGTATTGGGGATTGACCATTCTCTCATAGCTTTGATTTTATTAGGATCCACTTTGACACTATCATGTGTGTTGAAATTTGCAACAAGAAACAATGAAATTGGCAACCATAAAGGACAAAAATTACACAGTCGTGAGGTTACACACTGGTGATGAATGTGGGTGTCTAATTTATTTTCTCCTTAAATAAATTGGACAATAAATTGTAATTTCATCTCATAACTACTTGTATCAGTTAACTAAGTCATGATTACTGAGTTAGCTCAATAAATTTGAGTTGAGGGTCTAATATGAGGCATGTAGAGTGATCCTAATATTTTTGGGTTCCAGTTGAAATTAGTGCACAAATTAGGTGCAGGTGTAATCAATTAACCCAATTAATTGAGTTAAAATTAGTTTAACTAGTTCTAATTGAGTGATGAATTAGTGAGAGGTCCAGTGAATTAAATTATATTTAATTCATAAGTAGTGACACTACAAGGAAAAGACCCTCTAGCGGAGGTTATAAGGGAGATTTTTAGTGTTATAAAATTGGCCAAAATTGTCAAAAAAACATTTGCTACAACATCTGTTTTTGGTAATGGAGGCTTTGACGGAGCTACTAATGGAACTTTAACACAACTAGAAACAACTAGGCGGCCAGAGGTTTTTACGGATTTTTTTCTTATCGGTGCATGCGTCATGTGTGAATGCACCGGTGTAATAAACATACCGAGCACTGTGAAGGAAAACATATTTCTAAATCCATAGGTTGTTTATATATGCATCGTCCCGGTCCATGTCAACAAAAAATACACATCGGGCTGATAGAAGGTGCATGCACCATTTTTATTCGGAGTCAACATACTGGTGCATTGTTACCTATAACACACCAGTTGGTTAGACAATATCCAAGCATCAGTGCGTTTATATTACCTTTCTAGCCTAGTGCATTTTTTGAAAGGTACAACCTTAGGTGGTTACAAAACACATATGCTTTGGGGCATTATAGTTTTAAAGCACCGAGGCATTTAATGCAAACAACACTAGTGCATTACAAATGCAAATGCACCAGTACATTGAGGCCAAATAACACTGGTGCATGCACCTTCTATCCTCCCGAAGCGTTAAAGACAAACCATACCGGTGCATGCAATGCTTATCCAATTGGGTCGTAGTCATTGATAAAGCACACTAGGCATTCTAATTAGTATTGGTATTTTGTGCGGTGCTCGTAGGTCGTAGAAACGCGTCGGTGTGCAGTATCATACACACGCACTGGTGTTCATTTTCTATTTTTTAGAAAAATTAACCCGTGACGGTGCAATTATTGTAATTTTTTAAAAATCATTATTCATCAAAAGTCGACACATATCTTATAATAGTATTAATATCAATTATTTTTTTATAGTGCATTTGAATGTGATGTTTGGATGAATTTGTTATATAATTATATTTCGCATCTCTTCATTATAATATTTAATCATCCATATATTTAATCATTGGTGTAAAATTTCACATCGACAATGGAGAACATAATAGAATAAATTAAAAGGCATTTTATTATATATTAATAAGAGACTCTTTGTCATACAAAATGGGACAGTTATTGGTAACCCTTTGTCTTTCAATTTGGACACTATGTCCATTACATTAAACAAAATGTATAATTTTCACAGACAAGTATTTCAAAAATACAACAACTTGCATTGATATCAAAACATTTTGATCATCATTCTTCGTTGGAACTGTTTTCACTGCTCAAGCTAATTCCATGACTTGGGTTATTTGGAGGAATGCTTTTTTCATTGCGTTGATTGTTTTCTTCTTCTTCAAGTTCCATCTACAAACATAAAAATAATGTAATGAGTGTGAGAATAATGAAAATTTCAATATTAAATAATATACATCAATGTAAATCAGAAAGAAATGTACCATAGCAAGAATTGACTCGTGAAATATAACATTCTTTCAAAACCAAATTTCTTGCCTTCTTTCAACAATTATTTTGTTGGCATAGTTTCATACTTTGTTTCCTGCAAGTTTTATACCCCATAACAAATCATAGATTTAATATAAAAGATTTTTTTGTTCTATTAATTATAGACGGAGCTAAGTAAAGCAAGAAAAATACTTACAAATTCCACAATTAATTTCCGATATGCCAAAATATACTGACAACCCATATTTAACCCAATGTCAATCAATTTTTCTGATGGTTCTTCTTTGTATGTTAGCACATATTTGAAGACATTCAATGATGGTTGCTGTAAAACAACTTAAAATATAAAAAAAATGAAATCTAGTTAAGTTGTTATAAGGAAGTAACAATTAATCACAAACTTTGGTATCAACCCTTTTCTTCCTTGTCGTCCTGTTTTATGTGCTGAATGGGTTCCATTTTCTTTTCTTTTCTACAAGAAAGTACTTGAAAATTAATATTGCTAAATTATTTATTTATTGTACCTAATCATAAAATTCAATGATTACATATTACATTTGAAGCACATTGTTGTGGAGATGGCTCCTCATGCAATGCAATTATGTCCTTTTCTTTGAACATATCCTTCTACACCATTTTGGACATTCCTACTAGCAAATTTCTAATATCATCTCGCTCATCCTTTGAAATTTTCATAATCTTCTTGAAAAAGTAACATGAAAATAAACTATTTAATTTTTATATTGATATATGAAAACTAAATAAAACAAACGTTATATTTATAAATTATTGCTTTGTATTAATATATACACATAATTATAGAGAAACATTTATAGGAATATTACGTTTTTAATGCTTCTTTTTTGTTGTTGTATGTTTTTGCTATTAAAATTCTGACATGTCTCATTCACTAATTTTCTGGAAAATTCATGTAGTTTAAATCAAATTTGATTCTTGGAATCATTGGATTGACTTTTGTATTTTAAGTGGAAAGAACATTTATACATACATTCCACTAGATCACTCAAAGTTTTGTAAAAATTTTTCCCCTTTTTGTTAACCTCCAACACCACTCCAGATGAGCTAAGGAGCAATTCATTTTCATTTGCATGTTCTATTTTTTTTTCTTTTCTTAGAACAATATGCATTTCCTTCACTGTTCGTCCCTGTAGAACATTAAACATATCTGAATTAGTATGTTGTTTGAAACACATTATCTAATATTTTAAAGTATATTATTAATGAAAAATCAATAAAGAAAATCATATTGGATCGATATTATTTTTTCATTCACTTGATAGAGATATCTTCAGTGACTTGGAGGAGAAGGACCTCCAGCAGAACATAGAGTTTGGAGATGATGGGAGGTATAGTACGACCGAAATAGATAAAATTACCTTTTAGAGGGAGTTCAGCTCCCCTCTCAGATTTGCAAATGTTTTGTATGTTCCAGGCCTAAGGAAGAATCTTGTCTCCGTAGCGATATTGGAAGACCGTATAATGTGATGTTTAGAAAAGGAAAGGTTTTCCTTAAACACATAGCCACGAGACAGGTGAAACAGATCGGTGTAAGAGTCAAGAACTTGTATGCTCTCGAGGTCAAGGATGCAGGCAAAGATTTGAGGAAAAAAGAAGTGGTTAATGACTTGGTGGTTGAGAGGGAGAAATTATCTCTCCACATGCAATCTCAGAAGGTTATGGAGTAGCCACAATTGGAGAAGAAGAGAGGATATTGAGTGGAATATTCCACTCAAGTAGAGACCTACAGGAGGGGGAAATAGAGCAAGATGCGCAGAGGGAGTACATACAACTACACCTCTAGGTGAGAGGTGGGGCGATGTGCAGATATAATCCCAAGAATAAATTTGGGTAGGGTACATTGATATGTTGTGTCTCATGGATCGAACTTGGCTACGAGGAGCCCATAGTACAATAGTATCAGGGAGGATCGGTTGGATTGATGTAGTCATATGTCAGGAAGAAAGAAATCAGAGTGAAAAATGTCAGATACTGGAGCGCAGATCAGAGTTGGAATCAGTGCAGAGGGCACAAATGTAGATGTAAGCAACATCGCAGAGAGTCTAGTATACAGGTGCAATAGCTAGCAGCAATCAGAATACTATGATGAAATATGCATTATATTGATTCAGTTGTTCAAAGGCTATTCAATTTCAGGAGTTGCATGTGAAAACAACACTAGAGAAGTGTTGCATGTAGAACATTCCAAAGGTACCAGATCAAGATAAATTGAATTCCTTTCTTGTTGAGAGGGAGTGTTGAAATTTTCAACAAGAAACAATGAAATTAGAAACTAGAAAGGACAAAAATTACACACTAGTGAGGTTACACATTGGTGAGGAATGTGGATGTCTAGTTTACTTTTCCCTTAAATAAACTGGACAATAAATTGTAATTTCATCTCATAACTACTTGTATCAGTTAACTAATTCATGATGACGGAGTTAGCTCAAGAAATTCGAGTTGAGGTTCTAAGATGAGGCATGTAGAGTGATCCTAAAATTTTGGGGGTCCAGTTGCAGTTAATGCACTAGTGGGGTGCAGGTGTAATCAGTTAAATCAATTAATTGAGTTAAAATCGGTTTAACTAGTTCTAACTGAGAGATGAATTAGTGAGAGGTCCAGTGAATTAAATTATATTTAATTCACAAGTAGTGATCAATCAGTTAACTGATGATTCAGTATTAATAGCTGCATGCATGTCAGTTGTGAGGAAGACCCAGTTGAGACTAAGGTTAAAGGGAACATAACTATCATTTGTATTATTATAGAATTTCCCATGTGAAATTATATCGCCATGAGGAATCTATGATGGATTGTGCAATCAAGAAAGGCTAATTTTCATATTTAAGAGGGGCCAAATTATTTAGGAATTGCGTGAGCAAGGCAAGCTAAAGGAAGGCTGAGAATTGGCTATGTGTTTCTCCAATTTTTCCTAGACCAACGAGAGACAATTGACAGAGTGTTGGAGAATCTCATGAGATATTAAGCATTATATTGTTTCATGATAATTGACTTTATACAATATATGATAGCATGGTTTTGAGCAGTTGCTTTCCCCATGAACATTTTGTGTTGTGCGATTGATTTACTTCTTTCTCTTACTTGCATGTGATTGAGCGATCACGTTTTGTATTCCGCAAATATTGTATAAGGATTTAGTATCTTGTTTTAATACATCACAAGATCAGATTAAATCCATTCGTATAGAATTTCTATAAATTTCTACATAGTATCAGAGCTTCTATATAATTTCTACAATTCGGATACATTATGACTCAAATATTCCACTTATTGAACTCCAAATATACACTTGGAAGGTTTTACATATGGTTGTTTCTCTTCCAACAATGCCAATACCCTATCAACATGTTGTACATGATCTTCCCAATATTTGTTTTAAATTAGAATGACATCAAAAAATACTAGAACAATTTTTCTAAGGAAGGGTTTGAAAATAGAATTCATCAAGCTTTGAAATGTGAAGGTGCATTTTTAAGTATAAATATGATGCAAGGGAATAAATCTTCCCCCCTCCCCCCAAATCAAATATGATTTTGAAACCCTCAAGAGGACATATTGTGGCACTCATAGCAAGAGGGCATGATTTCCTCTAATTTCATTTAAAATTAAAAAACTATCTGGAAGCTTATAGAAGGTGTATCGTGGAAATATTCCTTGTTTTTGTTAGGGTCTTTTTATTTTATTTTATAGGTAGCATAAGAACATGTCAAGATAGGAGGCCAGTACAATGTAAAATCAAGCTGAGAGGGCGGTCAAGACTTGAGAGGTAACACTAAGTAAATTGTTCATTTTTTAATCTGAGTATCCAATGTGTTTTCGAATATATGTGTGTTTTCTTATTTTATAGAAAAAAATTTCAAATATTGTCTTTTCCATGTCTTGGTTATCGTGTTCTTCTTAAGAGATGAGATTTGTTAAGAATTTTTAGGGTGTCTGCAGTCATAGCGCTAAGAAAAATTTTTGGATTTACTTTCCATGCATTAAAAAAATTGGAACCACCAAGGAGGGAGAGAACTCGACCTTCACCTCAATGTTATCACAAAAGGGGAACAAAAATGTCAATATGTGAATTATGTAGAGAACAAGTTGGAACCATGATGGGCCCCATAATTTTTTTCATTATCAATCTACAAAATTGAATGAAGGTCGTTAAGCCCTGGGCCAATCACATCCCATTGGGATCCAACGGAGAGATCGTTGGGGGTATCGTTTTGTAGCCAATAAGATATTGGGCCCCACATATATCAACCAATCAGGTCTCATTGGGTTAATTGGGAGTCAGTTAGAGTCACAGTTTATTTGCGATCTAGGCAACCACAACCATTGATATCTCATGAAGAGCAGTTGTTAGATTAGGGGTTCCATATTAGTAGATCGCGCCTCATCATCGAGGAGAGTGTGATCATGTCTCAAAAGAAGTAAGGTTAAGCCTTGGTCACCAAGGATTGTGGTAATGCTTGGATAGTTTGAGTGAAGGTTTGAGTACCTTCGAGTAAGTGCTTGATGATATGAAAGAGAACATGGTCAAGAAATATAGTGGTCATGTACATCGTTATGGATAAAGGTTGGAACACTCAAGTTTTGGGATTTGGAGGTGTGCAAGTACAATTGTTGCAGGAAGGTTGAGATAGTCAATCTTTTATGGGCCCATAACCCATAGGTTCAAGAATAGAACCCTAGGGGTCCAATTCGATAAGACCCTTAGAATTAGTTTTCTTCAAGTGGGATAAAAGCAGGGAAAGATTTCCTACAGGTTGAAGGAGAATAGAATGAAAGGAGTTCTCAAGAGAGGTGAGGAGTGTGAAACAACCAGAAGAGTAGAGGAAGCTCGAGAGGTTCTAGTGGAGGTGAATCTTTGATAGAAAAAGAATGAGCTAGAGGTGAGAGATTGGTGAAGTGTTTGTGGAGGCTTGGTTGTAGCTCATTTTTTATTATGAGCAGAAACTCAATGATACATGAGGAGAAAGAAGAATGATATTGGAGATGAATGAGATGTAGCAATGACAACACATGATCATGATATCATGAAGATTTTCAACCGTGGAAGTATGATGTAGGGGAATAACCCCCTCCCCCCCAATCAAATATGATTTTGAAATCCTTTAGAAGGTATATCATGGAACTTGTAGAAAGAGGACATGATTTCCTCTAATTTCATGTAAAATGTAAAAATTATCTAGAAGCCTCTAGAAGGCATGTCGTGGAAAAAATCCTTGTTTTTGTTATGGTTTGTCTTATTTTTTGTTATAGGTATTGTTGTAACATTTTTTTACCACAAGAACACTACAAAAAAAAATTAAAATTTTCTAATTTATGTCCTAGATAAACTTTGAGGTATGTATAATTTTCTGTCAAGTTCTCATCACCTAAATCCTTCACTTAATTAATCTTCCAAAAATTCATGTTCTCCATTAGTCAAAATTGGAGAATATCTCTTTTCATTTCTAGCCTTAAATCTAAGCTTCTCTATCCCAAACCCATATCTAACCTTAATTTTTATGTAGAAATAATATTTTTATTCCCATCTTTGTTTTACCCCTCACTCCATTCAATTTTCACCTTTATTATCATATCCCCTATTTTTTTTAATGTATTTTACTATACCCTACCATCAAATTTATTATTCACCCATTTCCATTTTTACCATAATCATACGTAAAAATTATTACATTTTATCTTATTTATTTATCCCATTATTCCATACTCCACGTATTATAAAAATAATATTTTTGTCCATTCAAATCTATGTCTGCATCCCCATTTCACACATGTGTGAATCAATAAATTCCCACCCCCCACAGTGAAATTGTCACACCACTTATCATATGGATTTGAATTTATAAATGGAGCGTGGGAAATTTAAATCTGCATTGAAGTCGATAATGGAAGGAGGATTTTTATAGCTCTATTTTTCTGGAATGAGCTTATGGGTGAAAGCTTGAGTTAAGAGGAAGCTAGGTCAACAATCAAAATATATTTTCGTGTAGGTAAAATGAGGATACATGTTCCAAAATTATATTTCAATACAAATCATGGAGTTTCCATTGTTATAAAGAAATATTTCCTCTCCGTGGAAAAAATTTACAGAGGTGAAAATAAAATATTACACAACAAAAAAATAAATGTTTTATGTTATAAGGAGGAAAGGAATTATAAAGAGGAAAATGTGCATGAAGAGAACATTTGGATAATTTGTTATACAAAGTCTTCACAGAAGTAAAAAGGGGAGATGGAAACATATTTTCATAGTTTACCAAACATGGTTGGAGACATGGTTGTCAAAACCATGGGAAGCAAACTATTAAATGGTTTACACAGAAAAATGAAAAATATTTATCAAATTTCATTGATAAATAAGTATACCAAAGGTAGGAAAAACTAAATATGGTAACAGTGGATGGTTTGGGTAAACTGTTGTAAGTTTCATTTATGAAATTCACAAATAAAATTAAATGCTACAATGGAGAAGTATTACAAGACATGGGTTTCAAAATCATTGATGGTTTTACAGAGCAAAGATTATTTTAGGAGATATTTTCAGATTTCATTTATGAAATTCATGAATAAAAGAACAATTTTACAGGGAAAACAAGACATGATTTTCCATGGAAGACATGGTTTTTCAAAACTACATGCAAGAATTCTTTTTATGGAAATGTTATTTTATAGATTTTTGGGAAATATTTTGATCAAAATATCGTATTCCCAAAAATTTAAGATTTATATTTTTTAAAATTAAAGAGTGACAAAAAATCAATGATTTCCAAATCATTTTCAAATTTCTCGACAATGGTTAAGCACGTAAAGGATAATTAAGATAATTGAACTATCAAAGTATTTTATCAAAGGACAAAGGGTTAATCAATCCTATAAAAAGGATCATTGAACCATATTATGGGCATATTAACTGAGTTTTAGAGAGAAAATTCAACAACCTTTAGATTCTAAGGCAAAATACCAATAGGAAAAAGATTAAGGTGGATTTGTGACAAAAAAACGATCAACCAATTTCAAGAATAAAAGAAATCAATTAGCAATCAGTGAGACAATTCCTAGATTTGGAGGCACGAGACTTTCAATTAGCCCCAAATTTGCTGCAATTATTTAGAGATTGTTTGGATTTTTATTCCAGGAAGCTAGACATAGTCAAATGGGTGTAATGTTTTATATATTGTATGATTTTGAATGTAAAAGGGTTTTATTTTGATGTCAAATCCCTGCCATTTTTTAAAGACTTCTATTGCAGAATTTTTAATTGAAGATTTCTGGTTTTATTTTCATGACATAATTTGTTTATCATGTATGTCTTTCCCTGTGATTTCATAATTTGTTTTTGCATATGTTCAAGGTAGCATAGGAGTTAGGGTAAGGCTATTAACTTCCCTGACAACCTACTGCAAAGTTATCATCGTTATGGAGACTATAAAATTGAATAATATGTTTAGATTATCTCCTTTGGATCATTTAATTGTTGCCTGGTGTCATCTCTTGAATGTATATGTTTTTGGTTGTAGAAGTTTTATACATACATCTACTAAAACTGATTGTTTGAGTATTTAGTATGAATACTTAATTATCTAATTTCTCTTTTATTCCTCTACCAAAATCTTTAAAGCTATGTTATTCTGTCTTAGTTGGACATTGGTCCTTTGATAAAACCTTAGCAAGAGAGGACTTTATTTTTGAGAAGCTATTAGATAATCACCAACAACCACTTATACAATCATATATCTGGTCGTTGTGCTTCATAGGCTATTTTCCAGTGAAAATTTACAACATTAAAAGTCCTCGTAACAATTGATGGAGACCCATTTGGTTCAAGGACCAACTTGAACCTAAAGTTTGGTCGAGTTGGTTTCTCGGCGTTGTTTTAAAACCAAGAACTGCCTTCAAGAAATAGATACAACATTTGGCATCATTGTCAGGGAGCGAAGTAAGGAAGAAATATTTCCCTGGAGAATGAGCAAGAATAGATCCATTCCTTATTAGTGAACAAGGAGTAGGGATTTGATATTGGCTGTATTTACTTCACCTAGAAGCTACACTTTATTTATACGGCGATTAAATTGGGTTATCAATTCCACTGGTTATAGATGTGAGATGCCTTTATTGATGTGTTTCTGCAAATTTCAATGATGGTTGCAGTTATCACTATATATTTCTTCCTCTTGAGGAAAACAACTATGCAGTATTCAAAGTTCTTCAATATTTTATGTCTTAACTGCTTACTGATTTTCACTAGCAAGTATCAAAAAATCATGGAATTTAATGTTTATAGTGTATATTCTTGTCATATTTTCAGCTACATGCAAGGTGTTCTATCAATTAATCCAATACTCACATGGTTGCACTGGAAGCATGATTACACTTGACAGTGTAAAATTTCATCTCAACTAAGTAGTGGTGTGAGAATATATAAGTCTGTTTTCAGAACATTTGGTGTTCAATTTTACATAAGAAATTATTTCAGTTTGATTTTCAGAGTCAATATGCATATTTCAGTTTATAAAAACAATAATTCTCAGAATTCAGAGTGTAGTGTGTGGATTTATTTAGTTAAATTCAATAAATTGTAGGGGACTTAAAGGAGTAAATTGTTGTGAAACCAACTCCAAAAATAGAAAAAAAGAGATATCAACACCTTAGAAATAAGCCACTTATAGGGGGCAACCTCCGGTACATTACATGAATGAACAATTATTGGATGATACAAATTACAAAACATCCTTTCTATATATAGGAGTCCATGGGGCCACAATGTAATCCTGGCTGACCTAACAACAATAATTTAAGGGCACAATAATAACAATAAGGGGGTTACACTAACAACAATAAGGGACTATCTAGTAATATAGGGACCTAACATGCCCCTCTCCTTCAAAAAAAGTGTTGTCCTCAACGCTTGAGTAGCTCTGGGTGCTTCTGTATAAAATTCTCATCCTCCCATGTAGAATCTTCAATGGGTAAGTTCTTCCACTTCAACAACATGAGATATCTTTCGAAATTGATCGATTTCATACTGTTGAGTTCCTTGCTTATGGATCGGCCTAAGCTCCAATATGATTTTTCCTTCCTCGTCAGTTCGAAATATTGTTTGAACTGGAATTTTTTCACCTATAACCTTCTTTAAGCATGAAACATGGAAAATTGGATGCACTCGTGAAGAAGTAGGAAGCTCCAATTTGTATGCCATAGTACCAATCTTTTGCAACACCTTGTAAGGACCATAGTACTTTGGCGATAATTTATTATCCTTCTTAGCTTTCTTGACGGACATTTGTTTTTATGTTTGTAGCCGTAAAAATACCCAGTCTCCTACATCAAAACTTCTCTCACTGTGATGTTGATCTGCCTGTTGTTTCATTCGATTTTGTGCCAAATTCAGGTTATCATTTATGTTGTGTAACCAGCTCCAAAAATAGAAGAAAAAAGATATAAACGCCTTAGAAATAAGCCACTTCGAGGGGGAAACCTCCAATACATTACATAAATGAAAAATTCTTGGATGGATACAATTTACAAAACCTCCTTTCTATATATAGGAGTCCATGGGGCCATAATGTAATCCTAGTGGGCCACAATGTAATCCTAGCCCACCTAACAATAATAATTTAAGGGCACAATAATAACAAAATGGGGGTTACAAGGGTACAATAATAACAATAAGGGGGTTACACTAATAACAATAAGGGACTATACTAGTAATATAGGGACCTAACATGCCCCTCTCCTTCAAAAGAGTGTTGTCCTCAACACTTGAGTAGCTCTGGGTGCTTCTGTATAAAATTCTCATCCTCCCATGTAGAATCTTCAGTGGGTAAGTTCTTCCACTTGATGAGATACTCCGAAATTGATCGATTTCGTAGCTGTCGAGTTCTTGTTTCCATGACCGCTTCAGGTTCCAATATGATTTTTCCTTCCTCATCAAGTTCTGGAAATATTGTTTGAACTGGAAGATTTTCACCTATAACCTTCTTTAAGCATGAAACATGGAAAACTGGATGCACTCGCGAAGAAGCAAGAAGCTCCAATTTGTATGCCATAGTACAAATCTTTTGCAACACCTTGTAAGGACCATAGTACTTTGGCGATAATTTATTATCCTTCTTAGCTTGCTTGAGGGACATTTGTTTGTATGGTTGTAGCCGTAAAAATACCCAATCTCCTACATCAAAACTTCTCTCGTTGCGATGTTGATCTGCTTGTTGTTTCATTTGATTTTGTGCCAAATTAAAGTTATCCTTTAAGAGTTGGAGAACTTCTTGCTGATTCTCGATGTGATCTTCCACTGCTTGAACCTTCGAATTTTCCCTTAAATATGATGTGATGGATGGTGGATGATATCCATAAAGTGCCATAAATGGGGTCATTTTTGCTGCAGTATGGAAGGAAGTGTTATACCACCATTCAGCGAGAGGTAACCACTTGACCCATCGTGTTTGTTTATCAGATACAAAACAACGAAGATATCCTTCCAAACATTTATTTACTATCTCAGTTTGACCATCAGATTGAGGATGATAAGATGAGCTATGAGCTAATTGAGTACCCAAACAAGAAAATAACTCCGTCCAAAAATTTCCAGTAAAAATGGGATCTCCGTCGCTCACAATAACCCTTGGGTTTCCATGTATCTTTTGAATTGTGTCCATAAATGTAGTAGCAACTTTACTTGCTTTAAATGGATGAGATAATGCACAAAAGTGTGCATACTTGGTAAGTCTATCAACTACCACCATGATGACACTCTTTCCTTCGGACTTAGGTAAACCCGTGATAAAATCCATTGAAATCTCCTCCCAACGTTGACCTGGAATGGATAAAGGTTGTAGAAGTCCTGGGGTCTTAATTGTTTCCACTTTATTCTGTTGGCAAACCAAACATTCCGCCACAAACTTTCGAATATCAGATTTAAGGCCATCCCAAAAAAATTCTTTCTTCACCCCGTGGTAAGTTTTTAAAAATCCTGAGTGTCCTCCTAAAGGAGAAGTGTGCAATTCCAAAATAATTTTTTGTTTTAGTTGGGAATTCTTACAAAGATATAAGCGATATTTGTACCATAAGGAATCATTTTTCCAACTAAATGTATCAGATGTACTAGGATCTTGCCGCAACTTTTGAATGAGTGTCCACACTTCTTCGTCCTTCTTCCATTCATCCCTTGCTTCGGTTATCCAATCTGGTTGGATAATAGAAATGGCATAAAGCAATGCTTCCACCTCTTCATTCTTTCTTGAGAGTGCATCTGCAACAACATTTAGCTTCCCTTTTTTGTAGATTATTTCAAAGTCATAACCCAACATCTTTGTGACCCATTTTTGCTGCTCTTCCGAAGATAGTCTTTGTTCCAAAAAGTGTTTAAGACTATCATGATCAATTTTTACCTTGAAGTGTCTTCCCATTAGGTAAGTTCTCCATTTCTTTAGTGCATGTAGTATTGATAACATTTCCTTCTCATAAATAGGTTTCTGTAAATACTTTCCTTTGATTGGACGACTTTCAAAAGCAATGGGTCTTCCTTCCTGCATTAAAACTGCACCAATTCCATTTCCTGAGGCATCACATTCCAAAATAAAGGTTTTTGTGAAGTCTGGCGTAGCTAAGACCGGTGCTAGGCACATTGCCTCTTTAAGATGTTCAAACGCCTTAGTTGCTTCAGGAGTCCATGAAAATGCATCTTTCTTCAATAATATTGTTAGAGGTGCTGCTATTCTCCCATAATTCTTAACAAACTTGCGATAATACCCTGTTAACCCGAGAAATCCTCGCAACTGCTTTATGGTTGTGGGGACTTTCCATTCCTTAATGGCTTTAATTTTGTTAGGGTCTACTTTGACACCCTCGTGAGATACAATATGACCCAGATATTCCACTTCTTGTACTCCAAAGAAACATTTGGATGTTTTTGCATATAATTGTTTCTCCTATAATAGTTTGAGCACCTTGTCAACATGTTCAACATGATCCTTCCAAGACCTGTTGTAGATTAGTATATCATCAAAAAATACTAGCACAAATTTTCTAAGGAAGGGTTTGAAAATGGAATTCATCAACCCTTGAAATGTAGAAGGTACATTGGTAAGGCCAAAAGGCATGACCAAAAATTCATAATGACCCTCATGAGTTCGAAATGTTGTTTTTGGAATATCTTCAGTCTTCATTCTAATTTGATGATATCCTGAACGAAGATCCAACCTGGTAAAATAAATTGCTCCATGTAATTCATCCAATAATTCATCAATCACAGGAATGGGAAATTTGTCTTTAATGGTGAGCTTATTGAGCTCCCTATAATCCAGACACATTCGCCATGATCCATCCTTCTTGTGTACGAATACTACAGGAGCAGAGAAAGAACTTTGACTAGGTTGAATTATACCCGCCTCTAACATTTCTGCAATCATACGTTCAATTTCACTCTTTTGGACATAAGGATATCTATAAGGCCTAATGTTTGGAGGAACACTTCCTGGAATCAAATGAATAGCATGATCATGATCACTAATAGGTGGGAGTCCTTTGGGAGTTTCAAACACCTTGGAATGATTGTCCAAGACTTGTTGGAGATCTGCAGAAATAGATGATTTTGATGTCGGAACTTCTAGTGAGCATAATTGTGCAATTATGCCTCGCTGTTCTTTCTTTAGAAGATTTTTCATGACATTAGAGCTTATTATCCTTCCCGGCTTCCCTTCAATACCCCGTAATTCGACTTCCTTTCCTTCTGAAAAAAATTTCAAGAAAAGTTCTTTAAAATTAAAAGCTACCGTCCCCAAAGATTGTAACCATTGTACTCCTAGTACAACATCAACACCTCCCATAGGAATGGAAAGCATTGGACTAGTCAATACATATTCTCCCATGGTTAGCTTGATATTATGGCATTTTCCAGAGCAATTTATAGTTCCTCCATTTGCAACCATCACTTGACATTCTGGTGCTGGGTATAGGAAACAATTTAATTCCTTGGTTACCTTATAATGAATAAAATTATGGGTGCTACCTGAATCAATCAACACTATTACCCTTTTCTTCTTTATATGTCCTTCTATCTTGAGAGTTTGAGGAGTGGTAATTCCCGCCAGTGCATTACACGATATGGTCGGATTCATTTCTTCCTCTTCTAGGGGTGGTTCCTGGTGTATATCCTCTTCTTGTTCATTTTCTTCTTCTTCTTCACAATCTATGTAAAATAATTTCTTCTCAGCACACTTATGACCTTTAGTGTATTTTATATCACAACTATAGCAAAGCCCTTTTGCTCTTTTTTCTTCCAATTGTTGTGGTGTCAACCTTGTAGGTTGTGGAAATCTAGGCGTAGCAACACTTCCTTCTTTATAGAATTGAGTGGTAGGCTTCCTTGTCGCCATAATTTTACATTCAACTTTTCTTGCCAACCCGAATGCCTTCTCCAATGAATCAGGTTCCAAAACGCGAACTTCATGTTGGATGTTATCCTTTAAAGTGCCTATGAAGAGATCGATCCTGTGTTCCTCTGGAATATCAGTTACCCTTATATTCAATTTTTGGAAGTCCTCAATATGCTGCCCCACTAAACCCTTTTGTTTGAGATTTATCAATTGGCTAAAGAAGGTGTTTCTATTTGTATCCTCATAATGTGCTATCATTTCCTCCGTAAAAATTGACCAAGTGACAATTTTTTTACGGGAGCAAAGCCATCGATACCATACAAATGTATTTTGTTCTAAATGTAAAGTTGCAATGCGTATCTTTTGTGTGTTTTGCACGTTATGGAGATCAAAATATTGCTCCATCTGTAGTATCCATGTTACAGGATCCTTTCCATCAAACTTCCTCATATCCATTTTTGGAATATGGTGGTTCTTCGCGCCAACATTAGAGTTTATGAAATCATGATTAACATTTATTTTGTTCTCATCATGAGTTTCCTCTACTATCTTTTCACCATTAGGAAACATTTCTTGTATCAACTTTGTCAAACCTTCTATGTATGCTTTTAGATCATTCTTCATGTTTTCCATTTTAGCTTCCATGTCATCCATCTTAGATTCCATGCCAGCTTCCATGCCATCTATCTTTGCTTCCACACCTTTCTTCAAAACTTCCATTTCATTTTTTGCTGCTCTTTGCGAGAGCGAAATTTGGTGCACTTGCTCTTGTAATTTTGATAGATCATGTTGCAATTCTTCATCTTCATGAGTCATAGTAGAGCCTTCTGAAGGCTTAATGGGTGTTGAATTATTTTTACGAGGCATATTTTAGAACCCAATACTGATATCTATTCTACAATTTTCCCTTGGAATCAATTCAAATTGATTCTTCAAACAAGACTTACGCAATTCGAAAAAAAAAAAAACACATTTTTCTTGCTTTTGAGGAGCTCGATATTGAAATTGGATTATCTCTGTGATTGCGGCTCTTCAATATTTGAAATTCAGCACTAAAGTATCCCTCTGAATTATCTTTTGAATGCCACAGGTCTGACCTGATTTGGATTCTCCAAGACAAAGTTATGTCCAATATCCCACAATGACCTAATTATGGACTGGTTCAGTAGAGCGAACTTGTACGACTTGCCACGTGTCACTGTTTTGTCCTTCGCTTCTGAAATTGATAGCAAAGAAACTGCAGTATGTGTACTTGTGACCAATTTTGACGACACTCCAATCTGATGCTCAGAGAGAGAGTTCTTGAACTTTTCCCACGATCACCTCTTTGTGATGAAATTCGGGAACCTGAAAAAGCACTACCTTCCACAGATCATATCTTCAAAAATATTGCGAACCAAGCTCTAAAATTTTTTGAAACGTTTCCTCAGGATTTCAACTTCGCACCCTAAAAATTTTAGATTCTGAACCTTCGTAGAAAAAAATTTATAGCGCAAATTCCACGATGACCTGTTTAGGAGCCTGAAAAAAGACCTAACTTCCACAGACCATATCTTCGGAACTATTGCGAACCAAGCTCTAAAATTTTTAGAAAATATTCCTTAGGATTTCAGTTTCACA
This sequence comes from Pinus albicaulis, assembly GCA_034641835.2. NCBI lineage: Eukaryota > Viridiplantae > Streptophyta > Pinopsida > Pinales > Pinaceae > Pinus > Pinus albicaulis. The sequence goes on along the minus strand of CM076569.1, from coordinate 555,069,122 downwards.
TACTAAAAATTTCAGCTTCTGAAACTTTGTAGAAAAAAATTTATAGCGAAAATTCCACGATGACCTGTTTGGAGCAGCGAAACCCTAGAATCCAAAGCTCTAATACCAAATGTTGTGTAACCAACTCCAAAAATAAAAGAGATATCAATGCCTTAGAAATAAGCCACTTCGAGGGGGCAACCTCCAATACATTACATAAATGAACAATTATTGGATGATACAATTTACAAAACCTCCTTTCTATATATAGGAGTCCATGTGGTCATAATGTAATCCTAGTGGGCCAAAATGTAATCCTGGCTGACCTAAAAATAATAATTTAAGGGCACAATAATAACAAAATGGGGGTTACAAGGGTACAATAATAACAATAAGGGGATTAAACTAATAACAATAAGGGACTATACTAGTAATATAGGGACCTAACAATTTAAGAGTAGTAGAAATTCTTGTTGATGCTCGATGTGATATTCCACTACTTGAACCTTCGAATTTTCTCTTAAATATGATGTGATGGATGGTGGATGATATCCATAAAGTGCCATAAATGGGGTCATTTTTGCTGCAGTATGGAAGGAAGTGTTATACCACCATTCAGCGAGAGGTAACCACTTGACCCATTGTGTTTTTTTATCAGATACAAAACAACGAAGATATACTTCCAAACATTTATTTACTATCTCAGTTTGACCATCAGATTGAGGATAATAAGATGAGCTATGAGCTAATTGAGTACCCAAACAAGAAAATAACTCCATCCAAAAATTTCCAGTAAAAATGAGATCTCTGTCGCTCACAATAACCCTTGGGTTTCCATGTAGCTTTTGAATTTTGTCCATAAATGTAGTAGCAACTGTACTTGCTTTAAATGGATGAGATAATGCCCAAAAGTGTGCATACTTGGTAAGTCTATCACTACCACCATGATGACACTCTTTCCTTCAGACTTAGGTAAACCTGTGATAAAATCCATTGAAATATCCTCCCAACATTGACTTGGAATGGAGAAAGGTTGTAGAAGACCCGGGGTCTTAATTGTCTCAACTTTATTCTACTGGAAAACCAAACATTCCGCCACAAAATTTTGAATATCAGATTTAAGGCCATCCCAAAAAAATTATTTCTTCACCCTGTGGTAAGTTTTCAAAAATCCTGAGTGTCCTCATAAAGGAGAAGTGTGCAATTCCAAAAGAATATTTTGTTTTAGTTTGGAATTCTTACAAAGATATAAGCGATATTTGTACCATAAGGAATCATTTTTCCAACTAAATGTATCAGATTTACTAGGATCTTGCTGCAACTTTTGAATGGGTGTCCACACTTCTTCGTCCTTCTTCAATTCATCTCTTACTTTGATTATCCAATCTGGTCGGATAATAGAAATGGTACAAAGAAATGCTTCCACCTCTTCATTCTTTCTTGAGAGTGCATCTGCAACAACATTTAGCTTCCCTTTTTTGTAGATTATTTCAAAGTCATAACCCAACATATTTGTGACCCATTTTTGCTACTCTTCTAAAGATGGTCTTTGTTCCAAAAAGTGTTTAAGACTATCATGATCAGTTTTTACCTTGAAGTGTCTTCCCATTAGGTAAGTTCACCATTTCTTTAGTGCATGCAGTATTGCTAAAATTTCCTTCTCATAAATAGCTTTCTGTAAATACTTTTCTTTGATTGGACGACTTTCAAAAGCAATGGGTCTTCCTTCTTGCATTAAAACAACACCAATTCCATTTCCCGAGGCATCACATTTCACAATTAAGGTTTTTGTGAATTCTTGCGTAGCTAAGACCAGTGCTAGGAACATTGCCTCTTTAAGATGTTCAAATGCCTTAGTTGCTTCAGGAGTCCATGAAAATGCATATTGCTTCAATAATGTTGTTAGAGGTGCTGCTATTCTCACATAATTCTTAACAAACTTGCGATAATACCTTGTTAACCCGAGAAATCCTCACAACTGCTTTATGGTTGTGGGGACTTTCCATTCCTTAATGGCTTTAATTTTGTTAGGGTCTACCTTAACACTCTCGTGAGATATAATATGACCCAGATATTCCACCTCTTGTACTTCAAAGAAACATTTGAATGTTTTTTCATATAATTGTTTCTCCTGCAATAGTTTGAGCACCTTGTCAACATGTTGAACTTTATCCTTCCAAGACCTGCTGTAGATTAGTATATCATCAAAAAATACTAGCACAAATTTTCTAAGGAAGGGTTTGAAAATGGAATTCATCAACCCTTGAAATGCAGAAGGTGCATTGGTAAGGCCAAAAGGCATGACCAAAAATTCATAATGAACCTCATGGGTTCGAAATGTTGTTTTTGGAATATCTTCAGTCTTCATTCTAATTTGATGATATCCTGAACAAAGATCTAACTTGGTAAAATAAATTGCTCCATGTAATTCATCCAATAATTCATCAATCACTTGAATGAGAAATTTATCTTTAATGGTGAGCTTATTGAGCTCCCTATAATCCAGACACATGTGCCATGATCCATCCTTCTTGTGTACCAATACTACATGAGCAAAGAAAGAACTTTGACTAGGTTGAATTATACCCGCCTCTAACATTTCTGCAATCATACGTTCAATTTCGCTCTTTTGGACATAAGGATATCTATAAGGCCTGATGTTTGGAGGAACACTTCCTGAATCAAATGAATAGCATGATCATGATCACGAATAGGTGGGAGTCCTTTGGGAGTTTCAAACACCTTGGAATGATTGTCCAAGACTTGTTGGAGATCTGCAGAAATAGATGATTTTGATGTTGGAACTTCTAGTGAGCATAATTGTGCAATTACGCCTCGCTGTTCTTTCTTTAGAATCTTTGTCATGACATTAGAGCTTATTATCCTTCCTGGCTTCCCTGCGATACCCCGTAATTCGAATTCCTTTCCTTCTGAAAAAAATTTCAAGAAAAGTTCTTGAAAATTAAAAGCTACCGTCCCCAAAGATTGTAACCATTGTACTCCTAGTACAACATTAGCACCTTCCATAGGAATGGAAATAATTGGACTATTCAATACATATTCCCCATGGTTAGCTTAATATTATGGATTTTTCCAGAGCAATTTATAGTTCCTCCATTTGCAACCATCACTTGACATTCTGGTGCTAGGTATAGGAAACAATTCAATTCCTTGGCTACCTTACAATGAATAAAATTATGGGTACTACCTGAATCAATCAATACTATTACCTTTTTCTTCTTGATATGTCCTTCTATCTTGAGAGTTTGAGTACTGGTAATTCCTGCCAATGCATTACACAATATGGTCAGACTCATTTCTTCCTCTTCTAGGGTTGGTTCCTGGTGTATATCCTCTTCTTTTGAAGATTATTGTGTATTTTCTTCTTCCTCTTCACAATCAATGTAAAATAATTTCTTCTCAACACACTTATGACCTTTAGTGTATTTTCTATCACAATTATAGCAAATCCCTTTTGCTTTTTTTTCTTCCAATTGTTGTGGTGTCAACCTTTTAGGTTGTGGAAATCTAGGAGTAGCAACACTTCCATATTTATAGAAGTGAGTGGTAGGCTTCCTTGTCCCCATAATTTTACATTCAATTTTTCTTGCCAACCTGAATGCCTTCTCCAATGAATCAGGTTCCAAAACACGAACTTCATGTTGGACGTTATCCTTTGAAGTACCTATGAAGAGATCAATCCTGTGTTCCTCTGGAATATCAGTTACCTTTATATTCAATTTTTGGAAGTCCTCAATGTGCTCCCCCACTGAACACTTTTGTTTGAGATTTATCAATTGGCTAAAGAAAGTGTTTCTCTTTGTATCCTCATAATGTGCTATCATTTCTTCTATAAAAATTGACCAAGTGACAATTTTTTTACAGGAGAAAAGCCATCGATACCATACAAATGTATTTTGTTCTAAATGTAAAGTTGCAATGCGTACCTTTTGTGTGTTTTGCACATTATCAATATTAAAATATTGCTTCATCTGTAATATCCATGTTACAGGGTCATTTCCATCAAAATTCCTCATATCCATTTTTGGAATATGGTGGTTCTTCCCTCCAACATTATAGTTTATGAAATCACGACTAACATTTATTTTGTTCTCATCATGAGTTTCTTCTACTATCTTTTCACCATTAGGAAACGTTTCTTGTATCAACTTTGTCAAACTTTCCATGTTTGCTTTTAGATCATTCTTCATGTTTTCCATCTTAGCTTCCATGTCATCCATCTTAGATTCCATGCCAGCTTCCATGCCATCCATCTTAGCTTCCATGCGATTCTTCAAACCATCCATATTAGATTCCACGCATTTCTTCAAACCATACATCTTAGTTTCCACACCTTTCTTCAAAACATCCATGTCATTTTTTGTTGTTCTTTGCGAGAGCGAAATTTGTTGCACTTGCTCTTGTAATTTTGATATGTCATGTTTCCATTCTTCGTCTTCATGAGTCATAGTAGAGCCTTCTAAAGGCTTAATGGATGTTGAATTATTTTTAGGGGCCATTTTAGAATCCAATACTGATATCTATTCTACAATATGCCCTTGAAATCATTTCAACTTGATTCTTCAAACAAGACATGCAATTCGGAAAAAAAAATACACACATTTTACTTGCTTTTTAGGAGCTCGATATTGAAATTGACTTATCTATGTACTTGCAAATCCTCAATATTTGAAATTCAGCCCTGTAGTAGTTCTCTGAAGCTTCTTTCAAATGCTACAGGTTTGACTTGATTTGGAGTCTTCAAGACAAAGTTATGTCCAATCTCCCACAATAACCTAATTATGGACTGGTTCAATAGAGTGAACTGGTACAACTAGCCACTTATCACTGTTTTCTCCTTTGGCTCTGAAATTTATAGAAAGTAAACTACAGTCCCTGTACTTCTAGTCACTTTTTAAAAAATTCCAATCTAATTCTCAGAGAGAGAGTTATGAATATTTTTCCACGATCATCCCTTTGAGATGAAATTTGGGACCCTAAAAAAGACCTAACTTCCACAGATCATATCTCTGAAAATATTGCGAAGCAAGCTCTGAAATTTTGCGACGATGTTCCTCCAGATTACGACTTTGCGCTCTAAACATTTAAGCTTTTGAACCTTCATAGAAAAAATTTTATAGCAAAAATACCGCGATGAATATTTTAAGTGAAATTCAGGAGTCTGCAAAAAGCCCTAACTTCCACAGATCATATCTCCAAAAATGTTGTGAACCAAGATCTAAAATTTTGCGACGATGTTCCTTAGGATTTCAGCTTTGCACTCTAGAAATTTCAATTTCTGAACCTTCGTAGAAACAAATTTATAGAGAAAATTCCACGATGACCTGTTTGGAGTAGTGAAACCCTAGAATCCAAAGCTCTGATACCAAATGTTGTGAAACCAGCTCCAAAAATAGAAGAAAAGAGATATCAATGCCTTAGAAATAAGCTACTTCAAGGGGGAAACCTCCAATACATTACATGAATGAAAAATTCTTGGATGATACAAATTACAAAACCTCCTTTCTATATATAGGAGTCCATGGGGCCACAATGTAATCCTAGTGGGGCCATAATGTAATCCTAGCTGACCTAACAATAATAATTTAAGGGCACAATAATAACAATATGGGGGTTATAGGGGTACAATAATAACAATAAGGGGGTTACACTAACAACAATAAGGGACTATACTAGTAATATAGGGACCTAACATAAATTGATTGTTGATTGACTGAATGACTCCATAGACGAATGGAGCAGGAAATTTTGTACTTATTTGCACTTGTAGTAGCTAGTTTCTTGTTGTTCGCTCAATGATGAGTAAAAATTATTTCAAATGACAACATTTACAGGAATACAGTATATGGTTTCAGTTTGCAAATGCAATTGCATATTGCAGGTTGATGAAATTATTCCATGCCCAAAATATTCAAGGCATGGGTCTACAGGTTCTATGCATCCCATAGGTGGAAGCAATCCCGAATTGGAGCCGATGTTGTAACTTCTTTTGACAACAAGAAAGCTACAATTTTTTTTTTTTAAATTTGCTAATTGATCTCCAGGCAAAACTTTGAGGTATGTACAAGTTTATGTCAAGTTCTCATCATCTAAAGCCTTCACTTAATTAATCTTCCAAAATATTCATGTCCTCCATGAGTCAAAATTGTGAATATCTCTTTTCATTTCTAGCCCTAAATCCAAGAATGTTTATCTCAAACCCACATCTAGCCTTAATTTTATCCAAATATAATATTTCTTCCAGAAATGATATTTTTTTATTCGCACGTTTTTTTTACCCATCACTCCATTCACTTTTCAACCTTATTATCATATACCTATAATTTTTATTTTTTTTTAATATTTTACTAGACCTTACCATTAATTTTATTATTCATCCGTTTTTCATTTTTACCATAATCACACGTAAAAATTATTATATTTTATTTACATTTTATCTGATTTATTTATCCCGTCGTTATTCCATACTCCACATATTATAAAAAATGTTATTTTTCCATTCAAACCTATGTCCCCACCCCCCATTTCACACATTACAACACCATTATACCCCCCGCAATATCATTTCCATACCACTTACCATATGGATTTAAATTTATAAATGGAGCGTGGGAAATTTAAGTATGCATCAAAGGTGATAATGGAGGGAATATTTCTATAGCTCTATTTTTCTAGAATGAGCTTATGAGTGAAAGCTTGAGGTAAGAGGAGGCTAGGTCAACAATTGAAATATGTTTTTGTGCAGGTAAAATGAAGATACATGTTCCAAAAGTATATTTCAATAAAAATCATGGAGTTTCCAATGTTATAAAGAAATATTTCACAGAAAAATGAGAATTATTTATGAAGTTTCATTTATTCACAAGTATACTAAAGGAGGGAAAAATAAAAAATGTAAATGGTGGATGGTTTGGGTAAATTGTTGTAAATTTCATTTATGAAATTCATAATTAAAATTAAATGCTACAACGGAAAAATATTACAAGACATGGTTTTCAAAACCATGGATGGTTTTACAGAGCAAATATTATTTAAGGAGATATGAAATCCATGAATAAAATAATAGTTTTACATGGAAAACAAGACATGATTTTCCACGGAAGACATAGTTTTTCAAAACCACAAGCAATAATTATTTTTATGGAAATATGATTTTATAGATTTTGGGGAAATGCTTTTATCAAAATATCTTATACCCAAAAATTTAAGATTTATATTTTTGAAAATTAAAGTGTGACAAAAAAAATCAAAGAATTCCAAATCATTTTCAAAATTCTTGACAATGGTTAAGCACTTGAAGGATAATTAAGATAATTGAATTATCAAAGGATTTTATCATAGGATACGGGATTAATAAATCTTATAAAAAGTATCAGTCAACCATATTATAGGCATATTAACTGAGTTTTAGGGAACAACTTCAACAACCTCCATATTCTAAGGCAAAAGAGCAACATATAGAATATTAAGGTAGATTTGTGACAAAAAATGAGCAGCCAGTTTATATTTTTATTCTAGGAAGCTAGACATAGTCAGTTAGGTGTAATGTTCTATATATTGTATGATTTTGAATGTAAAAGGGTTGGATTTTGATGCCAAAACCCTGCCATTTTTTTAAAGACTTGAAGGTTTCTAGGTTTAGTTTCATGAAAAAATTTGTTTCTCATGTATGTCTTTCCCTATGATTTCATAATCTGTTTCTACATGTGTTCAAGGTAATATAGGAGTTAGGGTAAGGGTAATTTAATTATTAAGTTCCCTGACGACCCACTGCAAATTTTTCATCATTATGAGACTAGCTAATTGAACACTCTATTTAAATTATTTCCTTTGCATTTAATTGTTGCCTTCTGTCATCTCTTGAATGTATATGTGTTTGGATGTAGACTTTTTCTACATGCCTAAATTTTATTATTGAGTATTCAGTATGAATACTTAATTATCTAATTTCTCTCGTATTTCTCTACCAAACTCTTTAAAGCTATGTTAGTTTGTAGAAGCTAGATGTTTGGCACTTTGATAAAACCTTAGCAAGGGAGAACTTTATTTTTTAGCAGAGATTGGATACTCATCAACAACCACTTATACAAATCATAGATCTGGACGTTGTGCTTCATAGGTTTTTGTCCATTGATGATGAAAAATAGTAAAAAACCTTGTAACACTTAAGGGAACCCCCTCTGGTTTGAGGGCCAGATTGAATCTAAAGTTTAGTCGAGTTGGTTTCTCAACACAAGTTTACAGCCAATAAATGCCTTCGAGAAACAAATACAACAAGTATTTTGTGAGCATGTTAGGACATGAGGCCAATTCAATGTAAAATTGGGTCAAGAGTGCAATTGGGCCTTAAGAGGTCATAATATGTAAATTTTTCACTTTTGAATATAAGTATCATGTGTGTCTGTGTGTTTGTGTGTGTTTATTTTATACAAATCATATTCAAGTATCGTGTTTGTCATGTTTTGGTTATCGTGTTCTTCTTGAGAGATGAGACTCGTTGAGAATTCATAGTGTTCCCACACTCATAACACTGAGGAAGCTCACTAGATTTACAATCCACACATTTGGTGAATTGGAACCACCAAGGCAAGAGACAACTTGACCTTCACCAGAGTGTTATTGCAAAGAAGGAACAAGAATGGCGATCTATGAATTGCACAAAGAACAAGTTGAAACCTTGAGAAGCCCCATAATTTCCAATGATCGTCTATCTACAACAATGAATCGAGGCTATTGATCCTTAGTCCAATCACAACCCATTGGGCTCCTAAGGAGGGATTGTTGGGGGCTCTTTTTGCAATTGATAAGCTACCAGGCCCCACATCTCTTGACCAATCAAGTCTCATCAATTTAATTGAGAGTCAGTTAGAGCCACGGTTTGTTTGAAACCCCATGCAACCATAATTGTTGATATCCCATGGAGAGTAGTTGTTAGATCAAGGGCTTCACACTAATAGATTGCACCTTGACACCAAGGAAAGCATGACCATGTCTCAAGAGAAGTAAGGTTAAGTCCTGGTCACCAAGGTTTGGGATGTCACTTGAATATTTTGGTCAAATTTTCTAGTACCTTCGAGTACATTCTTAGTCATATGAAAGAGTAGATGGTCAAGCATTGCGGTGGTCATGTGCATGTTTTTGGCTAGAGGTTGGAACACTTCAGTTGGGGATTTCAAGCTGTGCAAGTCCAATTGCTACAAAATGGCCAATATAGTTGATCATTTGTGAGCCCATAACCCATAGGCTTAGGAATTGAACCTTTAGCGGTCTAACTCAATCAAACCCCTAGAATTAGTTTTCATCAAAATGGCATAAACAAAAACTCATAACGACCATGATGTGTTCTAAATCCTATTTTAGGAATGTCGTCTTTCCTCATTATGATTTGATGATATCCAAAATGAAGGTCCAACTTAGTAAAGAAAATTTCTCCATGCAATCCATCTAATAATTCATCCATGATAGGAATAGGAAAATTATCTTTGATTCTCATTGTTTTAGTAGTATATAGTTTGGACACATACTCCATGAACCATCATTTTTTATAACCATCACAATCGGTGAATAGAAATCACTCTGACTAGGTTGATGCTTGCTTCTAACATTCCTTGAACCATACATTCAATCCCTCTCTTTTGTGCATGTGGATATCTCTAAGACCTAATGTTAGGTGGTACACTTCCAGGTTACAAATGAATAGAATGGTCATAATCTTAGATAGGTGGAATAACCTTAGGAATTTCTCCAAATACCTTGGATAACCTAGTACTTGCGTAGTTTCTATTGTGGTCAAATTCGCAAAACAAAATCATGTAACAAAAAAAAAAGGGTGATCCAGTTTTTGAGGAATTTCTCTTATTAATCGTTAAACTATGAACATATTTGTTTCCTTTTATTTTTATTTATTTATTTTAAACTATCAATTTTGATATTAATAATTGTATAAAAATTTATATTTTTTAGGTTTATTGACAATTTACTTAATAATGTACATAAGGCTTTGGATTAATGATAAATGGGTGCATTGTTAAGAGATTCCTTCTGATAGGTCACCAATTCAAATCCTCTTAGTATTAACATTAATTTTTTTTTACATTTTACATAATAATATTATCTATGATGAATATTAAAAAAATTTAAAATTAATCATATATATCACAAGGTTATTTTAAAATTTTAAAAATTATTTTTATAATCCACTAGATTATTTATTCTAAAATTTTAAAATGAATTTATACAAAAATTGTATTTAATGATTCTTCTCCAAAAATAATAGAGAAACATTCTATTTTATTGCATATTTCAATACAATTATTAATTTGAAAATTTGACATGTAAATAGTTAGAAAAAAAAAACTAGAAACAAATAGAGAAAATACTTAGTTCTCAATAGAAAAATACTTATTTCTCAATAGAAAATACCTAGTTCTCAACTTCAGAGGATGAGTGTACACAAATGAGAGGGAGATTATTGTATATGAGAACTTTTGTGCCCAATGATTGGTTTTCTTGGCTATAAGCTTGATCTACTGCTTTGATATCCCAAAAGAGTTTGACTAAGGTCTCATACTTTTTTCCAAGTAGTATAGTTTAACTATCGTAGCTTTATGTTGCATGTGCTAAAATGTTTAAGATGACATTCTATTGAATTTCCTTTCTTCTATCACTTTGGAAATGCTCGATTTAGTGTGCTAGTGGAGATCAATTTACATGAAGTATTTGATATCCCTATTGCAAATGAATCCAAAATTTGGTACCTAGTTCATTAATTTAACCTCAATATCCTTATTTATTTCTAATTTTGTGCTCAATCGTTTCAACCTCAATGTTGATTTTTTGGGGGAATATTTGGGGTAGCGAACTGCAACTTCTCTAACTTCCTTCTCTGTCTTGGTTGGACACTTGTTTTTCTAGAATGATCGACAACTAGGTGGGTCTCATGTTTGCACGACATAGGGTCGATTCCCACCATTACCAATATAACCTATATTTGGAGGTCAAGCAGGTGGGACACCCATGAGGTTTTGAACCGGTGACCATTATGCAAGGAATCCCTCAACAATGCACCCATTCACCGATTGTTCTACACTCCTTAGGATTTTAAAAATTGAAGGACATGGGGGTGGGTTTTGATCCACTTGTGTGTCAATGAGTTATGATATCATCTATTGTAATATCTCTAGGTGCAACCCCACATTCAACCACTACCTCAAGGTGCCCCCATGGATTTAGGTTAACCCACCATGGGAATTGAACCTTTCCTATTGGTGAAGAAAATCTTTGATTTCTACCATTGGATCCAACCCCTTTGGGCATGTTAGTTGGCTACTTGGAAGAGGAAGCTTTGATATAATTCTATAATATCCAAGCTTGTCTTTACTCACTATCCTAATTGAATTCTCTACCTTAGTCACCTTCCAATCCATACTTAAATATTGGTTTTGTTCCCTATTCATAGACAAAGCAAAGAATCAAGAAGGATAAAAAATATCACCTCCAAAATCTGCAAAGTTAATGCCCCAATGGTTGTTTTGAAGCTTAAGACTAGTTGTAAGGGGTTTGGCTCCTTTTTCTAGTAGAGCCACTGCACGTGCCTTATCCATATGCACTTCTAGCCTTATCCGTATGCACCTCTAATGCTAGAACCAAATTGTCCATCTTAATTTATTTTTACTTAGAGGTTTGGTGACTTTGAATTGAGGTTTTTGAAGTCTTAAAACTAAGTTGCTAAGGCTTGATTGATCTAAATCATCATCAATGCAAACAATATGGTGACCTTGAATTGATGTTTTTGAAGTTTTAAAAACTAAATCGCTAAGGCTTGATCGATCTAAACCATTATCGATGTTATTAAGTGAAAAGAAACAATAGTCATGAACCTTCAAACTTGAAAACACCCCTTCCATCAGATGTATTCATCATGGAACCAACACAAATATTAATGAAACTAACAATAACCTTCAATCATCAACATCTGAAGAGGATAATAAATGCGATACTAATCAATAAAAATTCCCTGTAAAACCTAATGTTCACTATCGTTATGATTATTTGCAAGCTTTTCCACCTAGACATTAAAGACATTGTTCCAACCCACTCTTTTTTTTTTTTTGTCAAGTGGTCTGAGTTCTCCAGAGATTACATTAGGCTTAACTTAGGGCTTGAGAAACTGCGACCAAGAGGCATCTAAGCCGTCAAAATCACTCGGGGATCCCACCTGGCCTGGGCTACACTAACCCTTAACATAGCTGAATTTTTGCATACGGAGTTTTGAACTGATGACATTCACATCATGGAGTGACTTAATAGTACACCCCATCACCGTCTATTCTAGGCCTTGTGGGCACTCCAACCTGCTCTTCATTTGCATTCTTGACATCCCATATAGGGTTAAGCCATGACATACATTACTAATTTCTAAACCTCCCAAAAATAGAGTATAAAACAAAGGGGCATGTTCAAATTAAAAAACACTACAAAAACAATGATAAAAAATTACGTGTCAATTGACAAGAAACATTTTTTTGTCAAGTTGTTTGTGATCCTTTAGGTTTGACCCGTAGCTTGAGGAGCCGTGACCCAAGGGCATCTAAGCCGTCAAAGTCACCCGGGGATTGCAGCCGGCCCAAGCCACACCAGTCCTAAGCTGACTAAACTTTGAGCATGTCTCCTCCCCTTAGCACAAGGCACAACCACTCCGTGAGATTTGATCCTAGGTCACCTTGTTGACAAGACCCATCCTCACTTAATTACACTAGTAAAAATTGATAATCAATAAGCAACATTATTTAGTCATAATGAACATAAATTTAAAACTTTCCAGAAACAAAATTAAAAAATAAAATAAAATAAATAAATAAATAAAAATTACCGCCCACTCCATTAACTGCACTCTTTGACATTTTAGCTGCGGGTCGTTGTGTTTGATAATATAATTATTATTTTGGAAGTTTAAACTGATTCGGAAGTTTCATTATTTTAGGATTTAGTGAAAAGAAAATGTTTCTGTTGGAAGTTTTATTTTTATTCGAATTTGGGTAAAGCATAAAGTTTAACAAAAGCAAAAGTATATAATTTTAAGTAGTTTGGGAAAATTTTTAACATGATCTTTAACTAATTTAAAAGTTTTTAATTTCAAAAATGATTTTAAGTTCGTAATCATTAAAAGAAAAAAAGAAATATAAAAAAAACCTTAATTTTTTTATCATTTAGAATTTTGAAATATATATATATATATATATATATATATATATATTACCCTATGTGTGTTGGATTTGCCTTGGTTATGTGTACGGATCACGTAGATCAAGTGGAGAGAGTACCCTCTTTCATAGTATCAGTATCCAAATTTTCAAACTTGATGGCGTTGGAATCAATCGTCGGTAGATCTCAAATTTTGAAATATATTTAGTTTTTGAAATTTATTCGTTCACATGACAGGGAAGTGGAGTTGACTTTGAGAAGTTGGTGGTTACCTAATGAGCATAACTTCGTTTTTTTCCACGTAGTTATTTTGGTCAACGTGTTCGAAGGGGTTAGCTTAATCAGTTTTATTATCAAAGTTTAATTTCTTTATGGATTCAAAGAGAATTGAATCCATAATTCATGACAAATATCATATCAACTCAACTCAAAACTAATATCATGAACACAACTTGCAAAAAAAAGCAGCAGTAATTACTTTAATAGATCAAAAAAAATCAAATCCACACTTTATAACAAAAGGCCATAAACTTGGTAAAAATTTCAACCAACTAAACAACCTATCACAATTAACAATCATAAACATAACTTATACTTACTCGAAAAAGGACAAGTCTTAAGAGGTTTGTGTCCTAGAACAATATAATATTTCATTTCCAAAGGGAAATCACCTCCTCATGCAATATGGAAATGTTTTGGAATACTTTGATATGGAGTTGAATATTTTTGTAAGGATTCTGGACACCACATATCTCCACAATGGTATGATATTGTCCACTTTGGGCCTAAGCCCTCATGGCTTTGCTTATGGGCTTTACCCCAAAAGGCCTCATACCAATGGAGATATTTGTCCATCCTGATATACCCATGATCCTCCCCACTTCTAGTCAATGTGGGACTTTGGTCGTATACCCAACAATCCTCCCCTCGAACAAAGGACCATCGAGCCTCCCCTCAAACGATTATCCATCCGTCCACTCTCTACCAACCAGGATCCTCCGCTCCAATGCGTTGGAAGCACACGCCTTACATGGAGCACCACCTGCCTCGAGAGCTTGCTCTATCCCAGGTCAACTCCTCTTCACCGTGTTGGGACCAAGACACGTCCATGAAGAATCCGGAGCATACCGCCTGTCTAACCGAGCTCATCCATGGATCCCATCGTGATATTACCGGAGCCCACCACCTTCGTTCGGCATTTGAGGATTCATCCACTTTGCTAACTTCGGGGCATGGCTCCGATACCACTTGTAATTATTCTGGACACCACATATCTCCACAATGGTATGATATTGTCCACTTTGGGCCTAAGCCCTCATGGCTTTGCTTATGGGCTTTACCCCAAAAGGCCTCATACCAATGGAGATATTTGTCCATCCTTATATACCCATGATCCTCCCCACTTCTAGTCAATGTGGGACTTTGGTCGTATACCCAACAATTTTTTAATTCGGAAAAACTCAAATATCAAGGAAAAACTTAAGAATAATATTAGGGTGTTTTATATCATTTTTATTTTTAAGAATAGACTATTTTTATTTTATTAGACTATTTTTAATTTCATAGACGTTAAAATTTCATTTCATTTATATGTCCAATATTACCTAAAATTTGAAAATATTTACATAAAACATTTTTGTAATTAGGTTTGAAAGTAATTCAAAATATTCAATTTAGGCATGTGATGTTACCGTCATTTTTTAGTAGAGGCATCCATCACTTTCATTGTCTCACACTTTTTTTCCCAAACTATGATGCATCATTCTCTAAAATCTTTCATTGCTCTGTATTTAGGATGTTTTTTTTGCAAGTTCCACGCGCTTGGTGGTAATTTAGTAATTTTAGTTTCCATAAAAGGTAGTTTTCAAAACATACTTTTGATGGTTTTTACTAAATATATTAGTGTTAGTGCCCTTTTAATAAAATCTATTGAAATTTCAACAAATTCTTAACCTATTGGCATTGAATTCATGTTTTATATGGGCTTACAATGTTATCTTTATATTATTATTATTTAAGTTAAACATTAAATTGTTGTATAAAACTTGTTTATTTGTGTATTAAAGGATTTATTTATACATAATGATTTGATTGCTAAAGTTTATATAGGTGTACAAACTCTACCTCTTCTAAATTTGAACCCGTGACATCTTACAAGAAAGCATGCCCACTCAAGCTATATTAATATTGCTATCATAAAAATTATAAATATTGGCTACCCATTTCAAACACGATTTAAAGACCGAGTAAAATGTACAAAATTTAAATGCGTGGAAAAAAAAATGTAATCCTAGTGTTTAAACATTAAAAAAAAAGCTTGTTTCTCATTTTGTGGCACACTAACATGATAATAACATGGTGGGAAGGAGCACAAAAGGAACATTATATTGTCATCAAGGAAGAATACTCTCCAGAAAACTCTGAATCACAAGAAATCAGACAAGAAAGAAACAACCCTCAAGACAAGCAGGGGGAAAGCCCCACCCAACAACAAAAAAATGAACTCGACAGCCCCTCAAGCACCAACAATTATGAGGATTCGAATACCACGCAAAAGAAATCTTCATTTAGCAGCAAAGAAGATCTCCCGGATCCCAGAGATAAGACACCAGTGTCCCAAGAATTAGAAGAGATGAAGGAGTTGCAAGATAAAAGAAGTTGGAAGACCGTAAAGAAGAAAAAGAAAGCTACAACACCAATCTCGCCAAGAAAGACGAGAAGCCAGACAATTAAGAACTAAGAAAATTATAGGTCCGATAGACCAAATTTGGTCTCAGTGGACGTTAACCATCATCATCATCATCATCAAGATATATACAAAAAAATATTATTATTATTTTTATTATTAATTATCATAAAGAGTGATGGAGTAAATTTTATTTTTGTTAAATGCATTTATTTTAATATTATTAATCTATTTTTTATATTAAAAAATTAAACCCTTAAATAATTAAAAATAATTTTATCTTTATTCAATCCTTATTAATATTTGAAATTATCATTTGTAACCTTTTAAATTTATCAATATATTAATTTATTGAAGGACTAGAAAATAATGAAAACAAGTCAGGGAGGGGATAAGGTTTCTTGTAGTTGTAAGTCATGACATGCTACAAGATCTAAATTCATGACATCATCTAGGTCCATGTTAGATCTTTCCCCATTGTACTGATCCTCTCCTAGCATCGATCAACTTTTTCCCTTGGTCGACTTCCTTCTTTCTTCAACTCCTACCTTACTTGCCACTTATTGGTCTCCCTCGTAGACCTAATGCACTTGTATGTACCACAGTTACGCAAAAATCCTCAAAGACAAAGCTCATGGACTACACTCACAATCCACCTCAGTCATTGATCTTGCATACACAAGGGGAATATGATGTGAGTTGTCTCTGTGGATCCAACTTGTCCCTTTCACCTCCATCTGACAACTCCTATAATGGGTATGAACCGAAATTATATGAAAATGGAAAATATGTCCAAGAAATAACACAAGAGATTGTTATAATAGAAATATATTTTATTAAGATCTTCAGAAAACCCTTGAGGAAGGGTAACACCATACAACTACTCCTTAAGGAATGAGAACACTCCACAAGCTAATATATGTCAATTCAAAACAATACTCAACATGTCTCAATGGAAAGTCTCTAGCCTCTATATAGTCTTCATACAGATAATACAATGGGTAATTACCATGGGTTTCTCAATACCATACATCCATTACAATGGGCTTATCACATTATTCTCTAACTACTTGTGGTCCCTTACATAATGTGGGTTAACCATTTTATTTATTAAATATGACCCATCACATTATTACATTATTCCCTTGAGCACCTCCCTTTGTACCCCATATTATCCCCCATAGGTATACTACATTCCACCCCCCTTAAACATGTTTTGTCCCCAAAACATGAGAAGAACACAAATAATAAGATCTACTTAAAAGAGTATTCCACTGGTACCATGCACATGCACCAAACCATCCTTGAGAAAGGTAAAAATTTGATATAGCTGGTGCTTTACTCGCTTTAGATGGAAGTTGTTTCTGGTGGTTCCTATGTGTCAATGTGTTGTGGGTGGCTTGTCGCACCTCGTTGTGTCACCTAGGGGTTGTTATCCTTGTTGCTAATTCTTTGCCACCTTGTTGGTTGTTGTCTGGTTGGGTGATGATATGCTGAATTTTTAAATGATGGTGTATTTTTCTTCAAATCACCACCTAACGGAGCCTGAGTGGTATCGGGTACCTGTTGTGGTGCTTGGTTTTTTTCTTGTCTTCCATTATTACTTCCACCACAGAATATTCATTAGATGTATCAGTACCTGTAGCATTTTCTGCTTGGGCCTCTTTGGGCTCTACTTGTTTATTGATGGAAATATCCTGTAATATAATTTTCTTCTTTTTATGCCAAAGCTTCATGAAATTTCTTTTGTGCATTAATATTAATAGTAGCAACTGATTTCATCCAAGGGTGTCCCAAAACAACATCCACATCATCCATATTTGTAGCATAATAATCAGAATTCAACATATATTTAACCATAGAAATCTTCAAATATTTATAAATTTGAACATCATCATCATCAACCTGTGTGTTCTCAATATGTCGAACTAGGACTTGCATTTTTTCTTTCCAAATTAACATTGATAAAATTATGGTTGCAACTAGGATTGAGAGACATAATGATATTCTCTTTCTAAGTACTTCCTTGAACCTATACTATGGAAAGATTAGTAGAAAATGAACCTTTATGGATCTTATTGTCCTTCTTCCTAGTATGATACCACTTCTTCAAAAGGAGCTTTTCAATCTCTTCATCGGGAAGTGCCCCTATTTGATCCTGGTTAAGTGATTTCCACCATATGGCAGCTTCATCCTTGAAATCATTCCATGGTCCTAATACCAAAGTTATTGGGTATTGTAACTTCCTATATGTTATGTATTCTTCAATAGTAGGACCATCCTCTTTTCCTATAAAAAATAACCTTCTAGAACCCATAAAATAAAGTAAGGGTTTTGAATAAAATTACTTACTTTGGAGAAAATTTAAAATGGGCATAACACGGTCAATATAACTCAAAATCCTTAATATAACTTGTTTTTGGAAATGGAACAGGCATTCTGCATCTTCCCATGTAATTTGAATCGTGCTTTGGGAAATCTGGGAACTTAGATCCTTGCTGCAGCTTTCCTGATGTCACAAAAATTTCTGAAAAAAGAGTTGATTTTAAATCAACGATATCTCCTTTATATGGACTCTGATTCAACCGATTTTGTTTTTGAATTTGCGTGAATTTTAAGAAGGATCATAGATATGCAATTATTTTTTTGAAATTCCATACAAAAAACTGAAAAAAATAAAAATAAAAAAATAAAAAAATACTGGATATCTGTCGTCCACGAATTGCTATCATAAAATTTTATGTAAAGCAACTAATTTTAAATCAGTGATATCTCCCTCATTTGGACTCCGATTCGACTGGTTTTTTTTTTTTAATTGGGTATTATTTCACAAAGAATTCATATATGCTATTTGTTTTTGTAAATTTTCCACACAAATTTTCATATCTAATCTTCAAACTAGTCGCCCAAAAAAAAACTGCAAAAAATGAAAAAAAAATCTCCTCACTTTGCCCAAGAAAGAACTCTAATACCACTTGTAATAGATCTGACCTGAAAATATATAACAATGGAAAATATACCCAAGGAATCATGCAAGAGATGATATAAATTCAATATTTTATTAATGATAAAACCCTTGAGGTAGGGTAACACCATATAACTACTCCTTAAGGAAGGAGATCACTCCATAAGCTAATGCCCACCAATTAAAAAAAATACTCAACATGCCTCAATGGAGAGTCTCTAGCATCTATATAGGCTTCATATATACACTACCATGGTTAATTTCCATGGGTATTTCAATACCATACATTGATTACAATGGACTTATCACATTATTCCCTAACTACTTGTGGTCCCTTACATAATGTGGGTTACCAATTTATTTATTAAATATCGCCCATCACATTATTACATTATTCCCTTGAGTACCTCCCTATGCACCCCATATTATCCCCCCTAGGTATACTACAATTCCGACCAAAGCTTCTCGATGTTGTGATGATCCAAAAATTAGATATAGATTTGGCCTCAAACTTTTGGAAGACACATGACAAGAAATCCTTTGGGAATTTACCTCCCCTAGTACAGATTCAACATGTAACTCTCCATATTCCTTTGATGGTCATATTCCTCCTCCATCTAGTGCATTTTTTCACATCCTGGTTTCTTCACCTCACAACCCTATTCGCTAGACAGGGTTAACCCAATGAAGAAAAACGATTAAGGAAAAGCATTCACATGTATTAATGGCAGTTGGTCAAGACATTCACTTGGATGACATTCCTTGAATTCTAGGAAGAACATTGGTTGACAGGTTTTGTGGGAAAAACCCCACAACGAAGAAGCCCATCCTTGACTACTCTCCCACATGCCACCAACTAGTCTGAAGTTGGATTTCCTTTATATTCTCCTTTGAAGATGGAAATGAAAAAATATCAACAAGTGACTAGAACTGGGGAATTTTTGGTCTCTATTTGAAACAATGGACCCCAAACATTGACCCATTTGGAGATCTGGAGGCTCATCAAATTGTATGGGTCATACTCCTTGAGATAACACTTACTTTCTCGTAAGAAAAATTCATATAAATAATTAGAGGTAAAATTGGACTATTCTTGCTGATATATTCAATCTAGGCCACAAATCTAAATTTTTGTAGCCTATAAATACAAG
Organism: Pinus albicaulis; assembly: GCA_034641835.2. Taxonomy (NCBI): domain Eukaryota; kingdom Viridiplantae; phylum Streptophyta; class Pinopsida; order Pinales; family Pinaceae; genus Pinus; species Pinus albicaulis. Next base: position 555,049,117 of record CM076569.1, on the reverse strand, counting down.
TAGAGGTATATTTGAGCAGAAACCTCCTAGGGAAATCCAAATAATTTTTAATTCCATTTCCTGGAACTAAAATATCGAATATTGGCACCTCCCTTTTTTTGTTTCAAGGGTCATGCAATAGTTCATCTCAAAGATTAGTGCTCAATTTTTGGTCAGCTAGAAAAATATTTTACAAATTATGGAAGAAAAAAGAAGACCAGGTTTGAAAGGTGTTGGAGAGAAGGTTGTAGCTGTTGAAGCCAACAAAGTTCTTTGCTCGGTATCAGGTCTCCTATCCCCAACAAACTCCTGACTAAATCCACTCATCGATGGCATATCCACTAGTACTAGTATCTACCCAATATTCATCTAGTTGTCTTATTTTCTGTTATACATGGAATAATTCATTTGAATATACCCTTGAATCTCACACTTCTCCCTGGAAAAATGTGAATTTTCCATCTATTATGGTGTCCCCATTTTCCCCACCTCTTCAACTTGTCCTCGTCCCTCATAACATTTGATAAAGGACATCTCCTCCCACACTAATCCTTCCATGTTGGATTCTCACTCACACTCTCCCTCCCCCCCCACCCCCTTCTTAGTGTCTGTTACCCCCTATGTGGAATTCTCCATAAAGGATCTTGATCCTTGTCCCCCCTTAGCCCCTTGGAAGCTTTGGATTCCTCGATGACCATCCCTTAATCGAAGCATCCAAAGGCTCCCTCCTTCCATAACCCATATGAATTACAACATTTTACTAGTCTCTCCCCCCCCCCCACACCTTCCTCTCGTAGGGTCCATTTGATTTGGATTTGATCCTCTTTAATCCTTTGGGAAGAAAGTGTTATCTCCTAAAAGAACAATAAAAGGAAATTTTAGATGTCATTAAGGGAAAGCCCTGTTGAGTGTGGAGCCTGATTATCTTGTTTACTTTGTATCACAACATTGGACCCCTGTACCTTAAAAGGGGCGGCGTTGATCGCTGCCGTGGGGCCCCCGAAGCTAAAAACAGATGTAAAATTGCCTTGTAAAAGTATAGTAATTTCTAGTCAATCTGGGCCGTTCATTAGGCAAATGATCTGACGGTAGAAGTTATGTTTAGATTAGGGTTTTTTGCCCCAGGAGGCAACTCCTCACTTTTATGAGGGCATTGTATTGCGACTTTGTATGGTATGTGTATTCTCGGAGCGAGAAATAGAGAGGGATACTGTGAGAGAGAATAGAGGATATTACGGCGGATCTGTTGTAGGTTTTGTCTCTTCATTTTTGCTGGATAATAGAAAGGAAGGACTGGCTGTTCGGGGTGGACGTAGCCCAAATTGGGTGAACCACGTATATCTGTGTCTCTCTGGTTTTATGTGTTTTGTGTGCTTGTATTTTCCGCATATTTTATGTGTTGCATTGCTCCATAATATTTAATTTTCTAACAAGCCCCAAAATCCAACCAACCATGATCATCCTATCCTTTAATGTTGAAGGGTTCAGGGGCACCAAAAAAATTATAGCCCTCAAGCATATCATGAAATCACACAATCTTGATGTCATTATGCTACAAGAAATGATGGTCGATGGATCCAAAGCAAGGAATCCATTGAGCTTTGGCTAAAATATTTGTCTTTTGCCACACTCGATGTTATTGGTCTCTTAGGCGATATTCTAACGAGTTGGATTCCTAAGCTCATGGATCTTGATTCCACTACCTATAATTCTATTATATCAGTTCGCTTGGAAATTAAAGAGCTGGGAACAATTTTAAACATCGCCAATATTTATGGTCCCTATATTGATCAGATTTCATTTTGGGATATCTTCTTAGGTTCAAAAGCACTCTCTATTTTACACACCATAATTGGGTAGTATTTTAACCTTATCCTATAACTATGAGAGGTCTAGGGTTATGATCCAAACCCTAACCCTCTTACTAGTTACTTCTCTTCTTTATTCGGGTGTCATCATCTGGTGGACATTGAACCTCTCAAAATATTTCCCTCTGGAAGGAATTTATGGGTAAATGATGATGTGACATCTAAGAGACTAGAAAAATTCCTTATCTCAATGGATCTTATTGACTCCCAAATCATTTATTAGTCTTGGATATACTCTAGAGGCTTATCCAACCACCTTCCCACTCTTCTCAATTTGGTACACAATACAAAGAAGCCTCTCTTGCCACTTCACTTCAATCACTCTTGGTTTAGTGAAGAATATTTCAAAAAAATGGTGGAAGATTCATGTATTCACCTTCACTCTTCACACTCTAAATCCTATATGGCTCAATTTGCAGAAAAAATTGGCAGGATAAAGTATACCACTAAAATATGGTCTATTCATTTCAAAGAGAGACACAGGGTGTGTCTTAATGTCATAGAATGAGATATAAAATCCATATAGGATGAATCTAGTAGAGTTTTCGTGGAAGTGAATCTAGTTCCTAAGATCATTGGAACAAGAAAGATAAGACCCGCTAAAAAAGGAATATATCAGATGTAGATTAAAAAGCCTAGTCATCTAGATCAAATAGAGGGATAACAACACTAATTTATTTCTTTAGTTTGCCTCCTTTAGAAAGAACAAAAATTCCCTATGGGAGATTCAAAAGTGTGATGGCACTATGACTCATTCCTTCCACAACCAAGTTGTAGAAGGTATATGTAGAAATTATACAAACATATGTATATCAGTGGATTCAATCCAATCAAGAAATTTACTAAATCTAGATATTGAATCCTTCTACAAATCAATTACAGAAAATAAACATGATCGCCAATCACAACAAGTAAAGAAAGAATCAAATCAAACCACAGCATATATAATTTCCCGAGGAAAGCTTTCTACTCAAAACCCCTCTATATTCTATTGTATATTCACCATGGGATCATGAAACAATTACAATTCACTCTTCTCACAAGAGTGTCATGCACTCTCACAATTGTCTCAAACTAACCCAGACAAAATTGACCAACACTTAGCCAATTCCAAGCCTCTAATCAGCCTGCCTTGCTTGCGCAATTCATGTGGAATGCAAACCCTATTCTTTAGGAATTTCAACCTTCCAAAACTGCGCAAGGATCATGGGCAATCCAATGGATGTCTGTTTGCATGTGGGAAACCTACTAATCACACAACTGATAGTTAACATCCCTTTAACCTTTGTATCAATTGGGTCTCCACTGGAACTAACATGCATGCAACTATTAATAGTAGATCATCACACTACAAAGAAAAGGCCCTCTAGCATATGTTATAAAGGAGGTTTTTAGTTCTATAAAATTGGCCAAAATTTTCAAAAACACATTTGCTACAACATCTGTTTACGGTTACGGAGGTTTTGGCAGAGCTTTTAATGAAATTTCAACACAACTAAAAAAACTAGGCGGTCAGAGGTTATTATGGATGTTTTTTTCATCGATGCACTACTAAGGTGTCAACGCATAGGTGCGTGTCATCTAGAAGGTGGCTCGGGGTGGTCGAAGTTGTATGCACCAGGTCGTCAAGGTATAAAACCACACCAGGGCGCAATTTTTGTGATACAACGCACGAGGCCATTCTAATTGGTCTTGGAATTTGTGTGGTGCCCATAGGTCATCTCAATGCATTGGTACGTCGAGTTATAGAAACACTCTGTGTGCAGTATCAGGCAAACACACCGTTTGTTCTAATTCGTATTGGTATTTGTGCGGTGCCCATAGGTCGTACAAATGCACCGGTGCGTAGACTCACATAAACGCACCAATGCTTAGTATTGAACAAACACACTAAGATTTATAATTAGTATTGGTATTTGTGCAGTGCCTATAGGTCGTAGAAACACACTGGTTTGTTGTATCATACAAACGCACGGGTGTACAGTAATTGACATGCACCGATGTTCATTTTGTATTTTTTAGAAACATCGACCTGTAACAGTGCAATTATTGTGATATTTTAAAATTCATTATTCATCAAAAGTCGACACATTTTATAAAAATATTCGTATTAATTAAATTTTTATTAATTCGTTTGAATGTGATGTTTGGGTTAATTTGTTATATCATATCATAATTATTGTGATTTTAAAAAATTCATTATTCATCAAAAGACGACACATATCTTATAACAGTATTCATATCAATTACATTTTTATTAGTGCATTTGAATGTGATGTTTGGATTAATTTGTTTTATCATATCATCAAATTTCACATCTCTTCATTATAATATTTAATCATCCATAAATTTAATCAGTGGTGTTACAATTCAGAGCGACAATGGAGAACACAATAGAATAAATTAAAACATATATATATATATATATATATATATATATATATATATATATATATATATATATATATATATATATATATATATATATATATATATATATATATATATATATATATATATATATAAAGGAAAGACAGTCTTTGTCATACAAAATGGGACAGATATTGGTATCCCTTTGTCTTTCAATTGGGACACTATGTCCATTACATTAAACAAAATGTCTAATTTCACAGACAAATATTTCAAAAAATACAATGCCTTTCTTTGATATCCAAACATAGTGATCATTATTCTTCGCTTGAACTTCTGTCACTGCCAAAGCTACTTCCATGACTTGGGTTATTTTCAAGAATTTTTTGTTCACGGTGTTGGATTTTTTCTTCCTCTTCACCTTCCATCTACAAAAATAAAAATAAACTGTAATGATTGTATATACATTGGTGAGAATAATGGAAATTGCAATATTAAATAATATACATCAATGTAAATCGAAAATAAATGACGTACCATAGCAACAATTGACTCATGAAGTATACACATTCTTTCAAAACCATGTAGTATGCCATCTTTCAAGATTTCATCTGTTGGCACAGTTCCATACTTTGTTTCTTGCAAGTTTTATATCCCATAACAAATCATATATTTAATATAAAAGATTTTTTTGTTCTATTAATTGTAGACTAACCTAAGTAAAAAAAGATCAATAGATGCTTACAAATTCCACAATTAATTTCTGATATGCCAACATATACTCAGAACCCATATTTAACCCAATGTTAATCAATTCATCTGATGGTTCTTTTTTGTATGTTAGCACGTGTTTTAATACATTCAATGATGATTTTTGTAAAACAACTAAAAAATACAAAAATGAAATCTAGTTAATTTGTTATAAGGAAGTAACAATTACTCACAAACTTATATATCAACCCTTTTCTTCCTTGTCATCCTGTTTTATGTGCTGAATGGGTTCCATTTTCTTTTCTTTTCTGCAAGAAAATACTTAAAAATTAATATTTAATGCTAAATTGTTTATTTATTGTACCTAATGATTGAAAAATTCAATGATTACATATTACATTTGAAGCACGTTGTTTTTGATATGGCTCCTCATGCGATGCAATTTTGTCCATTTATTTGATCATCTCCTTGTACACCTTTTTGGACATTCCTACTGGCATATTTCTGATATCAGCTCGTTCATCTTTTGAGATTTTCACAATCTTCCTGAAAATGTAACATGACAATAATCTATTTAATTTTTATATTGATATCTGAAAAGTAAATATAACAAAAGTGATATTTATAAATAATTTTAGACAAACATTTAAAGGAATATTATTTTTTCATTCCTTATTTTTTGTTGTTGTACGCTTTTGCTATTAAAAGTCTGACATGTCTCATTGACCAAATCTCTGGAAACTGTTCCCGTAGTTTAGATAAAATTTGGTTCTTGGAATCATTGGATTGATTTTTGTATTGTAAGTGGAAAGAACGTCTATACATTCGTTCCACTAGATCCCTCAAAATTTTGTAAAGTTTTTCCCCCTTTCGTTAACCTCCAACACCACTCCAGATGAGCTAAGGAGCAATTCATTTCCATTTGCGTGTTCTATTTTTTTCTTTTCTTAGAACAACATTCCTTTTCTAAGTTGTTGGTACCTATAGAAAATTAAATAGATGTGAATTAATATATTGTTTGACACATGTTATCTAATAATTATAAGTATATTATAAATGAAAATTAAAAGAAGAAACTCATATTGGATTGATAGTATTTTTTCATTCACTTGGTTCATCCTTTTGCAATTTTTTCATCAAGCTTTTACGCTCTTCTGGTCCTAGATTAGAAATAATCTTATCGAGCTTCGTCATTTTATGGCTCTGCACAATACACAGTAAACAATACATATTAGTTTAACTTTTTTTTTTTTTTGGTAAGTTGGGCTATTCTATTAATTCAAAAACATAAAGTTAAATATGCTACAGGCTGGGTAGGCAAGTTGCGCCTAGCCTATCCCTGCCTTTGTTACACGGTTTATGGGCTGCCTTGGGGGAGGAGACCTGCCCAGAAAAAACTTATAACAGAAAAAAAAACATTATGCGCAGAAGCGCTAACATATCTAAGAACATAAAGTAAACTGTAGAAGATAGGCACTAGTGGCGATCATGACAAAAAATGTAGGAGAACTGTGCAGCTACGTAGACTTCACTTTCCATCTTCATCATCACCATAGGGTTCCTCCTCCACAATGGGGCAAGCAAGAGCCCGTGCAAAAACTTCCTTCACATTAGCCACAATCCTCCTGGGAGTGCTAACCGGTGCACAGAGAATGGGGGAGTTCGGATCCATGCCATCGAGGACCCGCATCTAGATGCCCTCATATTCCATTACCTATATGTCTGTATCCTCATCAGCCTTCAATGGGACCAGCATCTAGTCAGTTTTTCTATGCTGGGGGTGCGTCTATGGAGGAGTGGTGGACTTCCTTTGACCACATCTACCTCTCTGCGCAGAGTGCCCATAGGCTTTTTCATGTTGCTCGAGTTCAGGAATATGACGCACAAAGGTGCTGGAAGAGGAGCCATCTATCGAATCGAGATGATTATCCTCAGCACGGTGATAACGGCTAGGGAGAGCCCCTCTCTGTCCTCCGCGGATAGTTCACTGGCATAGTCTAGGAGACATTGCGCATTGAGGCAGGGGGGAGACATTCAGAAAAAAAGGAGGCAGAAAAGGGCAAACCATGGAGGGGCTCAAGGGAAAGGAGTTGCTAGGGGGCGAATGCGCAGGAAGGGGTGTGGCAACCCAATGGGGACTGTGCAGAGCTACACAGAGAGTAGAGATTCACAGCCTATGGAAGTTAGGGAGAAGCCCGAGCAGAGAAAGAGAGGTGAAAAACCAAGATAACAGACAGAGTATGGAAGGGGCCTAAGAGCTCATCTCTTTAAAGGGGTGGGGATGAGTGCAATGAGGAAAAAAATGATTAGGCTTCACATGCCTCTGCGTGCGATGATTCACAACCTGAGCAGGCTCGAGGGTAGGAGTATGGCTACAATTAAGGTTAATCATAGAGGTCATTAATGATGGTGGTTGTGAGGTGATGCTTAGGACAAGATGATGCAGTTCCCCTCCTTTCGTCATCATTGGTGGTTATGTGAGTTTCGTGTAAGTAACTAACAGAATGAGGATCCATAGCAGGTGAAGCTCTGCGTGGGGGATCTCCATTACCCGTGGAGTGTGGGATGTGATTGGAAGTCGTATCAATTCTGTCACCCGCATCCGAGGACATATTAGTTAAACTTACATATAGTTCAAAAATAATATTTATTGTAAAAAATTTACAAATAACTTGCCTTTTTTTCTTTTATTGATGTGTTATCAGTATTTTTGTTACTTGATCTCTTATCAGCCATTTATTTATCAATATGAAACATGTATCATATCATTCAATAATATATTTTATAAATAAATTTTCAACTTTTCAAGTAAAAAAAAAATCTCAAGAAACCGGTGCGTCATTCATGGTGTACGCACCAACATCAGTGCGTAGTGGTCTTATAAACGCACCGCCAAAATAGTATAATACAATGTATGGTGCTCTGTGTCAACAAGGAGCACTGGTGCGTCACATGTTAACCATCGCTCCAATTAACACAAACAAAATAATAAAAATCATCCAGTGTTATTTTTTGTAGCATAAACGCCCCGTGCAAACAACGGACCACCATACGGTGCTCTCTATCAACTAGGAGACCCAATGTGGTGCATTATATATTACATGGTGCACCAATTAACACAATAATTTTTTTTTTTGGAAACAGCACGAGCGCGGTGCACCATAATGAAATAGCGCACCGGTGCCTTATTTTACATATGGTGCATTGATTAAAAAAAATGTTTTTAAATTTTTAATCACACAGTATTTCCGTAGTGCACTAGGATAATCCAGCGCACTGGTGCGCTAGGTTACGTCGGGTGCACCGATAAAAAAAATCCTGTTTTTTTTAAATTCACGCAAGGGCCAACATGGATTGGGATCCTACTATGCAATTCGTCCTGTGGGTTGGATGTCTTAGGTCTATATATAGCAACATAAACCCTATAAATCTAAAATGAAAAGCCCTAATTCTGAAATCACAGAAACAGGGAGAAGAAAGGGCAAAAACAAAAAGAATGTAGGGTTTAGGGTAAAAATAGATTTTTTATTTTTATTTTGTTTCTGAAAAGGAAAAACAAATGGAATTTTTTTCTTACTGCATAAAAATACTGTAGAAAAATTAAAAAAAAAAACAATAAAATTTAATCACGAAATCGTTTGAAATTCTATGCTATAGGTTTTGAATCACCAGAGGTTTGGAACTCTGATTGTCTGAATATTTCTATTCGAACGTATTTCATTGCTCCATAGTGCTCTAGTGCTCTCTTGCTCTAGGTATGTCTCCTATAAATATCTGGCTGAATTTTTTTGCAAAAATAGTGAAATAATGAAAAGTGTTTAGTATTTAAAGAATTGTTTTATGAAATTAGATTTTCGAAAATATTTTTCTGCCCATTTTTCAATTTACCGTTTTTTCACTTAAAGAAAATAGAGTTGCAATTTTTTTATTTGCGATTATTCATCACCGGTGTGTCACTTAATAGCATCGTACCAGTGCATCCGTTTATAACACGACACCGGTGCGCAGTAACTAAAATGCACCGGTGCGATGATCTGTACATTAGCAACGATAACAAGAAGTCCATTTTTAAGGCACTGAAATTACTTTTAGGTGTGTGTACCAAAATTTATTGTTGATTTTGCTCAAATGCAGGGAGAAAATATCATAATTATATCGAATGGACAATTCTTCAAAATCCAGCTCGTTTCGCAATATTTCTCAAATTCCATCGTAGAGTTCTCCCTATCCATCTTGAGACGTAATATTTACTTCAGATTTTATTTATATTTTCATTATCTAATTGAATTTATGTTTTTTATTCATGTCAATCATGCCCAACTTAATTAAATTTATAATGTGTACAAATTTTCAGGTTCATGTAGATTCAAAATCGAGTTCAGATGCACAAATATTCAAATAGCTCCAAAACGTCGGAAGCTCTTATTAGGAGCAGCATACCACAAGGCACATTTGGTAGATGGAAATGGACAGTCTTTTCACCCTGCCAATTGTAACAATATTGCATCTTCTAGCCACAATCTTGGGAAAATGATGGTAATAATTATAATTATTTGGTATATTTATTAATGCAATTATTTCAACGTCAAACCAATTAATCATGCAATATTTTCAACGTGGTTACTAATTGATATCATATATTTTGTACTAATCATGTTCAAATATATTTTTTAAATTATTAGGATTCTAGTGATGATGAGTGACCTACCTACCATCTTCCATTGCACCCCACGACAATTTCAAATCGATAGAAGATTGAATTAAGAGAAAAAATAGGAGAGGAACAATACCAAGAATGGTTGAATCAACCATTGATTCAATTCTCGCTACATCCAAATTCACCAATTAGGAATGACTACATCAATATTAGTTCTTCACAAGCTGGAAATGGAGGCAATCAAATAGAGGTTGGTATGGGTGATTACTTAAGGGATACGATTGCAATGGAGACAATGTTGTTAGATGTATTCCAAAATGATTATTAGCTAGGGGATGATGCTCATATCGTTGACGCCTTATCCGAAAGCCTTAAATTTGCTTCCACCACCCCTCTCTTTAGACAGTCTACCCATTTGGGGACAACGATGTTACTGTACAACTTGAAAGCAAAGTTTGGCTTGTCGAATTCATGTTTCTCAGAAATTTTGAGGTAATTTACCATAAAGTCCTCCCTTATATAAATTTGAGAAATATACTCAGTACAAAATGAACATTACAAATTGTCAATTTTATGAATGTTAATAATTATATTGACATTAATGTACATTTATTAATATATTTTTCCATGATCACCAACTACAGGTTATTCAAAGATAAGGTTATTTCGATTGATAATTTCTTGCCCAGTAGCTCCGAAGAGGCAAATAAATTGTTGAAAATGTTGGGTGTTGAGTACATATCATATCATGCATGTCCAAATGATTTTATTCTATATAGAGGAGAATATTCAGACAAAGAGATATGTCCGAAATGTGGGCATGGCAGGTATGATAAATAAAAAAAGAAGGGTAAATCACGTACTGGTCCTCCTTTTAAAATATTGAGGCACATGCCTATAATCCCGAGGATTAAAAGGCTCTTTCATTGCAAAGAATTAGCTATGTTGCAGGGATGGCATGCCTCACACAGAAGTGAGTTGGGAGTTATGTGAATCCCAACAGATTCAATAGCCATGAAGCATATAGAGGATACATGGCCCAAAAAAATTCAAGGATGAAGTACAAAGTCTACGACTCAACATAGCCATGGATGGCGTCAACCCATATTCCCTCCAGAACACCAACTATTCTGTTTAGTCTATAGTAGTGATCAATAACGATATCCCCCCATGGTTGTCCGTGAAGAATGAACATCTTATGTTGGCTCTCACGGTCCCTGGTAGAAGACAAGTGAAGAAAAGGGATGTCTACTTACAACCATTGGCAGATGAATTGAAGGAATTATGGGATGGGATAAATGTATACGATGTATCAAGACCCATCACAGAAGAGAGGAGTTTTACGTTGTATGGCATGTGTGCTTACACGACACATGATTATCCAGGCTTAGGAGTTTTCTCTGGTACATTACATTTTTAATTTATTGATTTGTTAATATATGTTATGTAAATATTCTTTCACATATTAGTTATTTAATTCATTGTAATTGTTCTTATCTTCATGATATTCTTTAACGTGCCATCCATATTAATTGTATACAATAATCTCGTAGGTCTTGTAACAAAAGGGTATTTTGGATGTAAATGTTGTGGACCTTCTCTGAAATATAGTTGGTCCAAGTACCTACGAAAGCCAATGTATGATTGCTCCATGGTATTCCTCCCATAAGAACACCCTTACAGAAGAACAACATCCACTTTCAATGGTAAATGAGAGAGAACCCAAAGGCCTCCAATAACGACACCAGCTGAATGGCTTAGAGCATATGAGAGAGAGAAGGAGAAGGAGTTCGTAGAAATGTTCGATTCAAATGGGGAGCCTATGTTTGATCATTCAGAATTCTTTGACACCTATGTTGAGAAATTTCCCATTGGGATGAAAAGGAAATCTATCTTTTATAACCTCCCATATTGGGAGCATCTTAAGATTACCCACTTATTAGATCCCATGCATATATTTAAAAATGTTTCATCTTCTTTATGGAGGAACATGTCATCGAAAAAAAGTGACGCATTGGCTATTAGGAAAGATCTTATTACTTAAAAAACCAAAAAGAAACATTGGCCAACACGATTAGAAAGTACAAGATCAGACGCAGGTGTTGGTCCCTCTAATTCATGGTATTTAAAATAAGGTGATGTCCCATGGATTTTAAAAAAAGATGATCTTTCTTTGGCAATGGAAGTTATAATGGGTGTGAGGGTGCATCTTCATACGGGTATTCACTACGACGCGGCTTCACCGTGAATGACCATTTGTTGGGGTTGAAATTGCATGACCATCTGAATCTTCTAAGAGTACGTATAATGTCAAAAGCATGATTTTATTATTTGTTATATTAATAAATTTTATCCCATGCATGGATCATAAAACATAACTATTTTTGTATATTATTGCACGTGTTTATAACTTTGCAGTGTCATTATCCTTTGTTCGTGTGTGGGTGTGTGAAACATGAATTCTGTCAAGACCTAGGACGTGCCATATCTAAATTATCTGCATTTTTACGTTGGATCACGTCAAAGGAGATTCATGTGGCTAGCATTCCATGGTGGCGTCAAGAGATAGTTGAGATTGTTTGTATGTTTAAGAAGGAACTGACGATGAGTTTCATGGACTTGCAGGTTCATATTCTAAACCACCTAGTAGATGAGGCTGAATTAGTTGAGGTGGTTTCTTGTCGTTGGATGTTCTTCTTAGAGAGGCACATGAAGAAATTGAAAGTTTTTTTTCGAAAAATGGAAAAACCCGAGGGGTCTATGGCAGAGGGGTACATATTGTATGAGTATTTCTATTATGCCAGTGATTAAATCAATTAGATCGACAACAGACCAGATGCGGTGATTTGGGATGATGAAAGGGATGAAGGCAAAAGAGAAGGGGAGTTGCTCCAAACGAGTGGAAAAAAACGCTTGATAAAGAGTAAGAGACTTATAATTTTTCAAATTTACACAAAGTAAATTTTCATGTTGAACTACGATATAATGTATATTTTGATCTCTATGTACTATATAACGTTGGTTTGATTTCATCAATGAATGCTGAAATTGAAGCAATCAATAAATTCGTTCTTTACAATTCTGAAGCAACACAACCGTGGGTCGCATTGTACGAACAAAAGAGGATGAAATGGGATAGTGACATGAAATAATTTAGATGGTATAAAGGTAGAAGTCTCCAAAAATATGCCCCAACAGTTGGGTTGCTGACCAAGTCAGAGAGAAATACGGTGTAATCGGCCGTTACCCGCGTGCTGAAGTGGATGCGCTAAACGTAGGGATTGGGTGCAGCAACTCGGTAATAATCTATTTAATTTATATGTACATTTGAAACTTATAAGACATCTATATTTCATATTTTAACTGTTGGGTTATTATAAGACACATGACACTATGATTTTTTAAACTTTTTTATAATAGGTGCATTTGTTCCCATCTATGTGGGCATATGGACACCATTTTCGCACAGAAAATGCCGATGTTGGAAACATTACACAATACTGTGGAGTGGAAGTCGAGTTCAATCAATCTAGTTGATCTAGCCACCGTGATCAAAACCTAGTACAAGGGACGTTAGGTTACGTCGGAAAGATACAAGAGATCATTAAAGTGGATTTCTCTTCTTTCCAATATGTTATTTTTAGGTGCAAGTGGTGGGACACCTTTGATCGGAATAATGTAAAGGAATATCGCGATAGTAGGCTGATATGTATAAACTTTAGAAAGATGTGGGATGAAGCTAAGGAGCCCTATTTTTTCCCCAAACACTGCAACCAGGTGTTTTTTTTAGCCAGATGTGTTGGATAGGGATTGGTGGCTCATATTGAGACATGACCCTAGATCAAAACATATTTTTGAGAACAATAGTGTTATCATGCCATGCGAGCTGAAAGATAATGAGGGTGATCATGAGAACCGAGAGTGATATGGTACATGTGTTCTTTCATCAATATTTATACTTTTTAAGTTGGGTTTTTCAAAACATTATAATATGTATTTTGAATTAATTGGTAATTTGCATTGTGTTAATGTTAAAATCAATATTTCACTTGATAATTTGCAATCATGTTGATCTCAAAAACAATGGTGTATTGTATAAAGCTATTTATTTTTTTTATGTAAGATCATAATAAAATAATGATAATTCTAAAGTACATGAACTTATTTGCATTATTTTGTAAACTTTATTATGTTACAATAATTCATAATATTTCAGATTTATTATTTTACAATTATTTAAAATTTTACAAATTTACAAATTTAAACTTTTTAATAAAATCATTTCACATTAATACAATTAAAATTTTCACATTAATACAATTAAAATTTTACAAATATTTTAGATACAATTACAATTAAAATTACAATTACAATTACAATTACAATTTTACAATTACAATTTTAGAATTTTACATACAATTACAATTACAATTACAATCAATTCATAGTAATACAATTAAAATTTTACAAATATTTTACATAAAATTAGAATTACAATTAGAATTACAATTTTACAATTTCATGTACAATTACAATTACAATTATAATTTTAGAATTTTACATATATACAATTACAATTTTACAATTTTACATATATACCATTACAATTACAATTTTAGAATTTTACATACAATTACAATTACAATTTTACAATTTTACATATATACAAATACAATTACAATCATTTCACAATAAATTAAATATTACAATTACAATTAAAATTTTACAAATATTTTACATACAATTACAAGTAATACAAATACAATTACAATTTTAGAATTTTACATACAATTAGAATTACAAATATTACAATTTTACAATATCATGATCATTTAATATTAAATTAATAAATAAACATCACGATCATGATAACCATCATACAAACATCATATTTGACTAAAAAACACATTCAAATTCGCTAACATCTTCATGATCATGAACATCTAACAAAACACAATTAGCATTATATAATATTGTTGAGCCGCACTTTTGCCCAAATTTTCACGATATTTATCACATCTTTATATGCTTGTACCTGGTGTCTTTGTCCTTTTAAGATGATGATTAGAGGCATTTAGAGACGATAGTTGTTAATCTATGAATTCTTATTATTATTTAAATAGATGAGTGTTTGTGTGTAAATTTTATTAATAGATGTCTTCTTGGTAGCAGGTGAATAAGTCGAGTGCAGAACTGCATTTAAGCACAGATCCATGCACAAGAGCAGAAATATATGTTTTGCCAAGAAATATGTTAGGCTGTGAATTACCTTCTAGAAGATAAACCCTCTTCATTGAGTTCTGCAGTATAACACAACGAAGCAGGGAAGATTCTGAATGGAACATGGTACCTTACTGCCAAAAAATGAATAAAAGTGGTAGTTGGGTAGTTGAGTACGAGATTGCTGTAGGTGAAAATATCAATTTTGCAACCAAATGGAGCATAATCTCTAAACTCCGAGACGTGGGTTTTGTTTAGAGCACCATGTTTCATATAACCCAGAAACCGTTTGGCAAAATTCGGCTACGTGAAGGAGTTATCATCGAGATAATATTCCACTAAAAACCATTTCGGAATGTGAACATATTGGGTCAATTTGGGTCCGGTTTTTGTAGAACGGTTTTGGTTGATAAATTCAAACCTGGATGGCTGAGAAATGTTGCCTGAGACATTCCTTTTCATACTTTTCCTCTTCAAGGGTTTTGTATGCAAAATTGGTTTTTAATATAAACTTTTGGTTTAAGTTTGGAGCCCCGGTTGCGTCAGTTAAGAAGGTGGTGGTCCACTGATAGAATTGGCCATTAGTTATCTTTTACATCCGTATATGCCACTTAGATAATCCAAGTACACGGAGTCAAGCAGCATGATTGAATATATGAATTTCTGCGATATTTCTCTTCATGTTGGGCACATCAATGCCTTAATCCAACAAATGCGTTGTTAAGCCAGGTCATTTCAAGGCTATTAAGGATGAACAAATTTTTGCTTACCAACGAAAATTCATGAAGGGCAATCTCTACATTATTTCACATAATTTGTGTAAGAAATTTGATTCTAAAGCACGTTAGGACGCGACCACGATTGATAGAGTGGGTATATAACAATCAATATATGTGCGAGGAAGTGAAAGGTACCAAGTCACAGACAGAGTCATCTCTATCATTACGGCATCTCAGAAGGTCGATCTTGCCAAGGCTTCTCCGAATGCTGATTTTCAAAAGAATTTTGGATTAGATAGTTTAGACACTGTTGATCTTGTAATGGCTCTCGACGAAGAGTTTTCTTTTGAGATTCCAGATAATGAAGCCTATAAAATCAGCTCGGTGAATATTGCAATTGATTTTGTAGCTTCACATACTCAGCCTAAGTAGTGATTAAACATGTTTTATGAAGAATCATTGGCATCAACATCAACCCAAAAAAAGGGAAGAAAAATCTAAACAACTCAGGGTCGTTTTTATGATCTTTTTGACTGAGTTTATACATTCATCAGATGTCTGGCATCAACTCGACCAATTCAACATCAGATTCTCTTATTCTGGTTTATAATCAGTTGATAATTCTAAGTTTGTATGTGTGTGTAACCAAGGGCCTGAATAAATGGGCAGCGTTGCTGCTATTCGAGGGGAGCGATTGCATAGGGATCGAGGGCATACAAAAGAAGGAACACAAAAGCCGGATCACACCAGCTCATAACTAAATTGGAAATCAAATCTGCTTGTTTTGATTTTTTTTAATTCATATTAACCAAATATCCTAAAATTGCATCCCACATAACCATCGATCTATTTAATTAGAGTTGCAGCGCTGCTGCTAAGAGGTAGAAGCTGCGCACTAAGGAAATAAAGAGGAATTAGTTAATCTGTCATTTAGAGAGAATAATTCTCATATGCAAATTCCATTCTCTCAGATGTAAACTCAACTTTCTCAGATTGAGACAGGGCGCAGATGAAAGTAGTTCGTCAATTAGATAAAGGGAAGCTAAGATCGATAGGAATAAAATAGGAATGAGAATGTAATTGGTAGCAGAGGTCGAATTTCAGAAATGTAGATCCAGCATTGAATTTTCCAGAATTGTAATGAGGCAGCAATAGCTGGTGTAATTTTTTAATTGACATTTAAAATGATGTTTTGATTGAATTCAATAAATTCTAGTTCCGGCAATTGTTTTTTTTTTTTCTGAATAATGCTACTGCTATATTGATACAAAATAGTTTTACATAGAGGCCGAAGCCTCGAGAATTCCAGCCCATTGATGCAGCATTCTCGCTTTGCTTACTGGACATTGATCATCACAAAATTTTGGAAGAGGACTCTGAAAATTTTGTAGAACAATACGACTGTCTGTTCCTAACAAGTATTGGACTTCTATGACAGAAATTAGAACAGACCTGAAAGTTAAGACCCCTGTGGAGTAGGCCTTAGTAGCCAGATTTTTACAATTCCATGTCATATTTAAACAAAATGACTATATAACCCTGTGACAAAAATCTTGACCTGGACACATAACATAGTGGACATATAACAGCAAGTAGTTCCCACGCAGGGGAGACCATCCATAAACCAAAGGGAAACCCATGAAAGCAGTAGCAGAAGTAAACATTGACAAAGTGCTGAAGAAAGACACCTTCGAGTCGGCGGAAACCAAAATGCAGAAGCGCGGCCCTGGTACCACATTACTGTTCAGTGGGAGGATCTTCCTCTACAATGATACATCCGTATTTGTAGGGGTCCTCATCAGCAGGAGGTGGAGCCCCATGGCGCGTTTGATTCCCGTCAGGTGGAGCCGAAGGGATAGCCTCCACATCCAAGTTAGCAGCTATGTCCGAAGAAGAAGCGTTCTGCCAAGTATCCGCCTGAAGATTGCGGTGCTCTGCCTCCACAATGGGCTCCTGAGAATTCACCGAGACGGCGCGAAACTGGTTCGAAGTAGCTTGATCAGAGGGGGTTGCCCGGATGTCAATGGTGACTGTAGCCAGGAGAGAAGTGTTGCTGACGCTGCAGGGGAAGTGGAAGCGAGCATGGTGGGATTGAGCTCGAGAGGACAGGCGGAAGTGCCCTGCAGGACTGAACCGATTCCGGCCTCGGCCACGGCCTCTGCGCGGAGAAGGAATGCGCATAGGACCAAATTCTGAAAAATACGAAGAGGAATCGGAATTGGAAGATGAAGACCTGTTTATGGCGCGCCCAACCACACCAGCGCGCCTGCATCGCATCCGTGGGCGTAAACGAGGCATGGAGTAAGCAATATTGCCTTGTTGTTGACAGGAATCAATGGAGAGAGAGCACAGAAGTTTGCAGGAGTCGCTGTTTGAGAAGTGTAAACCTGGAAGAATGTCAATACAACAGTTGATAGTGCAGCGAACCCCCGTGATGGTGCGCAAGCTGCGCTCAGTTGCAGCAGAGGAACAACTAGCTCTGAGGGTCTGGACACACAAACAAATTCCCGAATCCTCCATCGTTGAAGTTGGAATGCTCTGGTATCGGGGATTGAGCTCCCCTGGTTTCTCATTTAATTGCCGGACGGAGTCATTTAATTTTCTATGCATGCGAGGGTGGGTGGCGGTGGTAGTGAGCCACGCGCCGACCCATGTGCCCCCCTGTGCACCATTAATCGCCCAATCCACCCGCATCCGGGAATTCCGGCAATTGTTTTTATACTGTAATTTTATTTATTTCTCAGTGTTGAGTTAGTTCAGGACTTGCTCTAGGGAGTGGCAAGTATTCACCGCAACTTGGAGTTGAGTTCCTCGTTCTTCATATATTTAGGAATTATGCTTTTGTGTAATTTGTAAAATTATATTTTGTTTTGAATTGTTTTTTAAGTAGTATCTCAGATTTCTTAATTCTACACTTAGATCATTATTTTGTTTTCCAATTCTTGAGTTTGATTCAGGAGTTAGAAAAGATTTTAATGCTTTGAGTTTTAGTAATGGTTTGCCTTACTTAGTTTCATTTGAATTTTTGCAGGTTTTAATGCTCATTTAATTAGTTTATGCATCCCGGTATTTCGCTTAGTAATTAGATTTATTTTTAATTAGAATCATTCTTTTTTTCGTGGCGTAATCATTTCTTTAGAAGCGCAAGTTTGATTGTGGATTTAATTGTGCAGGTAGCAATGATTTAATTTTCATTATTGAGTGACATGATTTTGATTTAGTTTTCATTATGAGTTGCATGCTTTCGAAGAGTGAGTTTGTTTTTGAATGATTTTTTTCACCCAGATTAAAATCTTTAAATAGAAGGTTTATCATAGATTATTTGTAATGTGGTTTTTAATAGGATATTTTAAGTGTTGTTTTATATGTAACAAAGTAGTTTTCTTTTAGCAATAGTTAGGATTATCTTTTGTTAATTTGGAATCTTGAATTTGTTATCAAGAGTAGTTAGTTTAAGGTTTGAAGTTATTATTAGGGTAATATGTGTGTTCTTTTAGTTATCTCAAGATTAGTTTCAAGTGTTAGTTTCAAATTGATGAAAAAAACAATTAGATCAGGGTTTTCAAGATATCATAGGAGAGCGAGAATGATTGAGGATTGCCTTGAATTTCCTTATGGTTTAATTGCAGTATGGAGTTTGAAGTGAATGAAATTAGTTAAGTAGGTTCCCTTTTTAAGATTGTTTATTTGCCAGCAAAGGTGTGTTTCATTCTAGTACCTAGTTATCATTACAAAGGAATATATTTATACTCTGACCATTAAGCTGAGCCAAGACACAATACAATTAGATCAGGGTTTTCAAGATATCATAGGAGAGCGAGAATGATTGAGGATTGCCTTGAATTTCCTTATAGTTTAATTGTAGTATGGAGTTTGAAGTGAATGAAATTAGTTAAGTAGGTTCCCTTTTTAAGATTGTTTATTTGCCAGCAAAGGTGTGTTTCATTCTAGTACCTAGTTATCATTACAAAGGAATATACTTATACTCTGACCATTAAGCTGAGCCAAGACACAATACAACTCGCGTTTACGACTCCCAGATTGATAATTAATATTGAGAGGTTTAATCCGACAATTAAGCCGCCCAACAAACATCATCACAACACAAACATCAAATATATATCTCATGTGAAATAACTACTATCACATACACATATATCTGCAAGTTGCACATTAAATGAACATATATAACATGACCTAACAATCTACACATCATGATGATCACCAACATGTAAATTAAGTATAACTGCAACATGAACATAAAATACATGAACTATATATATATATATATATATATATATATATATATATATATATATATATATAATTGAATAATGTCGAAAATATACAACTGTAATATAAATGTCATGGATCAGCTAGTGGTACATCATCAATAGCAGTACTAGTCGAGGCTTGCTCATGGCAATGGTGTAGCCTCGACAAGCTTAGATACATGATGATCATCGTGATGACTCGACATGGTCAATGGTCCAACCTACTCATGATCATGAGTACTATTAGATGCTGCAGGCTACTGAATGGACGTGGCCGATGGTCCAGCCTGCTCTCCATCATGACTGTTGCTCAATGCTAGTGGAGGCTTCTCATATGGTGCAACGCGAGGTGAATGATCATTAGATGATGTGTCATTGCTCACGGATTGTTGATTACATGTTGTGTCTCGACCACTCCTATAATGCGTAACGGTCCTCCTTAGCCACATAACTAAGGTCGTAGCTCCTACGACATGCCGCATTAGGATGTACATGTCACGTGGCATGCCTCTCCACATATGTAACAACCTACCATCGGCTTGTATGTCTCTCATAGTAGCGGGCCTGACTCCCGCCTCAACAATCAATGCATAGAGTTGGTCGCCCAACTCTAACCTGAATCTGCTATCAAACCTACCGCACCTAGAAAAAGGCGGTACTGGTGCACCAGCAGGAGCATGTCTCTCTGCACTGGCCTCATGATCATCAACGTCGGGCATATCTTGATCGTCATCAGGATCCATACCTGGATCATTTGGTGGCGCTAGCATGTCCTCGCCATAAAAATACGCAATGTCTGCAAAATATATACAATTACACAATAATAATTAGACAATTTCATTACACAATTTAATACAAACAAGTTAAAGAACATGTTAGAATAAATTTAAATAAAACAGTATTATTACCTCTATCATCCGGTGGCTCATCATCTGTGAAGAGGATGTTGGCACACCCTCGCCAATCCAAACCAGCATAAGGACAGGGGACCATAACGAAGGGATGATCGTCAACACTGGCTAGCAACTCAAGTGCATCATGTGATATCCTCGCAGAAAACTCAGTCTCAACACTCTTGAGCATCATCTGTCCCCATATGTGCATCCATGCATGCAACATCGACCTACGAGGTTGTCAAACAAAATTAGGCCTCGTCTCTGGAAACCTCTCAAAAAATAAACAAAATATCTTTGAAGAAAAAGGGAAGTTGACCCTCCCTTGTGCCTAAGCACGAAATCTATCTAAGGTTGTATAGAACTGTCACAAAAAATGGCAGACCACCTCACAAGTTGTGGCTCCTGTACTAAAGTGGGAAACTAATGCGTTGCTCGTCGCTAGTGTTGTGTGAAATGATCGAAATCATAATTGAAAGGCACCTCACCTCCTCACTACCAAATGCAGCAACACGTAGCTGCCCTTCAGAGACCTGAAAATCTGAAGGAAATAGTATATCCGCACTAATGTATCTTTGGGAGTACGCCAACTGCCTCCCTGATGCATATCCAACTGGAACATCTAGGAACAAGGGAAAATCCACCCCTCTCCTTGATAGCCCAGTAATGAAATAGATGTCCTCCTCAGTGTGGGTGTACCACTAGCTAGGACCAACGCAGAAAGCATGTAGGTGGGCATTCCACCTGCAGATAAGATGTCGCAAAAACACACCATGGCTCTTTAGGGAAGTAGCCTCCTCATAGAAATTGAGGATTCCTACCTACCTTAAGAGCCCATGGGTAGATGTTGTAATAGGGCAAGGGAACACATTTCTCTCCCTCTCTCGTGCCTCCCACTCGTGAACCATGTTATACTGGTCCGCTTGTTGTTGTTTTGTTCCCTCTGTTCTCTCCTTTCACATATCTGAATTATTGACATATTAAATACATTTTTTTTATTAAATAAGACATGTATTTAGGGATATACATATAAAAGAAATTTGAAAAAAAAAAAAAATCAGTGCACCACAAAAAACAGGCATGCACCGGTAACGGTGCGTATTTTTTTGTCGCGCACCGAAGGCGGTGCACCAGCAAATTTCTAGCGCACCAGAGGCAATGCCCATGAAAATTTGCAGTGCACTACCCTCTTGGCATTGTTCATAAGTCAACGGTGTGGTGGTATAATAGACCACACCATTGACTATGGACTGGTGTCGGAGGGCGGTGCGTTGACCAAACTATATGCCCAGGGGCGTATGGTTTGGTCAACACACCGACCTCCTAACATCATTACTTAGTCAACGGTGTGGTATTTTACAAGGCCACACCATTGACCATGTTGAAATGCCAGAATGTAGTGTGCTAACAAAAATACCTGCCTCGGGGCAGATATTTAAGTCAACGCACCAAATTGTCGTTATTCCACAGGGTCAATAGTGTGGTTGGGTAACCGACTGCACCACACCTTTTCTAAATTTTAAATATCACGGTGTGCCTTTTGATACTATCCCGGAACCGATGCAGATACCATAAGCACTGGTTGTGGTGCGACCTATAAATTTATAGGCAACATCGTGAACTGGTGCGAGCCGAATGGCTCGAGTGCACCACACGGTAATTTTTTTTTTTTTTTTTTAATGGTTAAGTTAATTTACAATTCTAATCCACTAAAAGGCTTAATTATGGAAAAACAATAAAAATAACTGTACATTTCTTCGTCAAGGAGGCATATTGGCTGTAGAATTTGAAAATTTTAATTTGCCCACAATTTTGCAAAATTCAAAATCCAGATTGGTGGATAATGTAGAGCAGCAGTGCGTGCAATGGGTGCAATGGGAGCACGGATGTCAGGGCGGCTCAGAAAAGGAGAACTTGCACTGGTGCTTGAGAGCTCTCGAGCACTGAAAAATGAAAATTGCAGTTTTTGGGCTGTAATTTTTTATCTGTTTACCTTGTTTCGGTGCACAGGGTTTTATAGGTGCACCAGTGCGGTTTCTTAAGACTGCACCAGGTGGTTTCAATTTTGGCGCGGGGTTTTAGGACGCATCAGTGTGGAATATTTGTAAATCATCGGTGTGCTACAGTAATAAGACGCATCGGGTTGGGTTTGTATAGAGCACACGGTGTCTGGTGTGCCAATGTTTTTTGCGCAACGGTGCTTTTTTTGGTTTAACGCACCAGTGCGGGTTAGGATGATAAGTGCACCGGATGAAAAACATCTACAAAAACCTCCACCCACTAACCTCCTCTAGTAACCTCTGCTACAAACAGATGTATGGGGTATTTTTATAAGGGGTTCCTCAAAAAAATCCACCAGAATTTATTTTCCTTGTAGTGTTAGTTGCATGGCAGATCACTGATTGTTAATTAAATATGATTTAATTCACTTGATCTCTCACTAGTGCAACAAACAGTTACAAGTAGTTCAACTGACTTTAACTCACCTAACTGAGTTAACTGATTACTCATGCATTAAACTAATGCACCAACTGCAATTCAAACTCCATAACTAATAGAATTACTCTGCATGCCTCACCAACCACCCTCAACTCGAAATACTTGAGCTAACTGATTTTATCACACTCAGTTAACTATTACAAGTGATTATGAGATAAAATTACATTTTATTGTCCAATTTAAATAAGGGAAAATTAAATTAGACACTGCAACAATTTAATTAATTAAATTGGCCTTTACACTAATGTATCGCTATGACCTGTGGTCCCTTTCTTGTTTGACATTAAACACTCCCTCTCAACAAGAAATTGATTATCTGCCACCCCGATCTTGCCTCTATGGTATTCGAATTTTTTCCTAGAGAGCACCTTCGTTAAGATCTTTCATGGGAATGTATTGAAGTAACATAATGTGCCTCTAAACACAATCTCTAAGATGGCGGTACAAGATTTCTATGTGCTTAGATATATCATGAAATATCAGATTAACCAAGAGTTTAATGTAACTCTTGTTATCACAATGTATCATTGTCGGATCCATCTGAGAACCAAACAAATCAACCAGGATATTTCTCATCCAGATGGCCTCACATGCAGCCTGAATTGCTGCCATGTACTCCACCTCGGCTGAACTGAGTGACACATATCGCTGCTTCCTGATGTACCAAGAAAGTGTTGTCCATCCTATGCTAAAGATCTCTCTTGATGTGCTCTTTCTGTCTGACGGACTTCCTGCCAAATCTTCATCAGTGAAGCCTTGAAGCTTCACTCCATCCATCCATCTGTACCATAATCCATACTCTGTAGTGCCCCTGAGATATCTCAAGACATGCTTCCCCCGCTTCCAAAAGAGCTTGTTCGGCTTAACCATAGCTTGACTCAGCTGGTTAACTGCATAAAAAATGTCTATTTTAGTGTTCACCAAGTACATCAGTGAACCCACTAGCTGCCTATAGACAATAGCGTCCACTACTTCTCTTGAAGTAGCATCCTCTTTCCTCCAATTTCCTGGAAGAGGAGTATCGATGGGTTTACATCTCTCCATGTGAAACTTACCCAGAATCTCTTTCGCATACATGCCTTGAGAAACAAAAATTTCACCATCATGCTGCCATATTTCCAAACCAAGGAAATAGTGAAGGAGTCCCATGTCCTTCATTTCGAACTCCCTTCCAATATCCTCCTTGCAAGAAGTTATCAGCTGCTCATCACCTGTCAAAATTAGATCATCAACATAAAGTACGATAATCAAGAGCTTACCATTAACCATAATCTGGTAAAGGTTTACATCCACTTCACTTTTGATGAAGCCCAACTTGGTGAAATAGCTGTCGATCTGAGTGTACCAAGCATGAGGTGCTTGCTTCAGCCCATATAGTGCTCTCTTGAGTCGACACACATGCGAGTCACTGTCAAAGATCTGAAAACCTTCTGGCTGCTCTACATACACTTCTTCCTCAATAACTCCATTGAGAAACAAAGTTTTCACATCCATCTGATGAATGCGCCACCCCATCTGCGCTGAGAGTGCAAGGATAGATCTAATGGAAGAGTACCTTGTGATTGGTGTGAGAGTCTCCTCATAGTCAATCCCTTCAACTTGTTAGAATACCTGGGCCACAAATTTTTCCTTGTACGTGTCGACACTCCCATCCACTACTTGCTTCACCTTATAGATCCATCTAGATCCAACCACTGATTTTCTGACCGGTCTTGGGACAACTTCCCATGCACTGTTCTTGACGATGGAGACATACTCCTATACCATAGTGTCAACCCAAATTGGTTGTTGCATTGGTTCCTCAAAGGAAGATGGTTCTGTCGAAATACACTTTCTCATAAGAGCCATGTATCCAGTAAACTTGTTTGGAGACTGTCTTTGTTTGCGCAGTGAAATAGGTGCTCCTACATTCTCTGCCGCATCAAGTCTCAATCTATCAGCTTTCGTGGTGTGCCTTCTACCATTTCTGGTGGATGGCTCTGCATGAGTGTTTTTTTCCACTCCATGATCCTCCGCACATGGATGCTCCACATCTTGAGCTTCATTCTTTGGAACCAATATTTCATCACCTACATGCAAATCTAGCTCCCTCTAAAGGGAAAATCACATGGATTTCTCTATTTTATATCCTGTCTCACAACAATCATCCTGTTGTTTGGAAAATACACCTGATAGTTGTGGGGAGAGTCAATGTACCCCAAAAATATCCCAATCTCAACTATTGGTTTGAGCTTCTTTCTGGCGTCTTTGGTCGCATGCACATAAACATACGAGCCAAAAATCTTAAAATATGAAACATCAGGTTTCTTACTAGTGAAAGCCTCCTCTGGTGTACTCATGCCAAGTATCATATGAGGACTATGGTTTTGAACAAATACCACTGTGTTGCATGCTTCCACCCACATATGCAATGATAGGCTCTGATCATGCAAAATCGCTTGTGTTTCACCCACAAGTGTTCTATTCTTTCTTTCTACAACCCCATTATGTTATGGTCTATGAGGCGCAATCAACTATCTCCGAATTCTTTCTTTGCTATAGAAGTTCTTGAATTCATTAGAGATGTACTCACCACCATTTTCACTCCTGAAATCCTTCACATGCTTCCCCATGTCTTTCTCCATCAGTGCTTTGAACTCAAGAAATTTTGAGAACGTTTGATCTTTCTTCTGCATGAAGTAGATCCAACACTTTCTAGAAAAATCATGAACAAATATTACACAGTACTTATGCTTTGCTATCGAAGCAGTAGAGAATGGTCCACACACGTCAGAGTGAACTCTCTCAAGGATTTCTGAATCTCAGTTCTCCTTCTCGCAAAATGTGACCTTTGCATACTTCCCCATAGTACATCCCTTACATGTGTCAAACTGCACAAGAGTACCCTTGGGAAGACCCATAGAAATATGTTGCATGATCTTCAAGGCTTCGTGGTGTAGATGGCCCAATATCATATGCCATAACTCACCCTCATTCGGACTCACCACTTTTTCCACCTTACCCATAAATGTTGTGCAACCATATACATCAAGTTTATAGAGATTCTTCACATGAATCCCAATATTCTTGGCTTGTCCTGTTTCTTTCTGTCGAAGGAAAGCTTTTCCTTCACTGAAAACAAAATCCTAGCCTATGTCCTCCAACATTGCGACTGAAACTAATTTTTTCTTCAAGCTTGGTACATGCATTACATATTTTAATAAGAAGGGTTTACCTGACTGTATCTAGAAGTAATTGTACCAATCTCGGTAGCACTGTACCACCTGTCATCACCCATTTCAATATGCATCTGGAGGTCCTTGTCCTCTACGCTACTGAAAAATTCTTTGTCTCCTGTCATGTGAAAGGATGCACCACACTATCCAAGTACCACACCGATCCCATTGCACTTGACACCATGCATGAAATGAGCAATAATTCAAGCTCAAATTACGAGGCCAAAGACTCACTAGCTGCAGATCCTAAAGCCTTATCGTTCTTCTTCTTTTGTGGATAATTAGTGGCACAATTTCCATGCTCGTGACAGTGAAAACACTTCACTCTGGACATGTCGTGCTTCTTGCCATATTTTTCGGACTCAGATTTGGAATGGAATTTCTTTCCTTTCCCCTTCTTCTCCTTGGCAGCCAAAGTGAAATCTTCTTCATCATCATTTTTAGATGAAGATCCATCCCTGGTATTCTGCTTGAATTCTTCTTTCACCAAATCCGACCAAAGTCGTTCCCAATCTGGCAGTTTCTCCCTCCCATTGACAGAGTCTTGATAACTATGACAACACTTGGGAAGTCTAAGAAGAGCTAGGCTCACCAAGTCATCATTTGCGACAGTAATTCTGATGCTCCCAAGATCATCTAGACATTGCACAAACTTTTTTAAATATTTCAGAATGGTGCCACCTTTCTCCATTTTGATTTTCCTGAGATTGTCCTTCAATTCCAATTTTCTATGATCACTACTACACTGAAATATATATGTCAAAGCTTTCCACATTGCATATGGTCTCACTTTGCCATGGAGACTTGATACAATGTGGTCTTGTACTCCCTCCAGTAGTATCATCCTCGCCTTTGCAACCTTATTTTTCCAAGAATTAATATTTGCGACATCTGTTACATCGGGTTTGGGAATGTCATTATCAATGAATTATTTCCACCCATTTTCCTCCAGTACTACCTCCATCCTGTCTTTCCACGCAACATAATTGGAACTTCCCTCGTGTGCATACTCCAATCTCAATCCATTGAAAGCCATTTTGACCTTGATCTGCCTGTCGCACCAAGAATACTTTTGCAAATTCGAATTCTATTCAGTCACAGACTCAGCTTCTCCTCCACTATAGTGATTTCATGTGCTCTGATACCATGTAGAAATTATACAAACATATGTATATCAATGGATTCAATCCGATCAAGCAATGTACTAAATCTATATACTGAATCCTTCTACAAATCAATTGTAGAAAATAAACACGATCATCAATCACAATAAGTAAATAAAGAATCAAATCAAACCACAACACAGATAATTTCCTAGGGAAATCTTGCTGCTCAAAACCCCTCTATATTCTATTGTATATTCACCATGGAATCATGAAACAATTACAATTCACTCTTCCCACAAGAGTCTCTGCCACTCTCACAATTGTCTCACACCAACCCAGACAAAATCGACCAACACTTAGCCAATTCTCAACCTCACCTTGCTTGCAAAATTCATGTGGAATGCAATCCCTATTCTTTAGGAATTTCAACCTTTCAAAACTACGCAAGGATAATGGGAAATCCAATGGATGCCTATTTACATGCGAGAAACCTACTAATCTCACAACTGATAGTTAAAATCCCTTTAACCTTTGTCTCAATTGGGTCTCCATTGGAACTGACATGCATGCAGTTATTAATAGTAAATCATCGGTTGCATGGTATATCACTGGTTGTGAATTAAATATGATTTAATTAACTTGATCTCTCACTAGCGCAACAAGCAGTTACAACTAGTTCAACTGAGTTTAACTCACCTAACTGAGTTAATTGATTACTCATGTATTAAACTAATGCACCAAATTCAATTCGAACACTATAACTAATAGAATTAATCTGCATGCCTCACCAACCACCCTCAACTCGAAATACATGAGCTAACTGAGTTTATCACACTCAGTTAACTATTACAAGTGATTATGAGATAAGATTACATTTTAAAGTCTAATTTAATTAAGGGAAAATTAAATTAGACACTACACAGATTTAATTAATTAAATTGGACTTCACTCTAATGTATCGCTAGGACCTGTGGTCCCACACTAGTTTGTGTGTTGCAATTTCTTGTTGGAATTTCAATAGTATAAACCATTTTAAGAATTTATTCAAAGAAATTATAGGCTAGCCTATCCAAGATATCCTAGAAGTGATTTCCAAATTTGACCCAATAATCAATGAAGAAATGAACCAGGATTTGGAAGAGGAAGTCACAAAAAGTGAGGTTAAGAAAGTTAATTTTTCTATTCATAGAGGGAAGAGTCCATGACCAGAAGGCCTCCCTATATAATTTTACTTGTGCTTCTTTAATTTCCTCAAAGAAGACATCATGAAAGTTTTCTTAGAATCCTTAAGCTTTGGTAAAGTTTTGGGCCCACTAAACTCAACCTTCCTTGTGCTTATCCAAAATAAGCAATATGGGGCAACCTTTGAGGATTTTAGACCAATTTCTTTTTGTATTTTTATTTACAAGATTACAGGGAAAATTTTAAGGGCATAAATTTATCTTAAAGTTTAGAAGCCTTAGAGAAACTTACTAGTCCCTAACATGCAAATTATAAAATGTTTGGTGACATTTTTTGTTAAAATATTCAAATTTATAATGAGTTTATATAGTCTTTGTAAAATTTTAGCGATTTTTCAGGGAAAATATTTTTATACTATAAAATTTGGGTGAATCATTTTAAGGAAAAATAAAAATTGGTGAATATTTAAAAAAAAAAACATTGAAAATTATCCCACCTGTGAATATTAGCCCCTAAAATTTTCCCTGCAAGATTATCTCCAAGGTCCTCACTTATCGACTCAAGCCTATCTTCTGTGACATCATGTCATATGAAAAATTTGGTTTCCTACATGGCAGGATGATACATAATGTAGTGTGAGTAGCCCAAGAAGTCATTAATTCCATTTAGTCCATTAAAATTTCCACCCTAGCCTTCAAACTAGATCTCTCCAAAGCATTTGATAGTGTTGATTGGGCATTCCTAAGGTTGGTTTTACTCAAACTACACATGTGTTTTAAATATATCAACTAGATTATATTGTGCATCTAGTTTGTTTCCTTTGTAATTCTCATTAACGGATCTCGATCTCCTTTCTCATGACATCCCAAGGCATGAGACAATATTATCCACGTTCCCCTCTTCTTTTTCTTCTAGTTGTTGAAGTGACTAAGTAAACTTGTTCTTGAAGCAAAATATAGGGATACGCATAGAGATATTGAAGTGGCTCCTCATCATCGTCTTTCCCACCTTATATTTGTTAATGACATCCTTATCTTCTCTGATGGTGTGTTGGAAGACTTAAAAATACTTAAAACAATAATTACACTCTTATGTCCAGCCACATGAATGATGATTAACATATAAAAATCATGTTTTATACCCACCTCTTTCCAAAAATTAACTTCACCCAATTTGGGCTTTATTTTTCCTTCCCCCATAAATTGTTGGGCAATAGTTTCAAGTACTTGGGATTTTTCCTCAAGCCACTTACATATCGATACACTAATTGGTTATTGTTGTTTAAAAAAAAAAAATTCTTAGGCCTCATTTTGGTAAATAAACTCCTTTCTAGAGGAGGCAGGGTTATTCTAATCGAGACAATCCTTGAAAGCATTCCAGTTTACGAGTACTCCATAGATTATTCTTATATGTATCTAGAAGACATGTTTCCAATTCCTTTGGTCTGGCCCAAAAATTTCTGGTGGCATTCCTCTAGTAAAATGGGAAAAAATAACCCTTCCAAAGCCTCTAGAAGGGTGAGGCTTCAAAAATATCCTCAACCACAACAAAGCCCTCATTTCTCATAGTTTATGGCATCTAGTAAACAATTCCTCACTTTGGGGAAGGATTATCAAAGAAAAGTACCTCCATTCAATCTCCTTATTGGATTGGTTTCGACAACCTATAAAGTTGTCAAAGGGATCCAATGATTCTAAAAGTGTCAGTCCTTATGTGTCCACTCATTAAGAATTAGACAATTTAGCACATAGGGAATGGAAATGAAGTAAACTTGGGATTGGACCCATGGATTGGTTCAGGCAAAGAATACAAATTGTTAAAAAACCTATTAAATTTCTACAGCAAGTGGGTTGTCATATATTATTAGATGTCAAGGCCCACACTCATAAATATTGTGGATAACTAGGATATAAATCAACTATGAATCTAGGGATAGCTAGAAAAGAGGCAAAAAAATGGGAATCCTATATCAAACTTCTTGTTTCAATTTTTATCAGATTAAAAGAGGACATAGAGGATAACCTAGTATAGTAAAAAAGCCTAGCAATGGGGATTTCACAACTAAATTAGGTTATGAATCCTTCATCGAATCTCATTTTTCAGAGGCAAAAATATGGTGGTGAATTCCATTATGGAAACCCTATGCTCCCCTTAAGTGCAATCTCTCATTTTCGTTGGAAATCAACAACAAATTATTAACTTGGTACAATATCATAAAAATGTATTGGGAGGGCCCTAACCGTTGTCGTTTATTTAAGGTTTCAATTGAAAATGCCACACATATTTTCATCTTTTGTTCATATAGAGTACAGGTAATATCCAAGGTGTTGGACGAGTTGGACATCAAAATCACTTAGTTTGGTACAAGAATTGAAGAATACATTTGTAAAGCTTGGAAAACAAATAATGAAATTGCTCCTTTTGAAGGTTTCCCTTGAATTATTATAATTTGCACCTAGTGGGCTATGAACTCCAACACTTTCTTCTTACAGGGCATCCCGATTGAGGTCACTACATGTGTAATCTTCCCAAATTTTCACATCATATTTGGAATATTAGAGTTCTTGATTTTCTTGATAAATTCAGTAAATAAAATGGTGGAGGGACCCACAAACCTCAAAGATTAATAAAATACACGTTTAATGTGTGTATGTGGATATTCTAGATATAGATCTAAAATCATGGAGTAGTGGAGCAGCTCCATTAATAGAGATTATGTCTCATTTATGAGATAGATTATGAAGGATGAAACAGTCAAATAAGATCATGGATCTTAAATATAAAATCATGAGGATATTTGATAAGGTCAACTGATATCATAGTGCATTTAAAAATATTATGAAGCACTTATGATAAGATAGTGGAGGAAGTGGTTTATTTAATGCACATATGATGGAGAGGGTGATCACCCCATGTGAACTTGATGGAGGACATGAGGCCACAACGCAAACAAACATGGCGACTATGTCCACATGTACAGCGCAGATTTGGAGTGGGCCTAGGCTATGGCAGGCTCATGCATATAATGAAGGTGAAGGCACAATGGAAGGCATGATTTGGATTATTCATTTCTTGATCTGTTTAGATCTAGATTTGTCTTAGGACATTTATATGCAGGCTTGGGCTGTGTAGCAAAGTTTGCAGTGTTGTTTAGCACAGGGTGTTCTCGAGCGGGAATCCCACCTCTTTCTTTGACTAGCTCTGGAAAGAGGATTGTTCTTCATTCCTTATCAAGCATTGGTGTCATCTTCAGGAGGTTTTTTCTAGTATTCATCTAGGAAACCAATGGAGGATTCATCCTACCACTTTGTTCTTCACATCCAGCCTTTCAAGAGCAGCAGATCTACATCCGGCATTCAGGCCATTGGGTTTTACGTCCATGCAGCAGCAGCCCCTTTAAGGATTGTGTAGTTCAGTCCTGTAGATCTATTGGAGGAAGGAAGTTTCTAGTATTTTAGCTGGAAATCCTATGAGGGATCACCTCCTCACATTAGATCTATTGTTTCCATCATTCAGGAGCTGATTTAACACATCCAGCAGTAGGCTATTGAGCCTCCCTCTCTGACAACGTAGTTTTCTAAAGCTGTTGTTCATCCAGCAACTATTTTCAGTGGAGGAGATTGGAGGAGCTAGATCTCGAGCTTTTAGCCCAAGGATCTAGCGAAAGGGTTAGCTCTTCTTGCATATATCTGATTATGCACCATTGCAACCATCATATCATCATATCTAGCTTCAGATCTGCATTCCCAACAACATATATGTGAAGCCCTAAGAGGGTGTTTTTCTTAGACTTACATATCTAAGAAACCCATGTTGGGTTATCTTGGGAATCCATCATTGAGCCCAGATCTACAATTTCAGCATCATCAGAGCTCCCATTTTGCCTAGATATGACTTTTTATCTTTCAGGCTGTTACAGTCTCAACATTTGTATCAGGAACAACGCAGTTTACCTTCCAGCAGATCAGCAGTTACACAGTCCCTCTTGGGAAATCATTGCAGGGTCATTCTAGGCCACCCTTGTGGCTTGAGTGTCTCATATTTTGGGCACTGTTGTGATTTATTTTTCACCTCCAATATAATAAAATGGCTCAGCTATTACTGTGCATTCTGATGTGTATATAGATTTATTGTTTACTTTGTTGCAATTCTTATATTGTGTTTCAGTATTACTACATTCTCCCTTTTGGGATATTACAGTGGTATTAGAGCATGATCTTTGGCTCAGCTTGTGGACACTTCATCTTTTGCATCAAAAGAAGAAGAATATAGATTAGATCTATATTTTTCTAATTCCTACCTTATGTATCAATGATAGAATGCAGCAAAAGAAGGCATGTTCATTTTTGATTCCCTTGAGAGAGTTTGGCTACTGCGTGACATCCTATGTCTGTGTGTTTTGTATTGGGTAGAACTTGGCATGATTCACTCAAGATGTGTATTGATGGTGTTTTCTTATATTGGGCTGATGTGACATTCCACATGTCTATCAGTATGTTTTTAATCCATTATGCACATGAGGAGGAGAGAAAGCAACATGGTCTCTTATTTCTTTTGGGGGAGTTTGGCTTGTCTATCTTACATGGAGGAGATAGAGGATGGTAGCAAAGGGCCTTACTTCGGTGGCTACTATTGGGGGAATGTGGTTTGACATCTTTATCTACCCATATATCTCCTTTTCTTCTTTTGCATAATGTTGGAATGGTGCTTGGATCCAAAAAGGCCAATAAGGCTAAGGATGAGAGCATGTCAATGCTCAATCAAATTCATCAAGCATGGGATGAAGAGATTTATTGTAAGATGGAGCTTTTTCTTTGTATAAAGAGCCACTTTATTTTATGTATCTCATGTATTAATGATGATTTTGGACACCATATGGTTGTCACTTGGTACTTCATGGTGGAAGGAAGACATCTAACCATACAGTTGGAGGTCATTTTACATATTTTTGAAAGACAACTTTGGAACCAAACATGCATAACACATTGCAGCAAATGGAGGAAGCCTTCCTTATGTGGATGCCATTTGGAGGATAATAGATGGCTTTTGCATCTACTTTTGGAGTTGCTTGAGGACAAGCAACATTTTTCCGGGGGGGCTGTAATATTCCCAAATTTTCACATCATATTTGGAGTATTAGAGTTCTTGATTTTCTTAATAAATTAAGTAAATAAAAGGGTATAGGGACCCACAAACCTCAAATATGAATAAAATCCACTTTTAATGTATATATGTGGATATTTTAGATCTAGATCTAAAATCGCGGAGTAGTGGAGTAGCTCCATTAATGTAGATTATGTCTCATTTATGAGATAGATAATGGAGGATGAAACAGTCAAATAAGATCATGGATCTTAAATATAAAATCATGAGGTTCTTTGATAAGGTCAACTGAGAACATAGTGCATTCAAAGAATATCATGAAGCACTTATGATAAGATAGTGGAGGAAGTGGTGTATTTAATGCACATATGATGGAGAGGGTGATCACCCCATGTGAACTTGATGGAGGACATGAGGCCACAACACAGTCAAACATGGATACTATGTCCACATGTACAATGCAGATTTGGAGTGGGCCTAGGCTATGTAAGGCTCATGCATATAATGAAGGTGAAGGCACAATGTAAGGCATGATTTGGATTATTCATTTCTTGATCTGTTTAGATCTAGATTTGTCTTAGGACATTTCTATGTAGGATTGGGCTATTTAGCATAGTTTGTAGTGTTGTTTAGCATAGGGTGTTCTCGAGCGGGAATCCCACCTCTTTCTTTGAGTAGCTCTGGAAATACAATTATTCTTCATTCCTTATCAGTCATTGGTGCCATCTTCATGATGTTGTTTCTAGTATTCAACTAGGAAACCAGTGGAGGACTCATCCTACCACTTTGTTCTTCACATCTAGCCTTTCAAAAGCAGCAGATCTACATCCGACATTCAAGCCATTGGGTTTTACCTCCATGCAGCAAAAATCCCTTGAAGGATTTCGCAGTTCAGTCCTGTAGATATATTGGAGGAAGGAAGTTTCCAGTATTTCAACTGGAAATCCTGTGAGGGATCACCTCCTCACATTGGATCTATTGTTTCCATCATTTAGGAGCTGATTTGACACATCTAGCAGTAGGATATTGAGCCTCCCTCTCTGAAAACACAATTTTCTGAAGTTGTTGTTCATCCAACAACTATTTTCAGTAGAGGATATTGGAGGAGCTAGATCTTGAGCTTTTAGCCCAAGGATCTAGTGAAAGGGTTAGCCCTTCTTGCATAGTTCTGATTGTGCACCATTGCAGCCATCATATCATCAGATCTAGCTTCAGATCTACATTCCCAACAACGGATATGTGAAGCCCTAAGAGGGTGGTTTTCTTAGACTTACAAATCTGAGAAACCCTTGTTGGGTTATCTTGGGAATCCATCATTGAGCTAAGATCTACAATTTGAGCATCATTCAAGCTCCCATTTTGCCTAGATCTGACTTTTTATCTTTTAGGCAGTTGCAGTCCCAACATTTGCAGCAGGGACAATGCAGTTTACCTTCCAGAAGATCAGCAGTTACGCAGTCCCTCTTGGGAAATCATTGCAGGGTCATTCTAGGCCACCCTTGTGGCTTGAGTGTCTCATATTTTGAGCACTATTGTACTTTATTTTTCACCTCCAATATAATAAAATGGCTCAGCTATTTATGTGCATTCTGATGTGTATATAGATTTCTTGTTTACTTTGCTGCAGTTCTTATATTGTGTTTCAATTTTACTGCATTCTCCCTTTTGGGATATTACAACATGAATAATTGAGAATTTTGCAAAAAATATAAGGTGGATTCAAAATCCCTATTGTTCATGCCCCCTCTTGTCTAGAAATTCCCCTAGGTTTTTTATGATGGAGAAACTCAAGATGACCTTCCCAAGCGCGGGGTTGGTATGGTAATTTTCCTCTTTCAATCACTTTGTGTACACGTATGACACACTCCTAGGCGTGGTTCAAATAATTAGGTGTAATTCATTGCATTGTGCACTCTTCTGAAAATTGTGTCTTAAATAATATAAAAAACCTCCAATCTATAGGAGATTCAAAACTGGTTATAGATTGGGCCAACAAAAAAGTATTTGTTGAAAATATTTATCTACAACCAGTCCTTCAAGATATCAAAGAAGTGCTACTATCATTTGACTAGCTTTCTTTTACACATAATCTAAGAGAACACAACTCCACAACTAATGATTAGTCTGAGGATGCTCTAAAATTTCCTATAGGGAATTTTGTGATAACATACTATACCAATGGCATGGAGCATGATCAAATGATTATTCATGCATAACTGGAATTTCTTTTGGGATGTCTATTTCATGTCCATTGTCACTATGAATGAAGGAAAATGGCACTGTAATAAATAGTACAAGTACTAGCTCCTTCCATCTCTCTTTCTTCTAGATGTATAGAACAATTCATAATAGTTATTCTATAGCCATACTAGAGGTTTAAAATCTAACCGGTGTAGGAAAGAACTCCCAACGGTTTCTGACACACAAGATCCTTTTTGGACTGTTTTTGTGTACAAAATAATGTATGTTCTAACTCATGAATATTTTCATCTCGGGAAAATCCTTATTAATATCTATCAAAAACCCAATATCCTTATTTAATTATTAAGAAAATTATTAAAAACTATTGTATACACTTACATATAACTCATATATGAAATTTTGAAAACCAAAATTTAAACAATTTTATAGTGTAATTTAATTAATAGATGTTTTGGTCATTTTCTAGGCATTTTTTCATTCAATTTTTCCTGAAATTTAATACATATGTTTTTAGAATCATAAATTTGGATTAGTGAGCTGAGATGCTCATTTTACAACTTATCATGAGGGCAATGTGTAATTTCGTCCGTGCTCAACCTAGATTTGACACAAGTCCTTTGAAAAATATACTTTAAATAAGAAAATTTCCGTTATAATAAAAGAGTAAATGATTATACATATTTGGTTAGATTTAATTAAAAGCATCATAAAACATCGATAATCTCTTTCTCATTGTGCTCACTTGGTTTATTGTTAATATTACAATCTAGTATGAAAAATATGTGGTACAAATATTTCACTTTTACTTTTGGAGTTATAAATAAAAGGTATTGTCTATCGATGCCACAAATTAACTTGGATGAGAGATTTCATGTCAGAATCCGGTAATTTTTTTTTCAAAAAATTGGAATATTGGAGTGTTTGAATCATTTTTTTAATGGTGGAAATGGATAACACCATCAAGAACCTTTGGGACACCCAAAATCCTGAAGTTTGATAGTTGTAACCCATATTTTCAAAATTTTCTATTGGATTTTGTCATAATCTTGCAAGAATTTCTATTATTTTCCGAGCTAATTTGTCGGTTTTTTAGACTACGCTTAAATAAAACATTTCCATGTATATATTAAATAATAAAATTTTATATAACTTTATAGAGATAAAGTAAGTTAAAATTTGAAAAAACTTCTATTTCTTTTATAAATATTTCAATATAAAACTTAAATAAACAATTGGAATATATATACTTACTTTTTGTTTTTATATATGGAGTATGTCTGTCTATGTGTTAATGTTGACCTTAGTAAAATATGTCAATACTTAAAATGGAAAAGCAATTAAAGGTAAAATAATTTAGTTACTTCTTAAGAAGAGAGAAATGTGCAATTCATTCAATTTTTCATTTAAAATATTATTATTAATAATAAATTATTTAAAAATACAATTTAAACAATGAAAATTTGTACATGGACTATATATAGAGAAATAGAAAACCACTATAGATTTATCAAGCACTAAAAGATATTAAATCTCTTGACATGCCATTTTTTTTTCAAGTTTTGCAGTCTCAAAAATTATTTGCATAAAATGAGATTTGATCTCTCGACTCTTGGTAAATCCATAATTAAGATAGATCTATATTAGTGTAATTTGCAAAAACTTACGCCCTAAAATATTTTTGGAATGTTGAATTCAATTATACATTCAAAATTATATTTTAAAAAAGAAAAAAATGACATTCTCATCCAAAATTATATCACTAAATTTCAATAAAAAAACTAAAACATCTTAATTCATAAATTAGAAATTATAATTAAGTTCATTAAATTTATTTTACTTGAAAATTCCTAATAAAATTCGTTCATGGGATGTATCAACCATGAAAATGCCATTTATTGGTAGTCCCACTCCAAAATCTTCAAAATGTGGTAAGTAAAGTGTCAAAATAGACAAAGTCACAAATGTCAAAAACAAATATCAGTCACACTTTCCTAATACAAAGTCTCCAAAGCTAAAATGTAGGCACTTATTGCTTTTCCATGTGCATGTCATGAATTTAGTGGCGTTAAGATAGCATCTTAGACGTAAAATAAATATGATATTACATTTTCGATCGCGTTCTTAACAAAATTAGTGTGAGGTCTTTAATATTCCTACGATTATTATTACAATTTTGTTGTGTAATTAGAATGTTAGGAGGATTAGAGAATATATGCAAATAAGAGTGATAGTAGCAAAGTATTTACTAATTGATTTTTTATTTTGTTTGTGATTTGTTTGTTTTATAAATGAAATTAATTAAGTACGATTTTAAAAATAGGATAGGTTTAAAAAACAATTATTAAAAAAAATTATTATTTATTTATATATCTAGATTGTATTAAGATGATTGGCTATTTATTTGGAAATTAATTTCCATCATATTTATCAAGTATTTCCTATTTTTAAATAAAATTAATTGTATTGAAAAATAATAAATCTTAAAAAAAGTTTACTTCTCATCTTTGTAAAGGCTAGGAAGTGAAATATTTCCGAATAGATGGTAACCTAATCTTAATACAAAAACACATTAAATATGGTAAAAGGGATATTATTCTCAACTTTTATATATAAAAACCTTAAAATAGTGAGGAGACATTTTGATTTTGATATCAACTTATGAAATCATGACTAGGAAAAGGAAGGTTAGTAGAAGGGTGGAGCTTGGGGGCCATGGTGGGGAGGGGGAAAGGTAGCTATTTATAACACATCACGAAATTGGGGTTAATTGAAACGTGAATTCGTGAAATAAGGTTGATATTTGAGAATCAGACTAATTTTGAATTGAGTTTTTAAAATATTTAATAAGTTAGGCGAAAAAATGTTCAATAATGGCTTTGATCTGAAAACAAAAAATGAACATAGTTACTAAAAGAACTACAAGGGATTGATTTGACAATCAACCTGATCTAGAAATCAAAGTGATGTTTGAAATATAGGTAAAAAATTGAATAAACAAGGCTTATGCAATATTGAACTTTGTCTTTAAAATATGCATAAACTTAGAATCAAACTTTTGAAAACTAGTGCCCCAATTTGAAAATCAAGTTTGATTTGAGATCAAGAAGGCACTTAGCAACATGAGGAAGGAAAGGTGCCCAACTTGAAAAGTAGACTTGATATTGAGATTGTGTACACAATTTGACAATCAAGGAATGGAAGGGGCTCAATTTTAGAATTGAGAGTGGTCAAGAAATCAAGACATGCTCACAATATGGTTCAAGGAGGAAGGCATCAATTTAGTAATCAGGGTCAATTGTCAAATTGATCCATGGGAATGGATAAATTAGATAGGAGAGGCCCCACTTTAGAAACACTACAAGGAAAAGACCCTCTAACGGATGTTTTTGAGGAACCCCTTATAAAAATACCCCAAACATTCGTTTGTAGTGGAGGCTACTATAGGAGGTTGGCAGGTGGAGGTTTTTGCGGATATTTTTCTTCCGGTGCACTTATCATCCTAAATTGCACTGGTGCGTTCAACTAGAGAAAGAACCAGTCCGCAAAAAACATTGGCACACTGGGACACTGTGCACTCCATACAAACCTACTCAATGCATCTTATTACTTTAGAGCACCGGTTCCTTACAAAGATTCCACACCGGTGCGTCCTAAACCCCGTGCCAAAACTGAAACATCTTGGTGCGGTTTCTTAGCCTATAAAACCTGCGCACCAAAATAGGGTTAAATAAAAAAAAATTACAGCAAAAAATCCTCAGTTTTCACTTTTTAATGCTCCAAAGCTCTCAAGCACCAGTGCAACTTTACCTTGTGTGAGGCGCCCTGTCATCGGTGCTCCCATTACACGCACTGTTGTTGTCCATTTCCCACCATCTCCATTTTGAATTTTGCAAAACGGTGGGCAAATTTAGTTTTGCAAATTCTACAGCCTATATGCCTCCTCGATAGCCAAATGTACATGTATTTTCCTTCTTTTTCCATAATTAAACCTTTTCGTGGATTAGTTTTGTAAATTAGCTTAAAATTCATCTTCTTTAAAAAAAACGAAATTCCTGCACAGTGTGCTCGAGCCGTTCGGCGCGCACTGGTTCACGGTGCTGCCTGTAAATTTATAGACCGCACCGCAACCAGTGCTAACAGTATCTGCACCATTTCTGGGGCGGTAAAAAAAGGTGCACCATGATTTTTTAAAACTCAAAAAAGTGTGGTGCGGTCCATTACTCGGCCTCAATGTTGACCCTATTGAATAGCGGGAATGCGGTGTGTTAATGAAAATATCCGCCTCGGGGTGGGTAATTTTTTCAGCGAACCACATTCCAAAAATTCGACATGGTCAACAGTGTGGCCCTGTAAAAGACCACATTGTTGACTATGTACTAATTATAGGAGGGTGGTGCACTGACCAAACTATACACCCTGAGGCGTATAGTTTGGTTAGTGCACCGCCCTCCTGACACTGGTCCATAGTCAATGGTGCAGTCTGTTATACCACCACACCATTGACTATGGAACAATTCCAAGAGGGAAATGTGCTGAAAATTTGTAGGTGCACCACCTCCGATGCACGACAAAAAAAGATGCACCGTTACCAGTGCATGCCTGTTTTTTGTGGCGCACTGACGCTTTTTTTTTTCAAAAAAAATTATATATGTATATTCCTAAATGCATGTCTCATTTAACAAAAAAAATCGTATTTAATATGTCAATCATTCAGTGACATGAAAGCAGAGAAGGGATGGAACAACATTAACAACAAGTGGACCAGTATAACATGGTTCGTCTGTGGGAGGCATGAGAGAGGAGAGAGATGCATACCCTCGCCCTATTACAACAGCTAC
The DNA here is from genome assembly GCA_034641835.2 of Pinus albicaulis. Taxonomy (NCBI): domain Eukaryota; kingdom Viridiplantae; phylum Streptophyta; class Pinopsida; order Pinales; family Pinaceae; genus Pinus; species Pinus albicaulis. The sequence continues at coordinate 555,008,281 of CM076569.1, read as the reverse complement.
CCAGGGGCTCCAAAGGTAGGTAGGCCTCCTCAAGTTCTATGAGGAGGCTACATCCCTAAAGGGTCATGGTGTGTTTTTGCGACATCTTATCTGCAGGTGAAATTCCCACCTATAGGCTTTCCGGGTTGGTCCTAACCAGTGGTACATTCCCACTGAGGAGGACATTTATTTCATTACCAGCCTATCAAGGAGAGGGGTAGATTTTCCCTCGTTCCCAGAGGCTCCAATTGGCTATGCAGGAGGGATTCAGTTGGTGTACTCTCAGAGATACATTAGTGCAGATATATTGTCTCCTTCAGATTTTCAGGTCTCCGGAGGTCAGTTATGTATTGTTGCATCTGGTAGTGAGGAGGTGAGGTGCCTCTCACTTCTGATTTCGACCATTTCACACAACACAAAGATGGGCAACGCATTAGTTTCCTACTTCTATATTATGTTGATTCTCAAGTACAGGAGCCATGACTTGTCAAGTGGTCTACCATTTGTTTGTGGCAGTTTTGTACAACCTTAGATAGATGTCGTATTCATGCAAAAGGGAGGGTCAACTTCCCTTTTGCTTCAGAGAAATTTTGTTTATTTTTTGAGATGTTTCCAGAGATGAGGCCTGATTTTGTTCGGAAGCCTCGTAGGCCGATGCTGCATGTACCGATGCACATGTGGGGGCAGATGATGCCCAAGATGGGCGAGACTGAATTTTCCACAAGGATATCACATGATGCACTGGAGTTTCTAGCCAGTGTTGATGAGCATCCCTTCGTTATGGTCACCTGTCCTTATGCTGGTTTAGATTGGCGAGGGTGTGCCAACATCCTCTTCACATATGATGAGTCACCGGATGATAGAGGTAATATTATTGTTTTATTTAAATTTATTCTAACATTTTATTTAACTTGTTTTTATTAAACTATTTAATGAAATTGTCTAATTATTGTTGTGTATTTATATATATTTTGCAAACATTGGGTCTTTTGATGGCGATGAGATGTCAGCGCCACCAAATGATCCAGGTGTGGATCCTAATGATGATCAAGATATGATAGATGTCGAGGATCATGAGGCCAGTGCAGACAGACCTACTCCTGCTGGTGCACCGGTATCGCCTTTTGCTAGGCATAGGCTTGACAGTAGATTGAGGATGGAGTTGGGCAATCAAATCTATGAATTGTTTGTTGAGGTGGGAGTCAGGCCTGCCACTATGAGAGATATACAGGTTGATACTAGGTGGGTACATATGTGGAGAGGCATATCGTGTGACATGTTCAGTGTGATGCAGCATGTTGTAGGAGCTACAAGCTTAGTTACGGATTTGAGTACGACCCTTCAATGTTATAGGCGTGGTCGAAACGCAACAAATCGAAAGTCCGCCAGCAGTGATGCATCATCTGATGATCACGCTTAGGGGAGTGATCATCGTTTACCTTGCGTCGTGCCAGATGAGCAACCTACACCATCGACTAGCAGTCATGATGGAGAGCAGGGTGGACCATCATCCATGTCAAGTTAGTAGCCTGTAGCATCCAGCAATACTCATGATCATGAGAAGGCTGGACCATCGACCATGTCGAGTCATCACGATGAGAAGCCGATAGTTGATCCTGATCAGCATGAGGTACTAATAGCAGATCAGCAGGCACATGATGATTGGCATAGTACTGCTATTAATGATGTACCACCAGCTAATATTTGACATTTATATTACAGTTGTATATTTTTTACATTATAGATATATATATATATATATATATATATATATATATATATATATATATATATATATATGTTACATGTATTTTATGTTCATGTTGCAGTTGTACTTAATTTACATGTTGGTGATCATCATGATGTGTATATTGTTAGATATGTTCATTTAATGTGTAGTTTGCAGATAGATGTGTATGTGATAGCATTTATTTGACATGAGATGTATATTTGATGTTTGTGTTGTGATGATGTTATACAATGCTAATTGTGTTTTGTTAGATGATCATGATCACGATGATATTAGCGAATTTGAATGTGTTTTTAAGTCGAATATGATGTTTGTACGATGCTTATCATGATCGTGATGTTTATTAATTAATTTAATATTAAATGATCATGATATTTATTAAATATTATGTCATGATTGTAATTGAAATTTCAATTTTAATTGTATGTAAAATTGTAAAATTGTATTTGTATTTGTATTTGTAATTTTAATTTTAATTGTAATTGTATATATGACAAATTGTAAAATTGTCATTGTAATTCTAATTGTATGTGAAATTCTAAAATTGTAATTGTATTTGTAATTATAATTATAATTGTAATTGTATGTAAAATATTTGTAAAATTTTAATCGTAATTGTAATATTTAATTTATTGTGAAATGATTGTAATTGTAATTTTAATTGTAATGGCATATATGTAAAATTGTAAAATTGTAATTGTAATTGTCATATTTAATTTATTGTGAAATGATTGTAATTGTAATTGTATATATGTAAAACTGTACAATTGTAATTCTAATTCTAATTGTATGTAAAATTCTAAAATTGTTTTGTAATGGTATATATGTAAATTTGTAAAATTGTAATTGTAATATTAAATTTTATGTAAATTCTGAAGTTGTAATTGTAATTGTATGTAAAATTCTAAAATTGTAATTGTAATTGAAATTGTACATGAAATTGTAAATTTGTAATTCTAATTCTAATTCTAAATGCATGTAAAATATTTGTAAAATTTTAATTGTATTATTGTGAAATGATTGTAATTGTAATTGTAATTGTATGTGAAATTCTAAAATTGTAACTGTAATTTTAATTGCAATTGTATGTGAAATTGTAAAATTGTAATTGTAATTGTAATTGCAATTGCGATTGAAATTGCAATTGTGATTGCAATTGCAATTGAAATTGTAAATGTGATTGTAATTTTAATTATAATTGTATGTAAAATATTTGTAAAATTTTAATTGTATTAATGTGAAAATATTAATTGTATTAATGTGAAATGATTTTATTAAAAATTTTAAATTTGTAAATTTGTAAAATTTTAAATAATTGTAAAATAATAAATCTAGAATAATATGAATTTTTGTAACATAACAAAGTTTAGAAAATAATGCAAATAAATTCATGTTCTTTATAATTATCATTATTTTATTATGATCTTACATACAAAAAAAATAACTTTATATTGTATGCCATTGTTTTTGAGATCAACATTATAATAGAAAATTATCAAGTGAAATATTGATTTTAACATTAACACAATGCAAATTACCAATTAATTCAGAATACATATTATAATGTTTCGAAAAAATGAGTCAGCCTATAAGTTATAAGGTACTTAAGCCCTCTTCTTTATAAAAACCCATCTTAAAAAGTATAAATATTGATGAAATAACACATGTACCATATCACTCTTGGTTCTCATGATCACCCTCATTATCTTCCAACTCGCATGGCATGATAACACTATTGTTCTCAAAAATATGTTTTGATCTAGCGTCATGTCTCAATACGAACCACCAATCCCTATCCAACACATCTGGGTAAAAAAACACCTGGTTGCAGTGTTTGGGGAAAACATAGGGCTCCTTAGCTTCATCTCACATCTTTCCAGAGTTGATACATATCAGCCTACTATCGCGATCTTCCTTTACATTATTCTGATTAAAGGTGTCCCACCACTTGCACCTAAAAACAACACATTGGAAAGAAGAGAAATCCACTTCAATGATCTCTTTTATCTTTCCTTCGTAACCTAATATCCCTCGTTCTAGGTTTTGATCACGGTGGTTAGATCGACTAGATTGATCTAACTCAACTTCCACCCCACAGTGTCGTGTGATGTGTCCATCATCGACATTTTCTGTGTGAAAATGGTGTCCATATGCCCACATAGATGGGAACAAAGGAAGCTTTAAAATTTTTAAAAAACTATAGTGTCATGTGTCTTATAATAACCCAACAGTTAAAATATGAAATATAGATGTAATTAAATTTGAAAGGTGCATTATTAAGTTTCAAATGTACATGTAAATTAAGTAGATTATTACCGAGTTGTTGTACCCAATCCCTACGTTTAGTGCATCCTCTTCAGCACGCGGGTAAGGACCGATTGCACCGTATTTCTCTCTGACTTGGTCAGCAACCCAACTATTGGGGCATATTTTTGGCATATTTTCTTTTAAATGATCAGGATAAGGCACACTTCTAACATTCAACCGTCTGAATTCTTTCCTGTCACTATCCCATTTCATCCTCTTTTGTTCGTACAATGCGACCCACGGTTATGTCTCTTCGAAATTGTAAAGAACGAATTTATTGATTGCTTCAATTTCTGCATTCGTTGATGAAATCAAACCGAGATTATATAGTACATAAAGATCAAAATATACATTATATCGAAGTTCAATATGAATATTTACTGTGTAAATTTGAAAAATTATAAGTCACTTACTCTTTATCAAGCACTTTTTTCCATTCATTTGGAGCAACTCCCCTTCTCTTTTGTCTTCATCCCTTTCATCATCCCAAATCACCGTACCTGGTCTGTTCTCGATCTGCTTGATGTACTCACTGGCATAATAGCAAGACTCATATGATATGTACCCCTCTGCCATAGACCCCTTGGGTTTTTCCCTTTTTCGAACAAAACCTTTCAATTTCTTCATGTGCCTCTCTAAGAAGAACATCCAACAACAAGAAGCCACCCCAACTAATTCAACCTTATCTACTATGTGGATTAGAAGATGAACCTACAAGTCCATGAAACTCGTCGACAGGTCCTTATCAAACATTCAAACAATCTCAACTATCTATTGACGCCATCGTGGAATGCTAGCCACATGAATATCATTTGACATGATCCAACGTACAAATGTAGATAATTTAGATATGGCGTTGTCGACAGATGTTGTCACTCCTAGAGACATCCTAGAGTTGCCATAGACCAGTGCTTAGGACATCTTATCATAGCAAGGAGCATATAATAAAACTTGGGTGTCAATCCAAAGGCTCTCTTGCTATCTCTTGTAAACAAGGAAATTGATTTAAATGGGACCAGAACTTACAGAAATCGCCACAGGGAAAGTTATGTTGCAGGGACAAGATGCAAAGCTCCAACACAAAAGCGTCAGACAGTTAAGAGACAATTTACTGTAAAGAGGGCCGATTCGAGTAATATGCCACAGAAATCAAATATCAGAAGGTGTATGCGGTGAAAGAAATATAAGAAGATATTAGTTATCTTTGGTCTGATACCCAGATACACAACATAACCATATATGGGCTTATCAATCTAAGAATCCATACATGACAATGGCGTTTTAAAAGCACCCTCCCAAAGCAACTAATATAGCAGAAAGATGGATGAAATGAATCATGAAACAATATATCGTGCCTGAGCCATATTTAAAGCGCTTGACTGATCCAAGTATGGGTATCGACTAGGATAAATCCTTACCTAAAATCAGTGAGCCACTCGCATTCCAGTACATGATACAAGAAGATGGATAAAATGAAATGTTGTATTAAACACATAAAAGGAAGTTACATACTGTGGGATACCAAAGATCAGAATCCTCTAATACAGATAGAAATCCTCCTCACTGAGACCCTATGGGCTCTGAGCCTTCATACAAGAGCTTTTACAAGATGTATACAAAAAATGCCTTTCACTGCACAATTCTCTGATAAAAATCTGGAACCCTTACAATGTCTTTCTTCTCCGTTTTTATAGAAGAAGAGGGAAAACCTAATAAAAGAAGTAGGTGGTAACATTTAATTTGCTTATTTTGAACAAAATGGCGGAAACATTCGCGTCCATACTGTTTGACAGCTCTAAAATGCTGAACGTACTCTGTGGCCTTCTCCATGAAGTAAATGTTGTAGGTGAAAGTTTCTCGAGGGATAAAATATGAAGAATAAACTATGTAACATTTTGTTCTTTCCTGAGAGAAAGATCTGCTGAAATTAAACTTGGAGGGTATTGTTTTTTGTGCATTGTACTCTCTGCTTTCAAATTTTGAATTAGAGTTCTGGATCTTCAATGCTGAGCGTTGAATTTCTCGATCATCCACTGATACTTTTCGCTGCATCATTAATGTCCTTATTTGCAAAAATCTGCCTCTTAAATTGCTCTTGGGGGGTTAGACAACTTTTCAATCCTGCTCCTTTAATGGAAGTCATGTCGTGACAACCTCCCAGAGCTTTTTTCATTAATATAGCCTCTGAAACTTGGTCCATTGATGTGTTCTTGGCTTCTGCGATGGGGACAGTAAAATATGGTAGTTCCTCGTTGCTGAAACCCTGCAAAACCCACAAAATTGTTAGGGAAAATAAATGCACGGGGATGGCAATGCAATGGAGGTGGCCGTGACAAGGTGGCGTGATAAAATGGCAGAAGCATGTAGGAGAGCAATGGTGGCTGGATTGGGCAGAGGCTTTTAATGCAAAGCATTAAAATATAACATATGAACGAAATGTATGCATGGTGGAGACAACATGCGATGAACATGTGGAGTGGGTGACGTGGGGGAAACTTGGTCAACAGTCGGTCATACAAATGATCTGCGCCATAAAATCACAGGATGAGATGAACGGTTCAGAATGCATTGGAGAGCGATGGAACGGCGGGCCCGGGGCACTTTACACCTGGATTAATATTCGTGCAACTTTGAAAAGCGATCTTCGTTGGATGAAGACCCCCGGATCTGGCGGTTCACATTAATTTCGCTGCGCGTCCTGGGTCGAGCATTAATGCGTGGGAGAGGGCGGTATTGAGGCCATACTCGGGGACACTTGGCAAGTGCTGAATGGGATCGCTACGTTTTGAGGAATACCGCCTTCCCTGCAAAGGTGGTGCGAGGAAAATGGGCCGGTTTTTGAGCAGTGGAGGCGGGGTGGGGACCAAAAGAGTGATTGGCCGCGGTGCATTGATCTGTGTTTAATCAGACGTCTCAGAGCACGCCCGATAGCCATATACGGTAAGCGCCTTTAAGATTTACCATTTTGTTTCCGGCTCACGATCATGTGGAGGAAAAGGCAAGGGAGTTGGGGCCGAAAGAGCCAGGATTTAAATATTTCAAAAGTGAGTTTTTTTCGGTCTTTTACTATGCAATTTGGAGGCGGAGGAAGGCAACGGTAAGCAGAAAAAGGATTTCTTAGGCCATGATAGGAAATTTGAAAGGTTTAAGAAAGGTTAATGGCCAAAATATTAAAGGGGGGCTGACATGATCAACATTGGCTCCATCTGGGGATGGCACATTCATTCCTGAACGTGTCGAGAACTTCGCAGACCACCTGATCATCTGATAAGAGGAATTTTCTCTTCAGCCCCTCTGCATTTCACTTTACCATTCATCATGGCTCCCACATTATTCCGACAAAGGTAAAACAAAGACTAATATACAATATGGTACATCAGGCTCTCTGCCTGAATCAGAATTAGAAATAAGGCTTAAGAAATTGACCATTTACAGGGGTGTCAAGCAAATCACCCTGCAAATTCTCCAATATGAACGTATTATTACCTCCATGCTCCACAATTTTGAAGGGACCAACCCAAAGTGGATCGAATTTACCATGTTTTACCTTTTTGGCTCTTCGTACATTCCATCTGAGCACTAGATCTCCAATCAACAATTTCATATCTTTTGCATGATGATAAAAAATATTTTTCATTTTCTCCTGATATTCAGCTAATCTCTGATTCACCTGGTCCCATGTTTCCTCTAATTCCACCAATTGATTGATTCTCTTGATCATATCATATGTTTCCTCCTGACTTTCTTGCATGAAATGTGCCATTGGTAAAGCCAGTTGCACAGGAAACACTGCTGCTTGTCCATATACCAATTCGTATGGAGATTTCCCAGTTGCTCTCTTGCTAGTGATTCTATTAGCCCATAGAGAAAATTTCAATTGGGAATCCCAATTTTCCTAATTTTCATTTATAGTTTTCTTCAAGGCCCTCACTAAAGTTTTATTAGAAGATTCTGCCAAACCATTTCCTTGTGGATAATAAGTTGTGGAGTGATTAAGTGCAATATTATACTGTTGACAGAAATTCACAAATTTTGCAGATTTGAAGGCTTGTGCGTTATCAGTCACTATTCTAGTGGGGCAACCAAACCTGGATATGATGTTTTCTTCCATGAACTTTATGATGACAGTGTCAGTAGCATTCCTTGCAGGTATGGCTTCCACCCATTTTGTAAAATAATCTGTGGCAGTCAATATCCACCTATGTTGGCCACTTGAGGGTGGGTGAATTTCACCTATAAAATCTATTCCCAATTGTTTAAACGGTTCATCTACATGAACTGGAATCAAGGGAAGAGCTGCTAATTTTTGCCTTTCAGCAAATTTCTGACACTTATCACATGCTCTGACCCAGTTAAAAACATCTCCGAATAATTTTGGCCAGTAGAAGCCAGCCTTCAGGATTTTATGAGTTGTAGCCCTCCAGCTATAATGTCCTCCGCAGATTCCCTCGTGAAATTCCATCATTATACTCTCTACTTCATCCTCTGTGAGGCATAGGAGTAGGATTCCAGAAGGATATCTCCAATATAGCTGCCCATTAGCAACTATGTACTTCTGTGATTTCAGTCTCAAAGCCCTGTATTTTGATTTATCACAACTAGGTGGATAGTTGAGTGTTAGGAGGTATTCTACTATCTCCTTATACCATGGACTGGTGAGGTATTTTATATGTGTTTTCTGAGAAGCAACTTCCAGTCCTTGCTGCTCCATTTCATTCTCAGACTCTTCACTTGAAATCATAGACAAATTTATGCCCAGAGCTTGATATTTTGATTCAGATAGAATTTTTGCAAGCCCCTGTCCTTTGATCAGCTTGGTAGGGCGGATATCTAGATCATACTCCTGTATTTTTGCAATCCACCTTCCCCTTTTTCCTTCACTGTCTCCCTGAACAAGGATATCCTTTGCAGCTGCAGTAGGTACGAATGCAGTGATGTGAGATTGCAAAATATATATGCGAAAAGCTTTGATGGATTTCACTAGGGCATAGGCCTGCTTCTCCAATATATTATATTTCAGTTCTGCATCGTGGAGACCCTGACTGAAGAAGGCAATAGGCTGCTCATATCCTTCTTCATTTTTCTGTAATAACACTCCTGCTAGTGTATGAGGCGATGCAAAAGAAAAGATCATAAATGGTTTAGTATAATCTGGCCCAGCTAGTACAGGGGCTTCAGCAAATGCAGCTTTAATCCTAGCAAAGGCCTCCCGTGATTCTTGTGACCATTTCACCTCATTATTCTTATTTAGCATATCTGTTATATGCCTAACTATCTCAGCATAGTTAGGAATAAATCTTCTCAGGAAATTTATCCGGCCTAAAAATACCTACACTTCCTTCTTATTTCTGGGGAGAGAGATGCTATTTATAACCTCTACTCTTTTGGGATCTATCCTTACCCCATCTTTAGTTACAATATGCCCCAAAAATTTGCCTTCCTCTAATGCAAATAAAGACTTTTGTGGATTAAGAGAAAGACCATACCTTCTGCATTTTTCAAAAGTTCTTTGTAAGTGCTCAATGTGTTCAGTATCATTTTTTGAAAACACTGTAATATCATCAAGGTACACCACCAGAAATTTATCTTGCTCCCCAACAAAAGCAATGTCTATGGCCCTCTGAAAAGTGGCCCCTGCGTTAATCAATCCAAAAGGCATCTTGGCATACATAAATGTACCCCATGGTGTGGTGAAAGAAGTTTTCTTCTGATCCTCTGGAAGTACAGCTACCTAATTATAACCAGAGAAACCATCCATCATCGACATTCTAGAGGCTCCGACCACTTTCTGCAAGATGTGGTCCATCTTGGGCAGTGGATAATTATCTTTTAAAGATGCTTTGTTTAAATTCTTGAAATCCACACACAACCTTATTTCTCCATTCTTCTTTCGAACAGGGACAAGGTTCGCCACCCATTCAGAATACCTCAGTGGCACAATTATTTTAGCCTTTAGCAGCTTCTTGATTTCTTTTTCAATGGAGGGAAGCAGTAGAGGATTTATCTTTCTAAGCTTCTGTTTATAAGGTTTTGCATCTTCCCTCAGAGGAATTTTATGCTGCATTATACTAATATCAAAAGTTTTAAGGTCCTGATAGGACCATGCAAAAACATCTCTGTATGACTGAAATAATTTCAGGTATTTCTACTTGTATTCTTTTGGGACCTTCTTAGATAATTTGACAATCTTGGGCTCAACATTAGTACCCAGATTTAGATCTTCTACCTGATTTTCTTCTACCACTTTACTAGGCTGCAATGGGACATCATTCTTGTCAAATAATCTTTCTAGAGGCACCAGCCCTCTAGGGATGACATTTCCCTTTAACTGCAGCACTTTGCTTCATGCCATTTTCTCCTCCCATTTATTTTCTGAAGTATTCTCAACCTCATCTTCTTCACAATCATCAATCTCCATATTAGAGAATTCTCCCACTGTTTCCAGGAATCTCTTCATTTGTTTCTCATCTTCAAACACCTGCCAATGCTTAATATTATCTGGGATTGATGGTCTATAACGTACCTCAACTTCATACCTCAAGAGAGGGTTCTGGGGAGGACGGAATGTACTAGTAGCTACAGCAAGTGAATTTTCCATTCTATTATGCTCCCGGGGCATGAATTGGATATTAAATGCTGAGAAGAAATTCTCCACCATGTCCCAAACTTCATTCCTGTAAAACCTCAACTGAGGATGCTTGGTTTGACATTGATTCCTGACTTGCCTGACCACCAGCTCAGAGTCTCCCAGGACCTTTAAACATTGTATGCCCATGCTCCTGGCTGTTTGCAATCCCAATAACAGTGCTTCATATTCAGCTACATTATTATTATCTTCATATTCCAATTTAAAAGACAGTGGGATCCATGTTCCTGTAGGAGAGATTAATAATACTCCAGCTCCATTTCCTTCTCTTGAATTTGCCCCATCAAAATGTAATGTCCATACTCCTGCTTCATGGTCTTCTAAAGGCTGCTCAGTTTTGACTTGACAGAATGATGGCTCATGAGCATAGTCTTGATCCTCTTCCAGCATTAAGCATGAAAAATCTCCTTCCTTACTGTAGACTGGGGAGTTAACAGAGCCATCAGCCTTAGTCACCACCTTGACAAATCTGGTTTCTCTGTATAACCTCCTCTCCTGGCCACCAAAAACTGGGATAGTGGCATATTTTAAGTCTAATTTAAGTGATCCACCGATTTTTGTTCCCCAGGACCTTGACAATAGCATGCCAAAGCGAGCTGGGATGTCGGCCACCACAATGTCAATTATTACACTTTTTGCTGGAATTTGGGCCAAATTGACCACTAAATCTTTAATCATCCCTAGACATTTAACTCTTTTGGAATCAAATGAATAGAGGTCTTTATATGGGCGTGTGATTTGTAGTCCTAGTTGTTCCATGACTGATAGAGGCATAAGATTATGGGAAGCTCCAGAATCTAGCATATAGTTGTGTAATAGAAGGTCATGAATCACTAGAGACACATAAAATGGAGGAGTAGAGGGATCTATCTCCTCGACATGTGGGCCAAAAAAAACCATGGGTCTTTCTTCTTGGAGGTTAAGACTGTCTGGAATTATTGGTGCTTCAGGAGGAAACAATAAAGAAGTAACTTGAGATTGATATGTAGGTTGTTTTAACAGCTCAGTCAAGGGGACTGGGATTTTAACTTTCTCAAGTTCCTTTTGCAGATTAAAAGCAAGGGTGGACTTTTCTATTACAACTTCTTTTGACACTGGATTAACATTAGGAGGGTTTACTACTTTTGAAGAAGAAGGAATTTTATCATCAGACTGCAAAGGTTTGTTCAGAGGACCCTTACCTTTATCTGTGGCTTTCTGCATCGTTGAATCCTTTTGAGAAGACACTTCCTTCTGGGGTGGCTCCTCTTCCTGTTCTTGAGTTCGAGTTCTCTTCCTGGAAGATCTGAGATCGTATCTTCTATTGAAATGTGCTTGCATGAAGTCATTAAACCTTTTGCAATAATGACCAATTTCTGCATCTTCTATGTCTCTGATCTCTTCTTCTTCTTGCAATGGGAATTCTACTTCATCATTGTTTGAGAAAGCAAGGTTTGCATTTTGCAGTTCATAGGCAGCATCTTTAGTAGAATCATCAACTGGAACTTCCAGGTACAATGGGTGTGGTATCTGATCTTGTTGCTCTTTTGCTTCCCTTGGCAATATTTGCGGGGGTGGCTTTCTATACTGAGGGTTGTAACCCCTGTCTGGGGCATTCTGGAAGTTCTTGGAGGTTGAATTCTTGGTTTCCAATTCAAGCTTGACCAATTTATTAGAAATATTCTTAATCATTTTGCTCATTTCTTCAATTCTATCTGTATCCTTATCCTGATTAGAAGTAGATACTTCCTCCTTGCCTCTTCTTCTGGTATCTTGTTCAGCTTTCCCTTTTAATTTTCCGTTGGAAGAAAAATTTTCTTCCAACTCAACAGCATCTGACTGAGCATCATCTAGGGTGGCAGGCTTTCTTTCCCTGAGAGAGAAACCAAAATCTGAGTCAAAGGCTGCTATGAAAACAACTTATGGCAGCATTCTGATGAGGCTTCATATCGGCAGGAAGGTTTAGATATAACTTGTTAAATCTTTTGATAAATTCTAACACCCCTTCATTATGTTTCTTCTTGAGTGTATTGAACTCAGTAAGACATTGTCCATGATCTTTCTTTTCTCCCCATTTCCTAAGAAAGGTATTTTCCATATCGTCCCAAGTGGTTACGGAATGGTTTCCTAATGTTCTGAACCATTTTCTGGCTTCACCATCCAGGGATTTCACAAATAGTCTTAAGACTACATCCAAATGTTCTACATTAAAGTTTTCTGCAAAAGAGCAGAAAGTCTCAAGATGTTTCTAAGCATCAATTTCATTTTCCCCGGTGAATCTGGGAAAGATCTTCAAATAATCCTGTGGCATATCATTCAACACTTGAGGTAATGCCAGGGGAGCATATTTATTCAACAAAAAGGCTGGAACGTTAGCCATTAGAGGAGGTGGGGGTTGTGCAACAATCTGGTGTACAAATGGAGGAAGAGGCGGAGGTGGAGTGTGGATAAAAATAGGAATATATTGTACAGCAGCTACTTCGGTGACCTCTTTAACCTCTTCGACCTCAGGAGTAGGGTGAAGATTAGCTTTAATTCTAGCACCTCCCCTAGGTGGGCTATCTGAATAATATTCTGTGTCTCCCACAGTGAAGTCGATATTTTCTACTAGAACTTCTTGAGAAGAAGAAGATGGGTAATCTTCTACGAAGAACTCATGGATCTCAGCACGGATTGATTTCTTTTCTTTCCAACTTCTTCTATGTATAATCTTCTCAGGGTCAGACACTGAAGGTGTCTTTGACTGTGATGTATCTGACCTCAGGTGTGGCTTACGGGGAGCCAGGACTACAAATAGATTTATCAAATAAACAACAGTGGAGTCACCAAGGTGAGAGATATGCAACTCTTCAACTCTCTGTGCTCACCTGATTAGAGAGTGAATATGATTTTTTGAGGCCCAGGGATAATGATTTTCTTAGCTTCGATCCCCGGCAATGGCGCCAGAAAGATGTTGTCGACAGATGTTGTCACTCCTAGAGACAGCCTAGAGTTTCCGTAGACCAATGCCTAGGACATCTTATCATAGCAAGGAGCATATAATAAAAACTTGGGTGTCAATCCAAAGGCTCTCCTGCTATCTCTTGTAAACAAGGAAATTGATTTAAATGGGACCAGAACTTACAGAAACTACCACAGGGAAAGTAATGTTGCAGAGACAAGATGCAAAGCTCCAACACAAAAGCATCAGACAGTTAAGAGACAATTTACTGTAAAGAGGGCCGATTCAAATAATATGCCACAGAAATCAAGTATCAGAAGGTGTATGCGGTGAAAGAAATATAAGAAGATATTAGTTATCTTTGGTCTGATACCCAGATACACAACAGAACCATATATGGGCTTATCAATCTAAGAATCCATACATGACAATGGCGTTCTAAAAGCACCCTCCCAAAGCAACTAATATAGCAGAAAGATGGATGAAATGAACATGAAACAGTATATCATGCCTGAGCCATATTTAAAGCGCTTGACTGATCCAAGTATGGGTATCAACTAGGATAAATCCTTACCTAAAATCAGTGAGCCACTCGCATTCCAGTACATGATAAAAGAAGATGGATAAAATGAAATATTGTATTAAACACATAAAAGGAAGTTACATACTGTGGGATACCAAAGACCAGAATCCTCTAATACAGATAGAACTCCTCCTCACTGAGACCCTATGGTCTCTGAGCCTTCATACAAGAGCTTTTACAAGATGTATACAAAAAATGCCTTTCACTGCACAATTCTCTGATAAAAATCTGGAACCCTTACAATGTCTTTCTTCTCCGTTTTTATAGAAGAAGAGGAAAAACCTAATAAAATAAGTAGGTGGTAACATTTAATTTTCTTATTTTGAACAAAATGGCAGAAACATTCGCGTCCATACTGTTTGACAGCTCTGAAATGCTGAACGTACTCTGTGGCCTTCTCCATGAAGTAAATGTTGTAGGTGAAAGTTTCTCCAAGGATAAAATATGAAGAATAAACTATGTAACATTTTGTCCTTTCCTGAGAGAAAGATCTGCTGAAATTAAACTTGGAGGGTATTGTTTTTTGTGCATTGTACTCTCTGTTTTCAAATTTTGAATTAGATTTTTGGATCTTCAATGCTGAGCGTTGAATTTCTCGATCATCCACTGATACTTTTCGCTGCATCATTAATGTCCTTATCTGCAAAAATCTACCTCTTAAATTGCTCTTGGGGGGTTAGACAGCTTTTCAATCCTGCTCCTTTAATGGAAGTCACGTCGTGACAACCTCCCAAAGATTTTTTCATTAATATAGCCTCTGAAACTTGGTCCATTGATGCGTTCTTGGCTTCTGCGATGGGGACAGTAAATTATGGTAGTTCTTCGTTGTTGAAACCCTGCAAAACCCACAAAATTGTTAGGGAAAATAAATGCACGGGAATGGAAATGCAATGGAGGTGGCCGTGACAAGGTGGCGTGATAAAATGGCGGAAGCATGCAGGAGAGAAATGGTGGCCGGATTGGGCAGAGGTTTTTAATGCAAAGCATTAAAATATAACATATGAACGGAATGTATGCATGGTGGAGACAATATGCGATGAACATGTGGAGTGGGTGACGTGGGGGAAACTTGGTCAACATCCGGTCATACAAATGATCTGGGCCATACAATCACAAGACGAGATGAATGGTTCAGGATGCATTGGAGAGCGATGGAACGGCGGGCCCGGGGCACTTTACACCTAGATTAATATCCGTGCAACTTTGAAAAGTGATCTTCGTTGGATGAAGACCCCCAGATCTGGCGGTTCACGTTAATTTCGCTGTGCATCCTGGGTCGAGCATTAATGCGCGGGAGAGGGCGGTATTGAGGCCGTACTCGGGGACACTTGGCAAGTGCTGAATGGGATCACTGCATTTTGAGGAATAACGCCTTCCCTGCAAAGGCGGTGCGGGGAAAATGGGCTAGTTTTTGAGCAGTGGAGGCAGGGCGGGAAGCACAAGAGTGATTGGCTGCGGTGCATTGATCTGTGTTTAATCGGACGGCTCAGAGCACGCCCGATAGCCATATACGGTAAGCGCCTTTAAGATTTACCATTTGGTTTCCGGCTCATGATCATGTGGAGGAAAATGCAAGGGATTTGGGGCTGAAAGAGCTAGGATTTAAATATTTCAAAAGTGAGTTTTTTTCAGTCTTTTACTATGCAATTTGGAGGCGGAGGAAGGCAATGGTAAGCAGAAAAAGGATTTCTTAGGCCATGATAGGAAATTTGAAAGGTTTAAGCAGGGTTAATGGCCAAAATATTAAAGGGGGGCTGACATGATCAACATATGGCACATCCTAGGTCTTGAGGGAATTCATGTTTCACACAACCACGCACGAACAAAGGATAATGACACTGCAAAGTTATAAACATGTGCAATAATATAAAAAATTAGTTATGTTTTATGATCCTTGCATGGGATAAAATTTATTAATATAACAAATAACAAAATCATGCTTTTTACATTATACATACTCTTAGAAGATTCAAATGGTCATGCAATTTCAACCCTGAAAAATAGTCATCCACGGTGAAGAAGCATCGTAGTGAAGACTCGTATGAAGATGATACCCTCACATTCATTATAACTTCCTTTGCCAAAGAAAGATCATCTTTTTTGTAAATAAATGGGACAACACCTTTTTTGAAATACCATGAATTAGAGGGACTAGCACCTGCCTCCGTTCTTGTACTTTATAATTGTCTTGGCCAATGTTTCTTTTTAGTTTTTGAAGCAATAAGATCTTTCCTAATAGCTAATGTATCACTTTATTTTGATGATATGTGCCTCCATAAAGAGGATGAAACATTTTTAAATGTATGCATGGGATCTAATAAGTGGGTAATCTTAAGATGCTCCAAATATGGGAGGTTATAAAAGGTAGATGTCGTTTTCATCCTAATGGGAAATTTCTCAACATAGGTGTCGAAGAATTCCGGATCATCGAACATAGGCTCCCCATTTGAATCGAACATTTCTATGAACTCCTTCTCCTTCTTTGTCTCATATTCTCTAAGCCATTCAGTTGGTGTCGTTATTGGAGGCCTTTGGGTTCGCTCTCGTTTACCATTGAAAGCAAATGCTGCTCTTTTGTAAGGGTGTTCTTCTGGGAGGAATACCCTGGATCAATCATACATTGGCTTTCGTAGGTCCTTGGACCATCTAGATTTTAGAGAAGGCCCACAACATTTACATCCAAAATACCCTTTTGTTACAAGACCTGCGAGATTATTAGACCAGCATGCACTGACGTTGGTGCGTACACCATGAAAAGCACACCGGTTTCTTGATATATATATTTTTTACTTGAAAATTTGACAATTTATTTATAAAATATATTAATGAATGATATGGTACAAGTTTCATATTGATAAAGAAATGGTTGACAAGAGATCAAGTAACAAAAATGCTAATAACACATCAAGAAATTAAGCAAAAAAGGCAAGTTCTTTGTAAATTCTTTACAAAAAATATTATTTTTGAACTATATGTAAGTTTAACTAATATGTATTGTTTATTGTGTATCATGCAAAGCCACAAAATGATGAAAATCGATAAGATTATTTCTGATCTAGGACCAGAAGAGTGTAAAAGTTTGATGGAAAAATTGCAAAAGGATGAATCAGGTGAATGAAAAAATACTATCGATCCAATATGAGATTCTTTTTTTAATTTTGATTAATAATAAACTTAAAATTGTTAGATAACATGTTTCAAACAATCTATTAATTCACATATGCTTAATGTTCTACAGGGACCAAAAACTCAGAAAAGGAATGTTGTTCTAAGAAAAGAAAAGAAAATAGAACATGCAAATGAAAATGAATTGCTCCTTAGCCCATCTGGAGTGGTGTTGGAGTTTAACGAGAGGGGGAAAAACTATTACAAAAGTTTGAGGGATCTAGTGGAATGAATGTATAGACGTTATTTCCACTTACAATACAAAAATCAATCCAATGATTCCAAGAACCAAAATTTAACTAAACTATAGAAAGATTTTCCAGAGAATTGGCCAATGAAACATGTTAGACTTTTAATAGAAAAAACGTACAACAACAAAAAAGAAGGAATGAAAAATTAATATACCTTTAAATATTTTTCTAGAATTATTTATAAATATCAATTTTGTTATATTTACTTTTCATTTATCAATATAAAAATTAAATTGTTTATTGTCATGTTACATTTTCAAGAAGATTAATCAAAAGATGAATGAGCTGATATTAGAAATATGCCAATAGTAATGTCCAAAAAGGGTATACAAGGAGATGGTTAAATAAATGGACAAAATTGCATCGCAGGAGGAGCCATATCAACAACAACGTGCTTCAAATGTAATATGTAATCATTGAATTTTTCGATCATTAGGTACAATAAATAAACAATTTAGCATTAAATACTAATTTTCAAGTATTTTCTTGCAGAAAATAAAAGAAAATGGAACCCATTCAGCACATAAAATAGGATGACAAGGAAGAAAAGGGTTGATATTTAAGTTTGTGAGTAATTGTTACTTCCTTATAACAACTTAACTAGATTTCATTTTTTTTATATTTTAAGTTGTTTTACAAAAATAATCATTGAGTGTCTTCAAATAGGTGCTAACATACAAAGAAGAACCATCAGACGAATTGATTGACATTGGGTTAAATATGGGTTGTGAGTATATGTTGGCATATCATAAATTTATTGTGGAATTTGTAAGCATCTATCGATCGTGTTTTACTTAGTTCCATCTATAATTAAAAGGAAAAAAAAAATTATATTAAATATATGATTTGTTATGGGGTATAAATCTTGCAGGAAACAAAGTATGGAACTGTGCCAACAGATGAAATCTTGAAATATGGCATACTACATGGTTTTGAAAGAATGTGTATAGTTCATGAGTCAATTGTTTCTTTGGAATGTCATTTCTTTTCGATTTACATTGATGTATATTATTTAATATTTCAATTTTCATTATTCTCACCAATGTATATACACTCATTACAATTTATTTTTATGTTTGTAGATGGAAGGTGAAGAAGAAGAAAACAATCAACATTGTGAACAAAAAAATCCTAAAAGTAAACCAAGTCATGGAAGCAGCTTGAGCAGTGACAGCAGTTCAAGCAAAGAATGATGATCACTATGTTTGGATATCAAAGCAAGGTGTTGTATATTTTGAAATATTTATCTGTGAAATCAGACATTTTGTCTGACCGTATATATGACATGCACAGGTGCATAGACACCTCAGTAGCGCACCGATGAAAAAAACATCCGCAATAACCTCCGGTCGCCTAGGTTTTTTAGTTGTGTTGAAATTCTGTTAAAAGCTCCGCCAAAACCTCCATTACCAAAAATGGATGTTGTAGCAAATTTTTTTTTGAAAATTTTGGCCAATTTTATAACACTAAAAACCTCCTTTATAACCTCCTCTAGAAGGTCTTTTCCATGTAGTGAAATCAGGCTTGATTTTGTAGTTGAGGCCAATCATAAAATTGGGACAAATAAAAAGCTAAACAAGTGAAGAGAGGACTTTCTTTGGCAATTAGGGTCAACTATCGAATTGTGTGAAGACACATTGACAAGATTTTGATTAAATTTAAATGTAAGAATTTAAATTTTGGGAGAAATAGGTTCATAGGAGGCCCAATTTATAAATCGATCTCGATTCGAAAATTGAGAGGGACTACGATTACTAGAGAAAAAAATAATCTGATTAGTGAGTTGGGGTCAATTTATCAGTTGGGGAGAAATTCAAGAAAAAACTAAAAAAGGTTAAGGTTAGGGGGGAAGTTTATCAAAATGACTTAAAAATGAACAAAAACTTGAATTCAAACTTTAATAGCTTGAAACCTGAATTGGAAATTGGGGTTGATTTCCAAATTGGGAAGGAACTTAGCAATGGGAGGAGAAGGGGATTGATTTGAAAATCACTCCCCATTTAGAAATTGGTGTTGATTTTGAAATCAGGTAAGTTTTCAATAATCAAAGAAAGGAAAGGGACCTAAGTTTAGAGTCAATCTCGATCTAAAAATCAGGAGGAAAAAGCTCACTAAAATCAATTAACGAATAAGTAAGTGAATGAAACCAAGTCATGAAAATAGATGAAACTAAGACATTATCAAATAAGTAAAACATGAAATATTTATCTAATTTATCCATTTTCAAATAATGATTAGGATGGAGGGCAATGAGAAGCCAAGGTGAATATAAATAATAGAAAGCTTTTTCAAACTTTAAAGACATAAAGGGTCCCCGAGTTTTTCTCAAAATTTAGAAGGATTGTTTAGGGCTCAAGTTGACTATTGGTTACCATATTGAATACACACAACCATGGTTGACAATGGTTATATTGCATTGTAATGAACGTATCTATTGACTTATGTTGGATAAGTATGTTCCTAAATGGTTATGTCATATTGTGACACACATAAAGAGTTATGTCACATTTTAAAATTCCTTAAGGGTTATGTTTCATTTGGAAATTCATCAACAATTGTGTCACATTGCGATGCTAATCTCAATTGACATATGTTGAATTATTATGTTCTCAAATGACTATGCCACATTGTGACAATTCATCAAGGGTTGTGTCACATTTTGATGTTTCCAAAGGGTTTGAATGGGTTGTATGTTAATTAGTGGTTATGCTACATCAAGACATTCATCAAGGATTATGTGATGTTGCAGCATGAAGAGGGATAAAGATGGTGTTAAAATTTTTAATTGACATAATTAATGTTGACTATGTTTATGTCACATTTTGACATACATCTTGGTCGAGTTATGTTGAATTGTGATGTTCTTCAATAGATATGTTGAATTGTGATATTATTTAAGGGCTATGTTGAATATGGTTTCTTTTTATTCATAATGGTTTACTATTAGTTTTCAATAGTCAGATTTGATTGACTATAGTTTACTTTTGAAAATAATGAGTAATTTTGGTTGAATATGGTTGATAATGCTTATATTTTATTCACAACAATAAAATTTAATAAACTACAACTTACAATTACTTTATTTGATTAAAATTTAATAAACTACAATTTACAATTGCTTTGTTTGATTAACCATAGTTGGTTTTGGGTGACTTTCATTAGCTATGTGATGTCAAAATTATGTCACATTACAACATGAACACGTTGACTCATAGAAAATGTCACATTATAAAATTGTGGGTGACTACAACGTTATGGGTGACATAAATATTAAGGAACATTTTGGCAATGAGAGCTATACTAAAAGAATATGTAGCATCGTGACATTGTAAGGTTGATTTTAATATTATGAACAATTATAACATGAATATGTTTAATAAAAAGCATGTCACATTTTGACATGAAGTGGTCAATATTATGTAACACTTGTATTATGTGACATTGCAACATGGAGACATTGATAATATTGTTGAAATAAATGTTATATAACATTTTCACATTTTAGGAGCAATAAAATAAAATAGGAGGTTGATTTTAATATTATGTTACATTGTGACACTTAAAAGCAATAATATGGTTGACTACAATTGTATGCCACATTGTGACATTTGAAGATGACAATGTCAACATTACCTTTAATGTTATGGCATATTGTGACATTTGCTTATGACATCTACAACTTGTCAATATAGTAGGAAAAAGAAATAGTGATAAGTAATATTATCTTATTTTTTTTACTTTGGATAATATCACAAAAGCCTTGGCCCAATCCTTGTTTTGATGTATTATCTAGCTAAAAAAAAATTATTAGATATGGTCAAAATATTAGTATTTGAAAATTTTGATTTTAATAAGTTTTAATAGGGAATGAAAACTCATAAATAGATTCCAAATATAAGTAACAATCTTTACAATATATAAAATATTTTTTATTGAAATGTCACCAAATGGTGATGAGGAAAAGGGTGAACTAGTGAGAAGGGTCTTGATTTGGTAATTGGGGTTGATCACCAAATTGGGACAAGGAAAAGGGTGGCTCAGTGTTAAGGTACATACTCTTCGTTATTTTGATAACCTTAGTTTTTCTTATTTCATCCTTAAAAGCTCTCTCATTGCCATCTTACAATACAATGTTATCATTTGAGCATGAGAATCATATTTAAGATACATAGGTTACAAGTGGAAACGTTAAATGTAATTGCGTTCATTCTTCTATTGTTTTGTATGTTTCTTTGTAAAAATAATTCAAAATGTCATTGCTACATAAAATTACACATTTTTTAGTGTGTTTCCATTTTGTAGCCAAATGGCAGGTTGTTATAGTTGTAGATGTCGCTCAACAGAAGTTAAAATTGGAGGAAGTGGAAAATAGCTAAGATAAGGATCTCTGCCTGTTGAGGGAAACCAAAATCCCTCCATGTCACGGTAGCGGTTTAGTCAAACGTACAGTTAAATACTGGCAGAGCATATGGTTTGAAGCAAATTCTTATGGCACAAATAGTGGATCTAACCGTGAGAATCCAGCTAAAAGATTACAAATATTTGCATAATAAATTCATGTATATCGTGATCAATTCTCATCTACGTATTATTGAATTGGATCCATGAAAATTGAATTAATCGCACAATTATAAAACTGTTAGAAAATTAAATATTACAGAACAATGCAACACATAAAATATGCGGAAAATAGAAGCACACAAAACACATAAAACTAGAGAGTCACAGATATACGTGTTTCACCCAGTTTGGGCTACGTCCACCTTGAACAGCCAGTCCTTCCTTTCTATTATCCAGCAAAAAATGAAGAGACAAAACCTACAGCATATTCATTGTAATATCATGTGTTCTCTCTCACAGTCTCCCTCTCTGTTTCTCGCTCCGAGAATACACACATACAATACACAGCCGCAATACAATGCCCTCATAAAAGCGAGGGGTTGCCTTCTAGGGCAAAAAACCCTAATCTAAACATAACTTCTACTGTCAGATCATTTGCCTAATGAATGGCCCAGATTGACTAGAAATTACTATACTTTTACAAGGCAATTTTACATCGATTTTTAGCTTCGAGGGCGCCGCCCCCCTGGACCCCCCACGGCAAGGATTAATTACGGGTGGCATTGCTGCCCCTTTTAAGGTACAACGGTCCAATGTTGTGATACAAAGTAAACAAGATAATCAGGCTCCACACCCAACAATCTCCCACTTGGAGACTGATTGTAGCAACTCCACCGCTGCTTCATTTGCTAGACAATGACTCCTCTTTGGACCTAGTTGTTCCTCATCTTCATTGTCATCCTTGAAGACCAATTGAAACTAATCACATTCTCAGTTTCTCCCCGGTTACAAATTTTGTTAGCATATCTGCAGGATTCTAGCTAGTGTGTATCTTTTCCAGCTTCAACTCTCCATCTTCTAATACTGACCGTATGAAATGGTACTTGAGATGTATGTGTTTAGTCCTGGAATGAAATGTTGAGTTCTTTTCAAGATGAATGGCACTTTGGCTATCACTGTATAACGTGCCCATATCATGCTTCTTACCCAATTCATCCATAAACCTTTGTAACCAAATCATTTCTTTACTAGCCTCTGTAGCAGCAACATACTCTACTTCTGTTGTTGAAAGTGCAACAACACTTTGGATTTTTGAAACCCAAATGACAGCTGTTCCACCTACAGTAAATACATATCCTGTAGTGCTCCTCCTTTTATCTTTGTCACCTGCCATATCTGCATCAACATATCCCTGTAGAGCAATGTTTGAACCACCAAAGCATAATGCTTGATTTGTGGTACCTCTCAAATATCCGAGAATCCATTTTACTGCCATCCAATGTTCTTTTCCTGGATTGTTCATGTACCTTCTTACAACTCCCACTACATGTGCAATATCAGGCCTTGTGCAGACCATTGCATACATTAAGCTTCCAACTGCTGATGCATATGGAACTTTAGACATATATTCCATTTCTTCGTGGGTCTTGGGGCACATCTCCTTACTAAGTTTGAAATGGCTAGCAAAAGGTGTAATAACTGGTTTTGCATTCTGCATATTAAATATTTTCAACACCTTTTCTATGTACTCATTCTGAGACAGTGTTAATTTGCGATTTTTCCTGTCTCTAGTTATCCTCATACTAAGGATTTGTTTTGCAGCTCCCAAATCCTTCATTGCAAATGAATTTGCCAATTTTCTTTTGAGCACATTTATTTCCTGCATGTTAGATCCCGCAACAAGCATGTCATCTACATACAATAACAATATAATATAGCTGCCATCATTTTGCCTTTTTAGATAAACACAATGATCAGAGTGACATCTAGTATAACCTTGTTCAGACATAAAATTGTCAAATTTTAGATACCACTGCCTTGGAGCCTGTTTTAAACCATACAAGCTCTTCTTTAACCTGCACACCAATTTTTCTTTCCCTTTTACCTCATATCCTTCTGGTTGTTGCATGTATATATCTTCCTCCAAATCTCCATGGAGAAATTTTGTCTTTACATCTAACCGTTCAAGATGTAAATCTTCCGCTGCTACAAGAGTTAAAATAGTTTAGATTGAATTCATTTTAACAACAAGAGAAAATATTTCATCAAAATCAATACCTTTCTTCTGTGCAAACCCCTTCACCACAAGTCTAGCTTTGTACCTCTGTTTTCCTCCATCTTCTTCCTTCAGCCTGTAAACCCATTTATTCTGCAATGTAGTTTTTCCTGCAGGCAACCTGAATAAGTCCCAAGTCTGGTTATGCATCAAGGAGTCCATCTCTTCTTCCATGGCTAGCTCCCACTTCTTCCTGCTTTCAACCTACATTGATTCTTCATAACATCAGGTTCACCATAATCGGTCAGTAATAAATAATATAATGAAGGAGAGTATTGTTCAGGGGGTCTACTTATCCTGGTAGATCTTCTAACACCACTTTTAGGTGTTTGAGGTGCCTGTTGCTGTTGTGGTGGTTGCTGCTGCTGTGGTTGTTGATTATTATTATTTTCAGGCACCTTTACTTTTTCAGTTATCTCATCAAGAACCGTGTATTCCTTGCTTTCTTTTTGCTGTTTCTTTTCCCGCAACCGATTCTTATACAAGACCTTTTCATTGAATATTACATATTTGCTCCTAATGATTTTGTGATTTTCATAATCATATAAGAGATATCCAAAATCATTAACACCATATCCAATAAAGGTACATTTCTTTGATTTTGCCTCAAGCTTTGTTCTATTTTCTTTATTAATATGGACAAAGGCCTCACAACCAAAAGGTTTTAAAAAAGAGTAGTTTACCTTTTTACCTGTCCATGCTTCCTCTGGAATACCACCATCCAAGGAACTTGAAGGCCCTTTGTTTATTAGATAAACAGCAGTATCTACAGCATCTGCCCAAAATTGTAAAGGCAATCCTGCATGCAATCTCATGCACCTTGCACGCTCCATGATTGTTCTGTTCATTCTTTTTGACACACCATTTTCTTGTGGTGTTCTTGGAACTGTATTCTCTCTACGAATTCCATGCTCTGAACAATACCTATCAAACTCTTTACTGCAATATTCACCTCTATCGTCTGATCTGAGACACTTCAACTTCTTTCCTGTCTCAATCTTAACCAAAGCTTTCCATTTCTTGAAAGTATCAAATACATCATATTTATTTTGAATACAATAAATCCATGTTTTTCTAGTTGCATCATCAATAAAAGTAACATAATAACGAGAGCCACCGAGAGATGATACCTGAGCAGGTCCCCATACATCTGTATGCAAAAGCTCCAATTTTTCGCTCTTCTTTTCTTTCCCAACTCTGAGAAATCTGACTCTCTTTTGTTTTCCATAAATGTAATTTTCACAGAAATCCAAATCAACATTCTTCAAACCTGGCAACAAATTTCTTGAGTGAAGAATCTTCATTCCCTTCTCACTCATGTGTCCGAGCCTATGATGCCATAATCCTGCATCTTCTCCTTTGGAAGTTAAAGCATGAACACAGTTTGAAATACCATTGCATAAATACAATGTACCAACCTTTTCATCTTTTGCTATTACCATCGCTCCTTTGGTGACCTTCCAAGTTTTATCTGTGAAATTTGTCACAAAACCTTCACTGCCTAACTGCCTTGTTGAAATCATATTTTTCTTCAGATCTGGAACATGCCTTACCTCCTTTAGTAGCCATTGGTTTCCATTCTGTTGTTTTACAAGAACTTTACCCATTCCAACAATTTTACAGGGTTTATCATCACCCAAATGAACTTGTCCAAAATCTCCTTGAACATATTCATGAAAATATTTCTTATCAAGTGTGGCATGGAATGAAGCCCCTGAATCTACAACCCAAGAATCAGTCAAAATTTTCGAAAGAAAGAATCAAAGAATCTTGTAACACATCACCTGTCACATTTGTTTCATGATTGTTTTCTTGCTGTGCATCTCCTTCTTTTCCCTTCCGAGATCTACAGTCTTTCTTTAGGTGTCCTTTCTTTTCGCAATTCCAGCACATTATCCCCGATATGGACTTGGATCTGCCTTTCCTTGATTTACTGCGATATCTCGAGCTCTTTCCTCTTTCCATTCTTCTTCCCCTAGACTTTGCACTCAAAGCATTACCTGATGTCTCACCGGAGCTTTTCCGTCGCATTTCCTCGCTAAGGATAGCACCAGCAACATCATCAAACTTTAAAGTACTAGAACCAGAGACAGAGTTACTAATGGCCATTACTAAACCATTCCAACTCTCTAGCAATGAGCATAAGAATAACAGAGCTCTAACTTCATCATCAAAGTTTACCCCTACAGAACTTAACTGACTGGTAACTGTATTAAAATCATTTAAATGGTCTGCAACAGATCCACCTTCCGACATCTTCATATTAAATAATCATTTCATAAGAAATACCTTGTTTGAGGTCGAGGGTTTTTCATATAGTTTCGCCAACATCTGCATCAAACCCTCTGTTGTTATTTCCTTTGAAATATTGAAGGCGACTGACGCCGCAAGGCACAACCGTACTGTTCCGAGTGCCTTTCTATCGAGAATGTTCCATTCCACGTCTGTCATGGCCACCGGATTCTTTGTTTTTCCGCTCAATGGTAGGTACAGATCTTTCTGATACAAATAATCTTCCATCTGCATCTTCCACAACGGGAAGTTTTGGCCGTTAAATTTCTCGACCCTAAATTTACCATCTTCCGCCATTGCTCCCACTCAAACTAGGAACCCTTCTTTCCTGCGAGTTTATCAGCCAAATAGACCTTCGGCTCCGATACCAGTTGTTAGAAGATTAAATATTACAGAGCAATGCAACAAATAAAATATGCGGAAAATAAAAGCACACAAAACACATAAAACTAGAGAGACACAGATATACGTGGTTCACCCATTTTGGGCTATGTCCACCCCGAATATCCAGTCCTTCCTTTCTATTATCCAACAAAAAATGAAGAGACAAAACCTACAGCAGATCCGCTGTAATATCCTCTGTTCTCTCTCATAGTCTCCCTCTCTGTTTCTCGCTCCGAGAATACACACATACAATACACAGCCGCAATACAATGCCCTCATAAAAGCGAGGGGTTGCCTTCTAGGGAAAAAACCCTAATCTAAACATAACTTCTACCGTCAGATCATTTGCCTAATGAACGGCCCAGATTGACTAGAAATTACTAAACTTTTACAAGGCAATTTTACATCTGTTTTTAGCTTCGGGGGCGCTGCCCCCGAAAACCCCCGCCAGGGGGGGGCTCCGAAAAGCGTTGCCGCCCCCCCTTGGACCCCCCACGGCAGCGATTAATTACGGGTGGCATTGCCGCCCCTTTTAAGGTACAGGGGTCCAATGTTGTGATACAAAGTAAACAAGATAATCAGGCTCCACACCCAACAAAAAATATGTAGCAATATTCTCAAATACATTTTTCTTAATTTTTATAAATACCCATGGCTTCTACGATGGGAAACATGTTTGTCTTTTAATTTTTAGAAATACTAATGGCTTCTATGATGGGAAAAAGTTGGTTTTTTATGCAAATATTCTGAAGTAATATAAACACTATTTTTTGTCCTTTAATTCTCGTATGTGGTGCATTGTTTATGAATGAAGTTATAATGATTTCTTCAACGATTTATAGTACTAGTTTACTTCTCACACATGTTACCAAGCCAAGAAGGACCCTTTGGGATAAGGAAGCATGTTGCTCTTGTTTTCATTTTCTAGATTAGTTTCATTTAATTTTAGAATGAGTTGATTTCTTTGCACACTAAAATTTGTAGACTTGTAGAGAGTTTATTAGACAATGATCACTTAAGTTTCTTTTTCATGATTTAAATTGCTTGTAGTTATCATGTTTGATTCATTAGAATTTGAATTCAATGTTTTACTCTTGAGTTTGCTATTGTTTCTATACAATGAAGGCTAATCGCAAGGATTTTACAATTGAATATAAGTTATTATTTGAATAACTATTTATAATAATTGTTCACATGGTATGAGAATCTAAGTGTTTTAGAACCATGATTTTCATGGAATAGAGCATTTGTTAATACTTTTCATAGTTTATAATTTTACCTTCGAGTCATGAATTTAGTAGTTTGATTTAGCAACCAAATCCTAACATATATTGTGCATTACAACTTCACAAGTCTACCAATGCATATTGATGAATTTAATGTAACAAAATTATAATACAATTGACATTTTTGGCATTGTTTCAAGGGAAGTGTACAAAGGATTTGGTTTGTAATTGAGGCATATAATTGGCTGCACAAAGAAGCACGATAAGTAGAATGAATTTATATGTAAATTTCCCTTTAAGATGTATTTCATTAGATATAGAACCACTTCAACATGTTCACCCACCACCCCAACCAATTCATGTGGTGTATTAAGAGCCACATTGGCGTCCACATTATGCATTACCACTTTTTCATGTAGAAGAAGGTATCATGAGGAACCTTCATGAAGGATTGAATCCAAAGCTAAAGAATATCTAGTGTCCTCAACATAATTTATTATCTCTCTCTCCCATTCTATAGGAGAAAAAATTGGTGCACAAGACCTGGAAATACTTATTGAAGAAGAAGAAAGTTCCTTTGGAGAACCAATAGTTGAAGAGCTAGATTAGGAAAATCCAATAGAGGATACAAATTCTACTATTTTTGAACAGCTAATGGATAAAGGAGGAGAGATAATTCCCCCTGAAAATGGAGTTGGAAGTAGGACAAGAAACATGGGAAATAAATTATTAGGAGGGGGGTAATATACCACCACCACCACTAATTGGAGGTAGATATGGGAGTGGAATAAGACCTCCAAATGGAGGAGGAAGAGGAGAATATGTAGATAGTAATAGTGATAAAAATGAAGTATATGCATTTTTGTTTCCCATTTAAGATACAAATACCAATGTCAACATGAAGAATATTTCTCCATCTATACTTCCGAATTTCCCTCTCATGGAAACTAAAGACCCAAAAACTTTTCTTTTTTAGTTTGAAGTGATATATAGAAGTTATTATTTCTTGAAAGATTCAAAAAATTGAATTTATTTATAACTACATTAAAAGATGAGCTTTAATATGGTCATGGGATTAGGAACAAACTCTGTAAAATATTGGGATGAGATGAAATAAGTTTTCCGAGAAAAATACGAAGATTATTTTATTGAACATGATATTAAGGAAGAGGTTTTCAAATGAGTCAAAGAGATAATAAAAATATTGAAGATTATGTAGATTTGTATACAATGTCAAGATATCAAAGCAACATAAATTTTGATTTTATACTCTCAAAAATCTTTTGCTTCGAGGAATTAGATATTTATGGATTAACTTATTGAATTTACTAGGAAAAAGGATATGTATCTCATCTAACTTTTCCAGAAGTTTATGAATTATGTAAGCATATATCATAAGGAAGAGCCAAATATGGAAAAGGGCCTTGAGATCCAATTATGGATAGAGTAAGTAAATCAACATATGGTGTTATAAGTCAAGCTAAATTTGGTTACTTATTACAAAAATGTAAAACTAATACTCTTGGAAGTTTAAGTGAACAAATTGGTATGTTAAAAGTTGAAAACAAGCAAAAGGTGAAAATGCAACGTTGTCAATATTTTGTCCTAGATGTAGGGAAAAACATCCTTTGAGATAATTTCCTTTAGATAACATTGAAATTTGTATCATTTGTGAAAAAAAGCATGCGACAAAGGAATTCCCATCCCTACCTAGACTTAAAGTATTTTATCAAGAAAATAATGGAGCAAATGTATCCTTATACCAACATTGTTATATTATTCCAAGAAGACCTTGGAAAGCTCAATAACTAGGTATTATTTAGCAGCCTAATAAAAAATTTCATGCTTATCAACAATATCTATAGAATAGCTGAAATACACCCTTAACTCGGAAATCATGACCACCTCAAACCCAAAATCATCCTTGGAAACGAGGTTTGTGAGGGGTATATATGGGAATACCAATTAATCCTCGGTATTCTGATCAATATTATCCACATTCCCTCAATATCCTCAATATAAGCTTCAAAAATCATATCAACATCCTCCACAAGTAGGTCCATCGCCACAATCGACCTCTATCCAACCCTTTTGATTACCATCAAGATAACATCCACAAAGACCTACTCAATTACCTGCATAATCACTTCGAGACCTAAACAATAAACTGGCTCAACCCACTTACCATGTTGAGCCACAAAATTTCCAAACCTACATGATTTCTCCTCTTGATCTTAATGATATTAATTTTAGGTTAGGAAGAGTACTTCATAAGGATTCCCATGTAATCATCTAAGAATATAATGAGAAATAAATTCCTAAGTAATTAGATAACACAGTAATAAAACAAACATCACATATTCCTCCATTATATTAATTACCTTCTACATATTCTCAAAATACTCCTTTTCCAAAGATATTAAAGTTAAATAAGAATGTAGAAAAATAGTTAATACCATCATATTATGATATGTTGTATGAATTAAGGAACATTTGCATTTGAATTCCTTTATTCCTTGACAGATTACCTTGTTACAAAAAATATTATTAGATATGGTCAAAATGTTAGAATTTGAATATTTTTATTTTGATACTATTATATTTTCTTTAAAAAGGTTTTAATATGGAATGAAAACTGATAAATAGACTCCATACCTAAGTAAAAACCTTTACAATATATAAAATCATCGTTATTGAAAATGTCACCAAATGGTTACAAGGTGAAACATGAACTAGTGCGGAGGGTTTTGATATGGTAATCAAGGTCGATCACCAAATTGGGGCAAGGAAAAATTTGGCTTAGTAAAGGGAAAATATGATTTCAAAGTTAGGGATGATCACTAGATTGGGGCCAAGTAAGAGGTGAACTAGTGAAAGGAGGCTTTGATTTCAAAATTGCATTGATTTTGAAGTCATGCTTTAAAACTATTATGGTATGAGTTTAATGGAGTTTGAAAGTTGCGAGAAAAAAATGCCTATCATTGGATTGAAATGATGGACAATTTCCAAAAAATAGGAAATATATTACCTATTGAATGAACAAAAGGGAAGAAATTTGGCAATTGGACTAAGATTGAGAAAGAAATTTGATATCCCCAAGGGTTAGCTTAATTGGTCGATATCTCGTTGCTAAAGCACCTTGCCATTGGGAGGTCACGGGTTCAATTCTCCTTGACACCCTTAGGGCTATGGTTAGATTAGTTTGGTCCGGGGGTGTGGTCCCTTCGAGTGGACCTACCCTGATTTTCCATTTAAAAAAAAAGAAGCAAATTTGACAGTCAAGGAATTAAAAGGCCTAATTTAAAATAAGGAAGACAAATTGAGTAACCTAGTAAAACATAAAAGTGAAGTGAAAATACCACCAAATTAGGACAAGGAAAAGGGCGAACTAATGAGAAGAGGTCTCAATTGAGTAATTATGGTTGATCACCAAATCAAGATAAGGAAAAGGTGTGTTATTGAAGGATGGCTTCAATTTGAAACTTAGGTATAATCACCGAATGAGGGATAAAAAAGAGGAAAACTAGTGGACATAAGCTCTAGTTTGAAAATTTAATTGATTATGGAGTTGAACTTAAAAAATAACTTAGTAATAAAATATTGGAGTAAGATTAAAATTTGTGCCAAAAAAAAATTGTTTAATAGTGAGTTGATAGGAGGCATGATTTGACATTCGAAGTTAATCCAAGAAGTGAGAAATACATCAATTATTGAAAGAACACAAGTGGGATTATTTGAAATTAAAAGTCAATCCAAAAATTGAGAAAGACCTCAACTATTGGAAGAAATCAAGGGGCATGATTTGGCAATTGGCTTGATCTAAAAATTAGAATGAGGTTTGAATGTAGGGTAAAAATTTAAAGAAACAAGAAGTGAAAAACATCATACTTTTCTAAGATTAAGGAAATTTGGGTTATATATTTAGCATTGCTGATTGTCAAGTTTGGATCTAAAATAGGCATAGACGTCAAATTAATTGTAATATAATGATCCACTGAATCAAAAAGTATAGAGATTCAAGAAATTCATGACACTTTATCCTCTCAATTTTTAAGGCAATGATGAATATCACAAAAATTAATTAGGGAACTTCAAATTGATTCTCTAAGAATTACACAACTTTTCCATTTTCATAATTTTTCATACTCTTGTACATCTTCACAAAGGAAACATCCCATACATCTATCAACCTCAACACAAAATGATGTGACAATACCTTTTCAATTATTTCTAAATATTACAAGAATAAGTTGCAAATTACCTTCCATAGTTGTATTCCATAAAGCTCTGGGAGATATAATCCTATAAAGACTCAATGTTTTGAGGTTTTGAACTATTGTGATAAAGTGACATACATGTATGAAGTAGGATTAATTTATGATCCAATAAAATTAAATTTTTAAGAATGGACTAAAGGATCATGTTAAATATTAAAATAATAACGAATGCCAACTTAAATAAAAATTTATAAGTAATTGTCCATAGTGCCTTGGATAGACGATGATTGGGTGCTCTGTTAAGGCACTCCTTGATGCGAAGTCACCAGTTCAATTACCTGCCCAGATTGGGGTGATATGTGTTGGACATGATGATGAAGATGTAGTCCTACCTAGCTTACAAAAAAAAAAATATAAGTAATTGAAAGACAATGCTTAGACATGGGTTCAAAACCAAGACCATGTTTCCAATAGAGTTGACTATCTCACATGAGAAAATAATGTATTATGGAGGATAATACGGGGTACCTGGGGAAGTACGCAAGGGGATAATGAACATAATGTTGCTATAATAATAGAATAGGCGCACTATATAATTAAAAGGAAATAATTTAATAGAAATATGTAGTTGGCATAAACCCCCAATAATATTCAAGTGAAAGTATAAGTACACGCGAGACCTGGTACTGTGATGAGATTTGTAACTATAAAAGGAAAAGAAAAAAAATCCCAAGTAAATAATTAAAATTATTGGATAAAATAGAGGATATACATATAAAAATACCCTAAGAAAATCATTAAAAAAATAAAGGAGATCTAACAAACCTTTAGCAACCACAAAATTCAAAGAAGAAAATTACAAATAACTTATATTGAAGATACCTCACACATAATATCATACCCCTTGACTATGATCTAAACCTTATCTTGATATTGAATTCTTCCAAAACCAAAATCCCCAAACTAATTGAAATAAATTTAATAAAAAATCCAAATATTTGGTTTTGGTTTCAATATGGAGCATCAATGAAAAACCCAAATATGGTAAAAGCCTACATTAGAGGAAATTTCAGCGTAAAAGTTCCCATGAAATTTTCATGTACATAATATATAGACCAATAAAAATCCTTTAAATTTAAAAAGAGGTACATGTAAATGTTTTGGAGGGGAAATAAAAATCACTACTTTTTTCAATTGTATTTTTAGTTTTATCTCCTTATAAGTTTACTAAAATTTCAAGTGTAGACACTTGTTGAATGCATAATTAAATTCCACATCGAACGACTACTCATTATGCATACTTCTGAGAAGACCAACATTGATAAAAAAAAATAAAGATACATTAAAAAATCATGTTGAACACACCTTTTTAATGTATCTTCATTTTCTATCAATGCGGGTCTTCTTAGAAGAAAACATAATGGGTACTCGTTGGACGTGGAATTTAATTTTGCGTCCAACGAGTGTCTACACATGAAATTTGAGTAAACCTATGAGATAAGAAAAAAATACAATATATATATATATATATATATATATATATATTCCCTTTCCCTCCAAAATTCATCTCTTATTTTATTATTTTAACTATTATTTTATTATTTTTCTGTAGGAGGCCACTTTTAGGCTAAAATTTCCTCTAATGGTAATTGCTAATATACTTTTTCTAATGAAGATATTGATAACTTATCCACTAGAATGTTCAATAAGGGTTTAGATCAAAATCCTTCACTATAGTGAAAGTAAATGTTGATTCTCTTTCGCATAATGAGAATGGTAGTTTGGAGATCGTATTCACTAGAAAAAGGAGAAAAAAAATATATTTTAAAATTGTGACTACAATAAATGTGAGTATTGATTCTACATGGCACAATGAAAATAATATATTAAAACTTTCATTGACGAGAAAATGCAAGACAAATATAGATTAAAATGTCCATTGCAAAGAATTTTGATGTTAACTCTCTTTAAAACCTTAGTGGGTTACAAAAAATTTTAATGGGTGTGTCACATTTTGATGTTAACCTTGGTTTGGCTGTGTTGAATTACTATATACTTGAATAGTTATGTCACATTGTGACAAGTCATTAAGGGCTATGTCACATTGAGATGTTCTTGAAGAGCTTTGTTGGCTTCCAGTGTTCCTTAATGGTTATGTCAAAATGTGTCATTCATTAAGGGTTATGCAGCATTATGACATGAACATGGTTGACTATGGTTGAAAATAAAATATTTATATGGTTAGCTATGCTTGTGTCACTTTGACATATATCACAGTTGATTTATGTTGATTTTTTATGTTTCGCAATCAATATGTCACATTTCAATGTTCATAAAGGGTTATGTTGCAATGAAAAATTTCTCAATGTCTATCAACTATGGTTGTTTTTAATTGGTAATAGTTGATTATTGGTTGAAAATGATTGGGTGTGTTTGACAATAGTTGCTTTTGAAAGAAATGGGAAACTTTGTTTGAGTATGGTTTGCAATGCTTATCTTTTATATATATAAATTGGTTTTAGAAAATTATGGTTTACGATGGTTGTGTTTGGTTGATTGTGGTTAAATTTTGTGTCCTTTGGGTGACTTTAACTCCATATATGAAATCAAATTTGTGTCACATTACAACATTAAAAATTCGAGTTCAAGGAAATGTTAATTATGTGTGACTCCGACATTATGGGTGAGTGCAATATTAAGTCATATTTTAACAATAAGAGGTAAGAGATAGAGTATAAGATTTTGACATTGCGCCCTTATGTGGTTCAATTCAATATTATAAAACATTGTAACATTAATGTGTTTAATTGAAAAAAAATGTCACATTTCAACATTAAGTAGTCAATCTAAATAAAATAATAAATTGTGTTGTTATCCCTAATTGAAATATTATGTGACATCATGACATGAAGAAGTTGACCTCAATATTATGTGAGTTGTAGCATGAATATGTTGATAATATGATTAAAATATATTCTATATAATATTGTCACATGCTAAGACCAAGAAAATAGGAGTTCATAGTTTAATATCATGTCACATTGCAACAACATTTCAAATCAATAATATGGTTGATTGCAATATTATGCCACAATGGGACGTTTGAAGAGTCACAATATTAAATGTTATGTTTCATATTGATAATAATGTTGTTTTTAATGTTATTAAATGTTTTGATACTTTAATACTAATAATTTAAGAGGTTTAATTCAAAATTATGTCCTATTGTGACATTTTAAAAGTAAACAATGATTGACTTGAATTTAATAACACATTCTAAATTTGAATAGTAAGAAAAGTTATGTTTAAAGTTGTCATTGTTTTCAAAGTGGGACATGGTAAAAAATGAACTAGTGAGGAGATGTCTTGACTTGTTAATGAGGGTTGATCACCAAATCAAGACAAGAAAAAAAAATAGCTTAGTGAAATGACAGGGAGGGTAAAATTTGAAAGTCGGGGTTGATCACTAGATCAAGAAAAAAGGAGGTGAAATAGTGAAGGGAGGCTTTGATTTGGGGATAAAGATGGTTTTGAATTTTGGATTTAAGGTAGGACTTTGAACAGGTAAAAAAGCATTTGATAATGGATTGATAAGATCCAAAAACTTTCAAAACTTCTCTCTCTCTCTCTCTCACTCTCTCTCTCTCTCTCTCTCTCTCTCTCTCTCTCTCTCTCTCTCTCTCTCTCTCTCTCTCTCTCTCTAATCCTTATCTTTTCCTATGTATTCCTCATGAATCCTAATGTCTCTAAGGAAAGTACAAAGAAGATTACATTGATTATAATTAATACAAGATATTTCTCCTCCCTTTTATATACTAGTGCAATACATGTGAACATCAAATAAGGACATGTATCCATACAAGTAACCAACAAGCAAACACCACGTGATGTTCTGTACAATATAAGGATGTACATGTGTCAAAATAATTTTCATCCAACCCCCAAAGTGAAACACCCTTTAAGGATTATCCTCCTTCGACTCTACATCTCTGCTCCAAGATGGTGCACTATTTAGCTAGTTTTTAGTCTAATGCTTTGTCTTCCATGGTGATCCATTATCCAAGTGTCCTTGTGCAAGGAACTCCTCCACTATTAATGTGCCACATCTCATCTCATGTTCCCAGTGCTACAATCTCATGCACACTAATGTGGTCACTCAAATATATTGTTCCAAGTCCATCACCAACCTCCATGGAGTATACTCGTCAACCAAAGTGTCCTCAAGTCAATTTTCCAATCTCAAAGTTATATCACATGGTCCTAAGCTCCTAATATTAAGTTTCCCCCTTTATTTTTCCAATGGTCCTCCTCCTAGGTAGGTACCTCCCCTAATAGAGCAATTGACTCCACCACTATTTGCGCTTAATGGGTTAGTCAACATGGTATAATCCTCTTAAGGGCATAATGTTATAAACCTATCCATGTCAAGGGTCCACCCAAATTGACCCATTCATATATCTATGAATATTTCCAAGGAATAAAATACATAGTGCTCTCCTATCAAGGTGAAAACACTTTTAAATTTACCCTAATAGCCCACACTTTGCTTTTACAGGAATCGTAAAACCTATCAACTCCCTATAGATATGCAACATGTAAATTTAGTGCAACAAAAAAGTTAAAATAATACTCCTGCATCATGATAAAACATCATACCTACTTCACAGGAGCCATAATTGAAAGTATAATTCCACATGCCTCGGGATCCAATCAATCATTGCTCATAAAGGTGCATATCTCTCCGAAAAATCAATGAATCAATCAATAACTTGGCCTCAAAATGGTGAAAATGCAAGAAAAATATAACAAAGCAACTTGTTTTACACCACCAAATCAAGCTAATCCCTCTTTTTCTCCCCTAGGGGCTCCACAAGAACAATGGCCATCCATGAAACTAAAGGAACATTACCCTGTATCAGTGCATCCTACCAAAATATGAAATCACTCTAGAATAAGGAAGACAATGACAATAACTTGTTAAATATCCAATATACCTAGATTTGTGATCTTGGGCCAAAATTTTCTAGCACCACATTAAGAGCTATTCAAGAGATCTCGCAAGGATAAACAAATTTTGAGCACAAACAATACATGTCTTCCTATGAATAATGCTCGTTGAGGATAAATATGTAAAAAACATCCATGTAGTAGATATACCACCTATCATAGTTGAAAGCATAACAAAAGGAATTAGGGTTTCAACCAAACCCTTCAAAAGTGCAAGTACCCAATCAACCTCAATAAGGTTGGGTATACTTCTAGGTACATGTAGTTGAAATATCACCTTCCACTTCACCAAAAGAGAGATTTTAACAAGATAGGGTGATAGTATATAAAAATTTTCCATTATGGTTTTTATTTCAAATTAAGAAGTTTCACCTCGCATTTGAAGCTTCACAAATCTAATCCATAAGAACTTCATCCTTGATATGATCTAAAATAATAATTTATGGAAATAAAGGTTGGAAAATATTTCACTTCACTTCAGTCCAACACACTAGGTGTCTCAAGAGAAAATATATCAAACATATGTTAAAAAGTATCAATCCTTAGGATATACATTTCCAAACATAAACTCGATTTACAATTACTTAAAATTATACCATATGTATAATAATAAATGCTCTATTTCAAATCATAAAATCTACTTATATATTAGAAATTTAAAATACATCTTTAAAGAGGACTTATAGAAATGATATAAATGTCATTTTATATTATTTAAAATCTTTAACGTCTTAAAACACCATATCATAACACTTTCATTTAAAAAATTAAAATAAAAAACAAAATAAAACTTTGTTCTCTTTCCCCTTTGAATTTCCCAATGATTTAGTGCTCCAATATAGTTACAATATTTGAGATAACAGTCCTTGTTAAATAAGCAACTACATAGACCCCTGATAAGATTAGAATGGGAGAGGACCGAACCCATCCTTCGTACAAATACTTTAAACCCTAGCCGTAAATACTAATTATTAAATGAATCGATACTAAATACTAATTACTAGTGGAACTTTAATAATAAACCTATTATATATTATAATATATGTGTCACTATATATTACCAACCTAGATCCATCTAACTCCGGATCTATCATGCGCCGAGAGGGATCAAATCCCTTGAGGTGCAAGCCTTCTTTTTGTAGTGTATAATTTGAGAAAGGCTTGCACCTCAAGGGATTTGATCCCTCTCGGTGCATGATAGATCCGGAGTTAGATGGATCTAGGCTGGTTCCAGTTGAGGGAAAAAATTTCACATTTTTAGATGATCATAATGATGTATATTTTTTAGATGTACATTATACTTTGAAATTTACATAATTATAAATACAAATAGTAACAAATGATATGAATGTAACAATGTTTAGTGATCAAAAAAATGGAATAATTTAATTATTGAATAAAAAATATAATGAGGATGTCATTCAAACGTGATATGAAAAAAATTCTTGAAAAAAACATAAATTACTTGGTATTTATTCTTAATCTCTCTTCTTCTTCTTTTCTCCTTACAACACTGGCGCAATTTGCCATTTTTTCATATCGATCGTATGAAAAAGGAGGTTGAAATCGAAGACCATCCAAAGATTTAACTCGAGATATCGCTGTAAAAGTGAGACCTTGACGCTCTATCCTTCCAATATCAATAGTTGCCTTCTCTAATGTCAATCCTTGAGACTTATGAATAGTTAATCCCCAAGCAAGTCTCAATGGAATTTGTCTACTATGACCTCTTTCAATAGGTATAATAGGAACAGTATGAGTGAATAGTTCATCCCATGGAACTCCAACATAGTTATCAAATTTTACTAAAACATATGTTGGAGGATTAGGAGGAAATGTTCCAGGATTGTACACAATATCTTGAACTACTCCAAGGACACCATTGACAAGTCCTGCATTAGTCCATAAATTCGAAGTAAGCATAACCCTAGCTCCAACAGCAAGAAGGAGTTCATTATCCAAATTTTCCTCATCTGCTTCAATGGTGTGGTTTGTATTTGATCTTGTAGCAACACTACGTGCACCAGGCTTATTTAGCAATATCAAACAACGCTTATTGTGATTGTTCACATCATCATTTGTTGCAAACAAATGTATAGCCTTATTAAATCATTCTTTTGTTGAAGCGTCCAAATTAGAATCTATTCATGTCATTAGTAATTTCCAGTTTTCATTTGTTGGAATGGCATCTCTAATGTTCAATAATAGATAACGAAAACATCTTTGATCATTGCTATTCCCATCTTGCCTGAATACTGTATCAAGAGTTACAACAGTTGTGAATAAATTCCATAATTCTTTTGCACGACCTTCACCTGCATATGCAGGTCTATCCATAACAGGAGGTAGTTGTCCCAAATCACCAACCAATATAATTGATATAACTCCGAATAGGACATCTCTATTATGAGGAAAAGCTTGACGAAGTCGGGCATCAATTTGTGTCAACAAAATTCTCCCTATAAAACTCATCTCATCAATAAGTATGTACTTAATATGTTTCATCTCCTCTTGTAAGGTAAGCAAACTTGACCCTTGTAAATCAGTGAAGTTTCTTATTGGTATATAAAGAGCAGAGTGTATTGTCAATGTAGATATGTTGAATGCCGCAACATCGGTAGGCGCCAAAAGAAGCAATGGGCTCTTATTGGGAAGAGATTCAATTTCAAGTATTTGTTTAATAACAGCAATCAAGTAAGACTTTCCAGTACCTTTTGTCCCTTGGATAATCCTATACAAAGATTGATTTCCATCTCCATTGTGATGTTCACGAACTATATTACATGCTATTTTCTGTTTCTCCCCTAAACTTTCAAATGAATATTTTTTTAAAGATTAAGTAGTAACAATTGCATTCACATTCTTCTTATCAGAAATGAATTTCACTGCACGTATTGATGTCTCTTCATCAACAAAGCTAGAGCTCCAATTTTTCATAACATCATGATCCCTAAATCCGATCATGTTAAATTCACTGGCATGTATAAACTTATTCTTATACAATCCAGAAATAATCTCCCACTCATGTTGCTTAGGATCATTATTTTGTACATGTAAAACATTTGCATCCTCATCTGGACATTGAGTTGTATCCCTCAAAGGTATTGGATTAAAATCAATATGCCAAGGATTATAGGAAAAAGTTTCCCAGTTTTGTATGATTTCATCATATGTATCTCCAATATCTGTATGAAAATCACGAAAGGGCTTGTACAATACCAACTCAGACCAACAAAACTCCACAAACCTATCATTTTCAAGAGGAGGAATTGAATTAAACTTCAGAAATACTCGTACAATGGCTTCATTATTTTGCGGTAACCATTTCTCATCATGGCGACGTTTGTCATATGACCAGGATCTAACAACTTCAATCAATGAAAGGTGCTCCATATTGATAGGTCTCTTTGTGTATGCATCAATAAGAGAATTATCATTATGTTCATTTTGTGCATCAACTGTGACATGTTTGAAAACCTTTATCCCAACATTTAGAACAATGAATCTATGACTACATTCAGAAAGAGGAAGCTCCAAAAGCATATGGCATGTTTCTTGTGCTCCTATATCCCTGTCAACGATAGTCTCACACAATAATGTTCTATATGCACGTGCTGCTGGTTCATTTGGATTTTGAATTGAAGAAATACGCATCAACATATCATGGAAGCTCTCTGACCCTTTTTCTGCTTTGGCTGCATATTTCGCTATGTAGTTAAACACAACATGTTTAGAAAGAACAGGTTTCCAATCCATATTTCCACGCCACATCATCAATGTTTCACGATTATGTGTATTTAATCTATCATCATTTCGTCTAGGTTCATATATTTTTTCTCCACTCTCATCAACATAAAGTCTTGAAGTTTTGCATAGCTCCCATGGTGCCTTATATCTACACACCAATTTTCCATGCTTCTTTCGAAGGCATGATTTCTCATTACACGTAATGTGGCATTCAACACAATTGAGAAGTTCTTCATAGTCCATCATTGGATCAGACTGAAATATTTGTTCAGTGTTCTTTATGCAAGGGTGATCATCGTCCTTTCGTTGAATAGGGATTTGCATTTTTTTATGTTCATTGCGTGGATTGAATGCATGGACAGATCTATCAAAGTATTCTTTTGCAAATCTAACTTGAGTAGGGTCATTCCAATTCAAATTTTCCATATTGGGAGCATCTTTTAGCCAAAGAAAACCATGCACATGTGAAGATCCACGATGTTGCCATTCATAACGACACCAAAAATCCGTAGCATGATGGAATTTTGAAAAAATCTCATCTCGAAAC
Organism: Pinus albicaulis; assembly: GCA_034641835.2. Lineage (NCBI taxonomy): Eukaryota > Viridiplantae > Streptophyta > Pinopsida > Pinales > Pinaceae > Pinus > Pinus albicaulis. The sequence continues at coordinate 554,966,644 of CM076569.1, read as the reverse complement.
AATGTATGTCTCAAATGCACATAACTTGCTACAATGTGAGGATTATCAATCACATTTTGGCGTCTCCATTTCCTTGCTTCAATTGGATCTGCAGGAGAGGTACCAGGCATCAAGATATGCAAATCAGGCCATGGCATATCTGCTACACTTAGTGTGAAGAATATTGTAGGAGTCCCAATTTGTTGAACCAAGTCACATAATTCAGCACGACATTTGGTCCAATATGAACGTGTACCTCTTAAAACATGTCCAAATCTCATCAATCTATCTGCAATTTTAGAGTTGGGAAGATTTTGTAAATGCTCTCGTAACTCATCAACTGTTGTAGGTAGTTCCGTCATATTTTTTTTAACAAAAACTGCAGAATATGCTTGAGCACGATGTCTCATGATAATATTAAGTAAAAAGTATCTAAATCGAGGATGTCTCCCAAATCTATTATCACGAAATCGGAGGAGATGTTTTGCATACTCATGAAGATGAACATTTCTTAGTCGTGGTTGCAACCAATCAGCTTCTCCTCTAGGAAACAATGTTGGAAATGCCATATCAAATAACCCTTCAGTATTATACTCGTTTATCGGAGGTGAACCAATTGTAGGCCAATTAATGGCATTTCTAGTTTCATCATCTTGTTGGTTTACTTCTCCATTAGGATTATCTGCCCATGCTCGAATAAGTTCAATTTCCCTAGGTGCATTTGGAGGCCTCGCAGCAAAGGAAGTTGTGTCATAATCTTCTAAATAATATTCATGGATTGGACCTCCTTCCAACATTGCAAAGTCCATGTCATTATCCATGTCTGGTAGTATAATAGAATTAATCATATGTGACACATTCGTTGTTTTTTCTGGTAAGTCTTCCACAGCACGCATATCAATTTCTACATCTTTATAATATGGATCATTTTGAATCTTATAGATTAATGCATCTAGTACCTTTTGCTTTCTCACAGTGAAATCATAACTTGATCCTTGCTGACCTTTTTTTCGTACAAATATCATTAAATCTAATTCCTTAATATGCCGAGGTAATTTTTGGCAACATCTTTAACATCTTGAGGAAAACTGATTGTATGCCCCCTATATTTGTATTGGCCACCTATTGAATGCATTACTTGCAAAATTGGACTCGCTCGTGCTATTAACATTTCCTCAACTTGTGTAAGACTTCCAAGGATCAAAGGCTGCAACCAGGATTCATATGATTTTGTGATGAAAATCTATGCCTATTACCCTCCCTTTTACATCTTGTGCACATTGGACCTATTTTAGTGGTCACCACTTGAATTCCTGGATATGACTCCTCACACATGGCACATTTGAGAATGACCTAATTTATCAATTCTTTCACGAAATCTTTTATGTGCAGTAAATTCATCTTCATATGAAACCACTGGTACATAGGACATCATTTCATATTCATCATCACCTTTCTCCATTTGTTGATGCATTTGAAGATTCATATCTGTAGGAGAAAGAGGCTCAATTATTGACCTTACATCATTAATATCTCTTAATTGTCTTCTCCGATGTGATCCTACTTGTTCTCTATTTTGACTTCTTTGTTCTTCTTTTTCATCCTCATTCATTCGTTCAAATTTAAATCTTTTTCTTTCAGAATTCTTTCTTCGTTCTTCTTCCCTTTCATCCTCATTATGCCTTTCTCTTTTTAGCCTTTTACTTTCACGGTCCTTCCTTCGTTTTTCTTCCCTTTGCTCATCAGTCATTTGTTGCCTTCGCAATCTTTGTTGCTCATTTTTTTGTATCCTCTTCAACTCTTTTTCCGTTTCAATTAGTTCATTCATATGATTTACTCCTTGGCTTCTAACCCTTTGTCCTTGTACACTTCTCATTTCTTCAATGTTGTTATTCTTCACTTCCTCATTACTAGTAGTCATGATATTATATTCCTGTAAAAAAAAAAAAAAAAACATAACAATTAACAACTATTTTCTTTTTTTTTTTCTATAAAATATAAAAAAAATATATAATTATATATATATATATATATATATATATATATATATAATTATATTATTTTAATTTCTATAACAATATTACTTAAAAAACTAAAAATAACCCTCGTGACCTAATTATAAAATATAATTATTTTATAATTATAATATAATTATAAAAGAATAAAATATAATTATATTATTTTAATTTCTATAACACATTAAAAACTCAAAATAATTAATAAAACATGACCTAATAAATAACACATTAAAAACTAAAAATAATTAATAATGATTTTGTCATTTTCTCTATTGCGCAGTCTCAATATTAAATGAAGAAATATTTGTGCATCTATATAATACTATCACCTGAATTATGAGCTTAAACATCCCTACATTAAACAAAAATTAGTATCCGAATTAGCGCATATTGAACATTGTATAAAACCTTCTTCCGACTTTCATAAGTTAATTTCTAATATTCTCTATGATTATGTCGTGAAGATATTTAGCCTTGTAATTTTCGTGCTTTTCCTTGTTGTAGGTAGTACATTTTTAAAAAAGAATATCAATTTTCTAAAGCTAAAGTCCTTATTGCAGTTTACCCTAGTAACGCCACTTTATATATGGAAGTAACTACAAAAACAAAATGGACAAAAATGGACATGTCGATCGTGGATGTTGATTAATTTTTGGAACGTTATGATTTTAGGTTATGCACATATCATGAAATTCCAGCGATGCTCGAGCTGTATATCCAAAACCCTAGATAAATACAGCGGGAAGCAATCACCCATAGTTGATGTCAAATGTTGAACATTGCAAGTACGCTATTGCCAGGTGGCGTAGATGATTCCATGAGATTGTCGAGGACCCACAAACATTTTCATAACGCACAGAATATACAAAACCGATTTATATTAAATCCGGAATATACAAACCAATAGATCATATGCCAACCGAAATATTATTTACAGAATAATATTTACAAACGAATCGGCCAACCGAAATATTATTTACAGAATAATATTTGGTGGACTTTATTACTCCGTAATATTATTTACAGACGAATTATGGGATGTAATAGATCATATGCCAACCAAAATTTTTAATGAATATTTGCCATCAGACTTTATTACATTACATTTGCGCACTTGCAATTGAAATATAAATACAATTTAAGATTACTTACGTGTAACTCCCGAGCTCAAACTTAACCAACACAACTCAGAAAGAATATGAATCCAGTTAATCTGAATTATATCGAACGAACAATCCCGAGTTCAAACTTAACCAACGCAACTCAGAAAGAATACGAATACAGTTAATCTGAATTATATCGAACGAACAAAATCAATTAGTTTTTTATTTGATTTGTAGTTGTTTATTTATTTATATGGCTAATGATTATTATTTAATTTCTTTTTAAATTGACAATATTTTTCTTAAGCCGACCATATTTATATTAAATTAAATTATTTAAAATTTAATTTTTGGCTTCCGACATACTTACACATCGGGGTCATACTGGGCTTGTAGAATGCGCCTCTCGGCGCAATAATATATGTGTCACTGTATATATCATGTTGATACTTCTAATAAATGTATATCCATTATTATAATCATAAATAAGATTTTACCATATATATATATATATATATATATATATATATATATATATAATTTATAGAGAATTGGTAAGTTTGAAAGATTAGTTGTTGATATTATACTAGATATAATTATTTCATAAATACCACAAACGTGCTAGTTACAACATGTCTTCGAGGACTTGAACCCACACAATTTGGGAAACAAATTGTTCACCAAACCACTCAAGCTAAGGTCTTTTAATGAAATTAATGATAAATATTAATAATAAATACATTTTTATTTATAACCATATCATAATTTTTAATTTAAGTTAAAATTTCACCATCATCCGTAATAAGTAAACTCTCAATTATCAGTTTACTTGAATACTTTAGTAGTGTTAGTCAACTTTCACATAAAGTTTATTGAAATTTTGATGAATATTTACTCCATTTGTAGTGAAGTTATTATGTATCACATGGAACCAAAGAGCTACCACAACCCTAACATTATTAGGAAATAACAATATATTTATTATTATATCTATTGCATATCATAGATGAAACATACTCTAAGTACAAAAAAACTAGGGTTTCAACCCATAATATCCTCCATAGGTGCAAGTACTCAATCAAACTCAATAAGGTCAAGTACCACTCTTAGGTACAATCAAACCCAGATACCAAATCCATCTTAAAAAAAAAAGTGATTTCACCAAGATAGTTATGATACCACATAGAAATTTATAGATTGTGAATTTTGTTGTAATTTTACAAATTTCACTTCACACTATTGTTTCATGGATGGGATGCCTATGAAATCCATAATTAGGGATGATAAAAAATTATTAATTTATGGAAACAAGGAGTGGATAATATTTCATTTCACTTCAACCTAACACATTCAAATTCAATAATTTTAATTCACATTTGAATTTTGTCATTTGTCACTTTTTAGTTATGGGAATAAAACAATTAAATGCACGGCTATGTAGGCTTAAAAATACTTTTCTAGAGTAAATCTATGTGGTTTGGTTTTTGGTGAGAACTTGAGATCCATAGATGGGATGGAATTAGCATCATGGGAAATAGGGGATTTACAATACCAACAATTTGCAGAATATGGAGCATCTCTTTGTAGGGACATCTCTTAGTGGGAGACAAATCTACATGTCAACAAAATATACTTGGGGGGATTTTGAGTGATAAATGAGTTGAGTCTTACCACCATCAATACAATTTCAAATATTTGGTGCCAGAACATGGTTTTAATTCGTATAATGTTTACTAATAAATAGTTTATCTAGTCACATTACAATTATGGTATATAGAGTCAATGTGAAAGACATGCATTTTATTGTAGTGATGACTAGATCTGAAAAGGAGGGGTTTATGTTAACTAGCTAGGGGGTTAAAACTAACAACTTATATATCACATGGCTTAATTCACATTCAAATATTAATTTGGATGTGTCAAGAGACACTGATGTCGTGAGTAATTTCATGGATTTCTTTTACCACACAAAAGCTCCTTTTTTATCTAAGCCACAGAAAGAAAGCTCACTGGAAAAATTGTATGTAACAACCCTGATGCAAATTCCATGTAATACAAGTTAATAAAGGCAAAGATAATAACTATGGTTATTGGTACACTTATTCTAAGCTGAATGTTGGGAAAAAAACATCCTAGTGTGGGTTTTCATTTGGTTTATTATGGCTAAGGAAATTGGCAAAGGAAATGGCAAAGGCTTTGGAAAGGCAAAATGATATTTTTGACAATTTATTTATGAAAATAATGGAAATTAGGAGAAAATGAAGGTGAAAGGTTAGATGTTGCATGTGAGGAGGAAAATGAAGGAAAATAATGGAAAATGAAGAAAATAGAGGTGACATTGATAAAAAGGATTATGAGGATCAGTTGGTACCTTTTGTAAATTTAGTTTTGGAGCTCTCTCTCTCTCTCTCTCTCTCTCTCTCTCACTCTGGACACTTAGATTTTTCTTGGAGAATTTAAACATTGGACCAAGAAAGTAAAATATAGCAAGGAAATCACACATGCAAATCGATTCTCTGTAGGTATCGATTTGCATGTGTGATTTCCTTGCTATATTTCGCATGCATGGTGTTGCATGTGGATTCTTGGTTCTGTTGTTGTCATTGCCATGGGTTTTTCCATGTGTGACAATGCTTTCATCCTAGCCTTTCAATTACAGATATCCATGGTGGTGGTTTCTCATGTTCTGGTTGAGTTGGATTGTCAAATGGACTCGAAGTTGAGTGGGTGGTCTCAGGATTATTCACAAGTCCTAGTAATCTTAGGATGGGATACATGGTAAAGCTTGAATGTAAACACCACAATTATTCATAGGAACCCTTTGACCAATAATGGTGAGATACACAATAAATCTCAATGGTTTGGACCCTTGATTGGGCCTCATAATTCTAGGTTGGGATACATGATAAATCCCAAAGGGTGAAGACCTCCTAGGCCTAGGAATCCCTTGACCGTTGATGACGGGATACACGGTAAATACAAGAGGTTGAGATGAAAAAAATCCTCATAGTTTAGGTAAATTTGGGAAGATGGTGCTACAAAGTGGTAAATGTGGGAAGAGGGTGTTACAGAGTGGTATCAGAGCATGGTTCACCCATTGGAATGGATGGGCGGTGTGTGATGGTTGCATATGTATGGCGTTGGTCATGGTTGTAGTGATGTTGCCATGTGAAAGTTGATGGTGTTATTGTGAAATGTGTCGTCATGACTGTATGATTGATTATGTGTTGTTTATCCATGTTAGTGCTTAAATGTGGTCAAGTGTACATTGATATGGTTGTTTTTGTCATGCATGAGGTCATGGTATGTGATTGGTATGGTCATGCATTGATGACTGGAATCTGGTTAGAATGATGGATATGTTTCAATGTGTATATATTCTATACATATGCATGTTATTATGATTATGTTTATACATGTATTACATTGATTTGGTTGATCTTGCAAATGAGATATCATCCCCAAATAATGCTAAGGTATATTGGTTTGCTTATTCTTTGGTTTAGATGACATAATATGTCTTGTGGGAAGAGATCAAGATGAATAGAAAGATGGTATATTACAGTTCATGAGATTCTCCTTATGGGTCAGATAAGAAACGTGGTGTTGGGAACACTTATGGCTTGGAAGACATATTAAGAAGCTTGATGGCAGAACAATGATAAAATAATATAGGCGTAGGAGAAAAAAGCATAGCTTAATGCAGTAATCCTTTAGAGTTTGTCATAATTTCAGTGACAAGGACCACTTCGTATCAGCCATGGGTAGGAGGACAAAACTAATGGGGGATATGGAAGTAGATCTCATGGTGGGCATATGTCGGATAGAGATCACACAGTGAGAGATGTATTTTTCTGGATACTCTAGATAGGAGAGGTGATGGAAACAAGTAATACAATAGTTCTGGTTCTAACCAACATTATGATCGTCATTGTTATCATACTTACAAGAGGAGTGATAGGGGATACTTACCAGATGAGTTTAAGAAAGCAAAGCCACCTAATTTTGATGGAGACTTGAAGAAGCGAGAAGATGCATAGGCTTGGATACTTGGGATGAAGAATGTATTTGAATTGCATAATTACACAGATAATATGAAGGCCAGAGTAGCTATATTTAGCTTGATAGGTAATTCAAATATCTTGTGGGAAGATGCGAAGTGGTTCAGGTAGATTAGGACAGAGGACTCGACTTAGCATGAGTTCAAGAGGCTTTTCAGGAAGAAGTGCTTGTCAAAAAGGTACTATGATAGTAAGGCCAAAGAATTTTATGAACTAAAGATGGGATTGATGACATATGAGGAATATATTACCAAGTTCTCGGAGCTATTGAGGTATGTACCATATCTTAAAGATAAGACCTCAAAATGCAGAATAGAAAGAAAAGGTTGCACTGTACAAGAAGTTCAATGTAGCTAGACAAGGACATGGGTTAGAACAACAAAATAGAGGTGATGGTATTGGATGAATGGAGTGTTGGATATGCGGTAAGAGGCATCTCAAGAGATATTTTCCACAGTATCAGGGTTGTAGGCCTCATATCTATAGCACAAAGGAGGAACAGACTATTGGGGATGTTGGACAAAGTATTCCTTGTATTTATGAAAAATTGGATAATAGGAATACCATCAGGAATCTATCATTGAAATGGATGGTAAGCTTTGTGATCAAGTTGTTTCTATTTTGATTTACCCTGGATCTAATTATAGTTATGTTAATCCTTACTTAGTGGATAAGTGTGGTTTGAATAAATAAGTGCATGCAGAAGTGTGGTTAGTGTAGTTAGATACAGGTACAAAGAAAAGAGTTCATATGGTGCAGGAGCATCGGACCACCTTAATTAAAATTGAAATTCAATGTTACTGAAGGTGAGAACGTGGACAAACATTTGTAAATGGGGACTAATTCCATGAAACAGAGCTAAAATAATGGAATCGATAAGTCTCTAGAAGATTTTATTTATTTGTAATTATCTGCCATGTAATTAAACAGAGATATTTCATGGGTTAGTCGAGCGAGTTGTGGGAGAAAAACTTGTGGATCTTAGATGATCCACTCCTTTGTAATTCCTTTATAAAGGAAGTCTATATTGTATGTTTAGAGGCGGAGAATGCAATGTAGCCCAAGGGCAAAAGTGTGATTCAGGCCGTAGTGGCCTTAGCCTATATTCGAGCTCGAAAAATAATGAAAATTGTGTGTTTTTAAGTATCCAGGGATAGTTTGGATCTTACAGTATCTGTGTGTAATTTCATTTTGATTTCTCAATATATATGCATGTTCTTTCTATTAGTTAATAAGTTGTGCGAAATTGGGTGATGAATGAATTTCCTATGAACTTCGCATAGACAAAGCTATGGTTGAACATGGATTATTGAAACGTGAATTCCATTGACAAGAATCAGAGTAAAGGATGAACAGCGAGAGATGGACGGATGAGCGGAACATCGCCATCAACAATTGTTTTGTTTGTGTGTTAGGACTTTGCAAGTTAAATGATATAACTTGCAATGCGATGAAGCGAGGATCCATGTGTCGGCATAGTGGGGTTCAGTGCATATCGCACATCGCATGAATTATGGTTTAACCGTTATCGATGTAGACTTAAATTTGTGGCCGGCCAATTTACGATAAGCTATGGGGAGTGCGATGTGGCAATGCGATATCGCCATCGCAACTTCACATTGTCCTTGTGATGGTTTATCGTTTAAGTTATGTGTTATAAATAGAAACTTGTGATAAGGGTTTCAGGTGATAATGGAAGTGATAAAATTTCCGATCTGCGATGTATGCATGTTGTTTGGGAGTGATTGTGATCTGTTTAAAATTCTGATAAAGCAACCATTGTTGAGTGCTTCTGAGAATATGTGGGCCCATAACCCACAGGTCCACGATATTATGTAAATTGCAGTTTCATGCTGCGCCATCATCATTTGGTAAGAGCTTGTGCATTTTAGTTGAATGGCATGTCTACATCAACCCATTTGAATGTATTTCCATTGGGATCGTATAGTATGATCTTGGGTATGGATTGGTTATATCCTCACAGGACTAAGGTGGATAGTTATGAAAAAGACATTGAATGCTTGGATTAAAATGGAGAGAAATGAATCTTATAGGGTGATAAGAAAGCAACATCAATTAGGATGGTGACAGCTATGCGGGAAAAACGAAATCGTAGAAAAGGGTGTGTATTATTTGCAGTGCATATTTCTAGCCAAAAAGGTAAGGAAGTTGAGAATGCAGATGTTTTGAGAAGGCAACCAGTTCTACAACCGTTTTAGGATGTGTTTACAATGTAGATTTCATATTTTTTTCCTCACAAATAAGTATACTTTTATATTGAGTTAGTGTCAGGAGCAACATCAAAATTAAAGGCACCTTACAGGATGAGCACTCCAGAGTTGGTAGAGTTAAAATTGATGTTGAAGGAAATTCTTGACAAAGGATACATTAGGCCAAGTGTATCACCTCGGGGCGCACCGGTATTGTTTGTGAAGAGGAAGGATGATACTCTCAGTTTATGCATTCATTGTTGACAGTTGAATAAAGTGACCATCAAGAACAGGTATTCGTTGCTGAAGATTGATGACTTTTTTGATCAGTTGAAGGGATAAGCAGTGTTCTCAAAGATTGATCTGAGATCTGGATATCATTAGGTACACATCAAGGAAGAGTACATTTACAAGACAACTTTTCAGACCAGGTATGGGAATTATGAGTTTGTTGTTGTTCCATTTGGTTTGACTAATGCTCCAACTACCTTTATGTGCTTGATGAATAGTGTGTTGCGTCCGTATCTGGACAAGTTTGTTATTGTGTTCATTGATGATATATTGGCATATTCTAAAAATGAAGAGGATCATGTCTAGAATTTAGTAGTAGTGATGATATTTCAAAGAGAGAATCAGTTGTATGCTAAGCTTATCAAATGTAGTTTATTTCAGACAAAGGTACATTACTTGGGACATGTTGTCTCCAAGGAAGGCATATCAGTAAATAAAAAAAAAAAGGGTTATCATGGAGTGGGTAGCTCCTAGGAATGTGGATGATGTAAGGTCTTGTATAGGGTTAGAAGGCTATTATAGGAGGTTCATCAAAAATTTCTCACATATTTCTTATCCTATCACGTCATTGCAAATGAAAGGTAAGAAGTTCGAAAGGACAGACGAATGTGAAACTAGTTTTGAGTAGTTAAAGCAGTTGTTCACATATGCTCTAGTGTTAAAGATCGCAGATCCGAACAAAGATTTTGTGGTATGTATAGATTCTTGCAAGGGAGGGCTTGGTGGAATCCTTATGTAGGAAGGACAGGTGGTATGTTATGAGTCATAGAAACTAAATGAGCACAAGCAGAACTATTTGACACATGATCTTGAGTTGGCAGTGATCATTCATGCATTGAAGATGTGGAGGCATGTCTATCTTCTTGGACGGAGGTTTGTAATGGTGAGTGATCACAGTGGTTTGAGGTATCTATTTGACCAATCTAATCTAAATTCTATGCAAGCTAGATGGTTTCCCATGATTAGTGAGTTTTATTTTGACATCAGGTACATCAAGGGAAAGGAGAATAGGGTTGGAGATGCTCTTAGCAAACATATACAAATGAATCATATAGCAACTATCAGTTATTATGGGAAATACTTGCAGGATTGGATTTTATAGCATTAGGGAAATTTTAAGGTCTAAAATGGGCCTCCTAAGAAAAATGTACAACCAAAATAAAATTTATAAGTACCAATAAGATTCAAGATGATGATATCTACCATGGGGGATGATTCACCTTTTTTGGAGTAAAAATTTAAAAAGATTAAAAAATAATAAAATAATAAAACTACTTTTTCAACATATCTCCTTAATATTTTACTCATATTGGATTGCAATCACATTTTTAATTTATTTCTCATTTTTTGTGTAGTAGGGTCCATCGAAAGTATTCATCATGGGCACTCATTAGATGAGAAATCAAATTTTGCATCTAATTAGTGTTCCCACTCGAAATTTGAGTAAACCCATAGGGAGATAAGTTGAAAATATGAGTTGAAAAACTATTTATTTCTTTTTTCCCTTTAAATTTTAATGATGTAATCTAATCTTATTTTATTATTTCCACTATTATTTTATAATTTCCTTAGGAGGCCAATTTTAAACCTCAAAATTCCCATAATGGCAGGTCTACATGATGTCAGGTATATGGAACTTAGACACATGTTACAACAGATTACAGGTACAAGTATAGGTACAATGCAGGTAGTGGTATAGGTACAGGTATAGGTGCAGGTACATGTGCTTAGGATGTGTACTATCATCTCTTATTTGGCGGCTTTATCAGATTTATGGATAGGATATATGTGTGAGATAGTAGTGAGCTCAAGAAGATTATATTAAGGGAGGTTCGTGCAAAACCATATTGAGGTCACCTAGGATACCAGAAGACATTGACAACAATGAATAAATTTTACTATTGGCTGAACTTGAAAATGGATGTGGCAGAGTTTGTCGCTAGATGTTTGGACTTTCAGCAAGTAAAGGCAGAGTGTAAGCATCCAGGTGGACTGATACAACCAATTTCAATTCCAGAGTGGAAATGGAAGTTCATTTCCATGTATTTCATCACAGGTTTTCCTATGACATCTAGACATCATGATTCCATCATGGTTGTTATGGATAGGTTGACTAAGGTAGCACACTTCATTCCAGTGAAGACTACGTATTCAACTAGTGATGTGGCACAAGTGTTCATCAGGGATGTGGTCAGATTGCATGGTGTTCCAAAAAATATTGTGTCAGACAGGAATGTGAAGTTCACTTCCAAGTTTTGGAAGGAGTGGTTTGCAAGTTTAGGCACAGAGTTGGCCTTCAGTACAACTTATCATCCACATACATATGGAAAGATAGAGAGGGTCAGCAGGATATTGGAGGACATATTGAGGATGTATGTGATGCATCAACAATGAAAATGGGAAGAGTATCTTCCACTGGTCGAGTTCACTTACAACAATGGGTACCAAGAGCCACTGAGGATGAGTCTGTTTGAAGCATTGTATGGGCGGAGTTGTAACACTCACATTATTTGGAGTGATTCGGTGAACAAGGTATTGATTGGACCAAACATGTTGGCAGAGATGGAGCAGGAAATGTAGGTAATCAAGAAGAATTTGAAAGAAGCATAGGATAGGAAGAAACATTGTGCAAATTGGAAAAGGTTGTTTAAGGAGTTTTAGTTTGGGGAATAGGTGTACTTGTGCATCAAACCAAATAAGAGATCCTTCTGGTTTGGATCATGTGCCAAGATGACACCTTGTATTGTGGACCTTTCAAGATTCTTGAAAGGATTGGACCAGTAGCCTATTGACTTGCACTGCCTCCAACAATGAAATTCCATGATGTTTTTCATGTGTCATTGCTTAAGAAGTATGTTAAATATGATGATCAGGTGATCGATTGGTTTGTATTGCAGGTGGAACTAGAAGGAGAATTCCAACTAGAACCACAGTGTATATTGCAGAGAAATATGCTCATGCTCCGGAACCGACTAATCGATCATGTTAAAGTACAATGGAAGCACTTTGGTCTCGATGAAGCAAAATGGGAGATGGCAGATCATATGCAAGTTATGTATCCTTCATTTTTTTCCGGTTGAGGCAAAGAAATTTTGGTATTTTTTTTGGTATATGTTTTGGTGTGATGTTTTGGTATATGTACATATCTATATGGATGTAAATACTACCATGAGATATGAAATATCCAATAAGAAATATGGGTGTCATGTCATTATAGTTGTCATGTTGTTATGTTGTCATGTTGGTTTGCTTCGAGGTGATCATTGTAAATATTGCATCTAGCTATGTTATAAAGATCCATGGGCAGTTTTTTTTCTTTTTAGCGGTTTTGCTAAGGTATAGGTGTGGTTGAAAATCAAGGATGGTGTCCCCTAAGGGGAGGGTTCTGTAACAGACCTGGTGAAAATTTCATGTACTAAAATTTAATAAAGGAAAAATAATAACCACGGTTATTGGGACACTTATTCCATGTTGAATATTGGGCAAAAACATCCTACTGTGGGTGTTCATTTGGTTTATTATGGCTAAGGAAATTGGAAAAGGATTTGGAAAGGAAAAATGGAATTTTTGGCAATTTATTTATGAAAATAATGGAAATTAGGAAAATGAAGGAAAATAATGGAAAATGAGGAAAATAGAGGCCTCATTGATAAAAATGCTTCTGAGGATTATTTTGTACCTTTTTTCAGTTTAGTTTTGGATCTCTCTCTCTCTCTCTCTCTCTCTCTCTCTCTCTCTCTCTCTCTTGGACACTTTCAATTTTCTTGGATAATTTCAGCATTGGATCAAAAAAGGAAAAGAAGGAAATATGAAGGAAGGAGCAAGAAAGAAAGAGCAAGATCATGCAGCTACAACATGATTCTTTTCAGATATCAATTTGCATGTGTGATTTCCTTCCTATATTTGGCATGCATGGTGTTACATGTGGATTCTTGGTTCTCTTATTTTCATTGGCATTGGCTTTTCCAGGTGTGACAATGCTTTCATCCTAGACTTTCCATTTCTGGATAGCCATGGTGGTGGGTTCTCATGTTTTGGTTGAGCTAGATTTCTAGATGGACTCGAAGCTGAGTGGAGTGGTCTCAGGATTATTCACAAAGCCTAGCAATCCTGGGATGGGATACACATTAAAGCCTAAATGTGAACACCTCGATTGAGCATAGGAATCCCTTGACTATTAATGGTGAGATACACGGAAATTTGAGTGGTTTGTACCCTTGAGTGGGCCTAGTAATCCCCGGTTGGGATACACGGCATATCCAAAAGGGTGAATACCTCATAGGCCTAGGAATCCCTTGACCAATAATAACAGGATACACAGTAAATCCAAGAGTTTGAGAAGGAAAATTTCATCATGGTTTATGTGGAGACATATGGTGGCATCCATGCTTGTGATAGCCTATTGATCTATTGTGGATTGCAGTAAAGCCTAGTATTGTATGTTTATGGTTTATGGCCTAGTAATCTAGTGTGGATTGTGGTAAAGCATGGTTTTATTGATGGGGGTGAGGTAGTGTAGCCTCAGGAAGGCCTGGTTGAGTTTGGTTTTAAGTCCCACATTCATGCTTAGAATATGGCACGAGGATGATTGACTGAAAGAAATATTTGGTTCAACCAATATATGGTCGGGTGGTTCGTGGAATTCCCAAACCTAGTTGGCCTCTGCATACATTAATATGAGGTCCTTTCTCCTTGATATTTCATGAGTAATATACTTTTATATATGTGGATTCTATGGCTAATGTATCCTTGATATTTTTGTTGCTATTATGTTGGTTATAAGCATCTATTATGACATTGATGATGTATGGCTCTCGTCGTGTTTTGAATTATAAATGAATGAACAATGAATATATGACCTAATAGATGATAATGTAGCTTATGTGAGAAGGGAACAATTCTTCTTAGCGAATCTCAGATAAGTATGAGACCCCTATGCTCAGATTTGTTTTTTTAACCTGTAGATTACATATTTGTGCCATGTTTGACGAAATTTCTGTCATGGATAATAGGGTTCCAGTCAAGTCCTTATTCAATTGATTACATTTATATCATTATTTCATTGTTAAATTTTAGTTCTGGAAGTGTCGTGTATTTCTGGGTAGTGACCTGAGCCCTAGGCCTGAAAAAGTGGCACAAAAATCGGGGTCGCAGGCTCAGAACTACCTAGAAAAGTCCGCAATGTCACGCATTCCCATGCTATGTGAGAAAATGGAGGGTTACAATCACACTCTATCCCATAGGAGAGACTGAGGTATTTATGCACAAAAATGTCAGTTTATCTTAGGGGCTAGCCACTTGGAAGGTTTGGATGGCTCTTGGGTGTCTTGTAGCAGGTGCAGAAGGTCTGTGTAGTTGTGTGGTGTCAGTTCCACTTCCTTAAGGTGACCTAGGAGGTTGAATGATACCATAGTAGCCTCCCTTCACAAGTTTACCCCAGTGGACCAAGTAGTTTGGGTAAATGTGGGAAGAGGGTGTTACATTGTAATCCTAATTCCTAGTGAATAAGAGAAGGGAGTAGAAAGGTTGTGCAACAATAGAATATCTAACATGTGTAGTACTATTTGTACAAGAACCAATTGATATATCTACAATGGTGTGTACCCAAGAAATGTAGGAAACTATCACTATCGACAATCTTGTTTAGAATAATTCCCAATCATGCATGCAGCCAGACAACAATAGGATACCATAACCAACTTAGGGATGAGTTGGAAGTTGTAGTTTGGGTGTTATTATGGCCTAGCTTTGTCTAAGTAATATGATTTCAATAGAATATTAATTCATGGATGACCAAAAGCCAGAAAATATTGAGTATTATATCCATAGAATCCTTAGTAAACAAAGTCCATGGAGATGTCTTATACATCATGTTTTCTTAGTACCTCCAATCTTTTGTGAATATTTCTAAAGGCATAGGTTGTTTGGTATGAGTGGGTTATGGTTGGTAGACTCTTTACTATATTCTAGAATCTTCTATAGAAAATCTAATTTCTAATATATATATGAGAATTCTAATGCATCTTAAGGGAGATATTCAGTTGTTGAGTTATTAAAGTTTATGGAAAATTATGCTCTATCACGAGTTCTATGCATGACTAGTTTTATAAGGTTTACCTTGATAATAAAATGAAGATTTTTTATGCTCATGTGTATGTGTTTGTGAAGTATATGGATCATATGCATCCTATTATATTCATTACGCATGTTCTTGGTTCTTTTATATTAAAGGAATGTGATTAAATGGTAGTTAATGTGTAGTTGTCTGCTCTAGTTGACAATTTTTTATATAGCCTTAGGGCTCATACATTATTCTTTGAGGACCCCAGGTCAAGGATTTGATTATTTGTCTTTTATTATCAGTGGATGTGATAATAATTGTGATGTACCAATTTTATTCTATGATGATGATTGTTGTAATGGACCTATTTAATGACTATGTGTAATCATCTTGATAGATTCATTATGTTGTTTTCTTTACATATTCTAAGGAATAACTTCTTGCTTATAGTTATAAATTATGTTGATGATTATGTCACGTTGATAATTTGGCATGTGGAATTATATCATTTACTAACAGTATGAACATATATTACTTAAGATTATTGTGTGTGGCAAGGACCACCCAGATGCACCTGCATGTGATGAGTTAACGACCTCTGGTTTAATCGATAGCATACTATTGACACTAAAATTTAAAGTTCAAAATAATATTTTGCTATGATTACTAATTTCATGATAGTGGCTGCAATCACATGTTAATTGCTTGGAAAAATGACATACACATGGGTGATGGGGTTGTACTCGATAGATGGAACTTCATGTGAGGGGTGGGACAACATCCATAATTTCACCCTCTATCACTCACATTGTGACTTGGGCTGGAAGGTGTTGGGAAACCTTCTCCTTTAATCTCACAATGCCATGAGGGTGGACCCCAAATTTGGTCACTCACGAGGATTTACTAGGGGGTATGCATAAAGGAAGATTCCTTGATACCCAACACAATTAATCTCACTATAAAGGGAGACATAGGAGATGATAGTTGTATCGTTTGTTACACCAAATTTTTCACCTCGTAACCACATAATGCCTGGAGGGTAAGAAGTGTGCCACCACTGTTGGAACTTCAAAGGGAATTTATTGAAGGGCACGACCAACTTGGCACCCTTGGCATCAGGAAGAAAAAGCTGAAAGATAATTAAGAACTGATGATCATGAAATGATGAACACTAATTAAAATAATGCAGTAAGTGGGTTTTTAGAATAAAATTAACAAAAGCAAGAGTAAACCTTCGGAAAATGGAAAATGTGAAGAATTAGAAAAATGGGACCAAATGCGTAACTCTTCCCTCCTCACATTTGGAAAATCTTAAGTATATAATGTGTATGAAAATAGATCTAAAGTATGTAAGTGTTCTAATAACAAAAGGGGAAGGGGGAAAGTTTAATTAGAAACATTAATCCAAATATAGTTTAACACCAATAAGAAAAAAGGGTGTTGTATGAAATTAAATACTAATAATTAAAAATAAAAATAAAAATAAAAGTTTCATGAGAGAACCTCCATGTTGCAAGATAAGAGCACAAGATCTCCATCCAAGATTTCAACTAAAGTCAAACTAGGGTGTAGTTGAGGAACAAAAAATGAGACTTCCTACGAGTTGAATTCCATAATGAACACAACATGAGTATAAAAAGGGGGATCAAGGGACAAGTAGGAGACAAAATAGGGAATCATGTTGGTGTGAGGGAAAATATCCTTTTTAATAAGAAATTAGGTAAATAATTTTAGGAGAGCCTTGGTGAAATGCTGACACATGGATAGGTGAATAAGAAATTTATTGGATTAATAAAATTATTTTTCTTGCATGAAGTGACAAGTATCATCCATGAAGCCTCATATAAAATAATGAACAAGCTATGCGAGAAGGGACTATTTTTCCCTGCTATTGGGTGAATTTCATAATGTTATTGTGAGAGTGACTACTAAGTTCTATAGTGACTTTGGTGAAGTGGAGGCTATTGGAGTGGGAACCGTTGAGCCAAAGTGCTTTCCTCCACTTTTTGATGTTCTTCCTCTAACTACAACCCCATTGTAGCTTGGGGGTCCGTGGAGAAGAAGAGTACCCAATGAGTAGGATGGGAGGTCAACCAATGTGTCAAAAATGTTCATTCAAAATGCATAAATCTCCACACATGTATAGGGACTAAAACAAAAAAGGAAAATAATCAACATACTTGAGATTGAGATTCCATTTCATCTTGGTGCATGATATCAATGGTTTTCAAAAAAATATATTATTTGATTATTTGTTGTAATAAATTATTAGATTATAAAATTTAAAGCAATGATGTACATTTGTAAAATTATTGACTATTGATATATGTGCCTTGAATTGTTGTATGATTCTTATGTTTGTCATCATTATTCAATGGATGTCTAATTTTAAGGAAAACCCCCTACTTCTTATTACTTTATAATTCAATAACTTGAAATGCATAAATTAATTACTAATAAATTTGTGAGCATGACATCCTGCATTTAATAATTTATGTATTCTTATCTTGTGTTTGTTTTGGGTTTATTTTGATTTATTAAAAAAAAAAAAAAACTTATATGGTCTATGTATGTAGGAATGGCATTTACATTTTGTATCAGAGCCTAGGTTCAACCTCTAGGACATATCGACCCTTTCTTCCCTATGAATGTTTTAGTCTTTCTAAGAAACTCACAAATTAATGCTCATGTCTGTCATCTTCAACATCAGAAATAGGATACATATTTATTGGTTTATCCATACTCATATTTCAATTTATTCATTAAAATTTTCATGCATGTGAATAATGGTACAATTCCTACAATAAGGAATTTTTTTAATCACACAAGTAGAGGTTGAAAATTCTAGTTTCGTAAGGACGGGCCCATTGTACTGAATATTAGGACCGGAGATTCAAAGTACTGAATTGTAATACGATAACTCTACTTCCAACCCCAATTTATTTCTCTAACATTTGACTTCAAGGTGCATTCAAAAACTCAAATTTTCATTCAATAAAATTCCACTTCAAGTTTCACTTTTCACTCTATTTAGGACGAATTTAGGTTATAACTACTTGTTTACTCAAACAGGGTGAAAGCGTACTTTATTTTGAATCCTATAATTTTACCATTTCTCACCTAATCCATCATGAATTAATATATCAGGGTTTTGTGATATGGCTTTGTCCAAAGAATGTAAAATAATGTTGGCATTGATGTCAACCCTTGTGATGTAGTCACAAGATGAGATGATTAAATGTCAAAGGAGATGGTCGGCATGGTAATGCTAGCATTGGGAAACTGTTCAACAAAGATTATGTTGTCATTGAGTGTATTTATTTTCCTTCCCAATTGGAGTTGGAGCTTGGTTGTGGAGCTCTATTAAGGAGCTTGGTGAGGTTGGAGCATTGATCAAGTTACTGAATAGATGGATGTTTCCATGGAAGGATTATTTTTGGAGGAATTGTTGCCTCAAAAAATAATCTCAGATGGTCCTGCAAAGTGTACAGTTTGATATTCATATATAATATATTTATAATGGTATATGGAACTTAGTAGATATTTCATGGGTTGAGAATATATTACAGGTCGAATTCTAGCAATCAGCTAAGGAAATCAGTTTGGGCTCATTCATATGTTCGGGCCAGTTTGAGGGTTGAACTCTACACAGTTTGGGCCCTCTTGGCCATTCAGGGATGTAGGTGCAAAAAGGTCCTGAACCCGGTCACATGAATAGAATTCGATGTGTTGGGATAGTTCCTCTAATATAGACTTACAAAGGAAAATCAAGAAAATCATGCGAACCTAAAGTCTCCTCCTCTGTATGATATCACTTGTCAACAACACCTCATGTCAGCACAAGATTGGTAGATAAGAACAATGTGGTAGAAAAATGGAGGATAGGATGACATGGAAGAACACATGGTAGTGTAAGAGTGGCTGACAGAGATCACATGGTAGGGACAGCCATTGGCACATAAGGAAAAATTTTCAAGGGTTAAGGTTATGTATATAGCTAAACTGTAGGCAGGGGGTCCCGCAATCGGCCATAGTCGTCGATCTACCCAGTGTCGAGGAAAATAAACGATTTTTTGGTGTCAAACCAAGCATGGGTTAACATGTGGTACTACACATGACATGATCATACAGTAGAGGAATGAACAGTTAGAAAACATAGATCGATATTGGGGTCCAAACTAGAAAATTTTTTAACCATCAAATCCAATGGTGTAGAGTGATATTAGAAAGAAAACTAGCATCGAGTTTAACGACCCCTGAGCACCCGATAAGTGATGTGGCACTCTGATGTGTCTCTGAAAGATGAGGTGGGCTAATGATAAGAGTACAAATGGCAGAAAAATGGCACATGTGGATTTTATAACAAGACTGGTGTAGTAGATAGGTGGAGAAGACGTGGATGACAACATGGTGAGGTGACTTAGCACATGTGATGTTAGTAGATGATGTAGCACTTCGTACGGGTGAAACATGGCTAGAATTTTTTTCCTTTTTGGATGGCCAAGTGGACCAAATCTAGGTGACACATGGAATCACCCAGAGGCCACCACATAGCATGATTATGCTAGCTTTATGGCAGCACTAAAAAGTGCTCCAAGGGTTAAAGTCACAATTTTTAAGCCCTAGTCACATCTGATGTTAGGTCCCTATAATAGTAGTGTATCCCCTTATTATTATTGTTAGTGTATCGCCATTATTGTTATTGTTGTACCCATGTAGTCCCCATAATGTTGTTATTGTGCCCCATAGAAGCTCGTTATTTTTATTGTTGTGCCCTTACATTATTATTGTTATGTCAGTTACGATTATATTGTGACCCCTTAGACTCCTATATATAGAAAGGAGGCTTTGTCATTTGAATCATCCAAAAAAAAATCATTTATGTAATTTAAAGGAGGTTTCCCCCTCTAAGTGTATAATTTTTAATTTGTTGATCTATCATCTCTATTGTTTTGTTAGCTGGTTGCATAAAATTTGGTATCAAAGCTTTGGATTCTAGTGTTTCGCTACTTCAAATAGGTCATCATGGAATTTTCGCTATAAAATTATTTTCTACGAAGCTTCAGACACTGAAATTGCGATCATTTAGATCCATAATCTTGTTGAAATTTGTGCTATAATTTCAGATCTTGGTTCACTATAGTTTCATATATATGATCAAGGGAAGTTAGGGTTTTGGAAGGCTCCAAAATTCAGTCTCAAACAGGTGACCTAGGGAAAACTGTCATAACATTCGTTTCGGGAATCATATTTGAATTCTGTAAAAAGTGGTAGAAATTTCATGGAATGTAGTTTTTCAAGTAGAAATTTTAGGCCTAAAGGTCAAAATAGTGACATGTGGTACTCCATACAATTTCACTCTACTGAACCAGTCTCTAATCAGGTCATCATGGCGGATCAGACATAACTTTATCTTAAAGAATCAAAATTAGGTCTGACCTGTGGCATTAGAAAGAATACTCGGAGGGATACTACAAAATCGAATTTAAAATATTGGGATCCAAAATGAAATAGATACATCAGGTTCAGTACCTAGCTTCTCAAAATAAATAAATAGGTGTGTATTGTTTTTAAAATTAGATAACTTTTGTTTGAAAAAATAGTTTGAAGTGATTCGAAGGGCATATTGAAGCATAATTATCAGTATTGGGTTCTAAAATGCCTCCCAAAAATGATTCCACTCCCATTAAGCCCTTATAAATCTCTACTATGACACACGGAGAGGAAATTTTGCAACATCATTTATCAAAATTACGAGACAAAGTGCAAAAACGTTTTCTCTCGCAAAGAGTGACCAAAAATGAAATGGAAGCTAAGATAGATGGTATGGAAGCTAATATGGATAGTTTAAAATTAGACATGGAAGCTAAAATGGATGGAATGGAATCTAATATGAATGGTTTGAAAGCAGAAATGGAAGGTTTGAAGGAAGGTTTGACAAAGTTGTTGCAAGAAAGGCTTCCCGGTGATGACAAGATAATCCATGAAAATCATGATGAGGACAAAAGGAATATGAATTGTGATTTTATAAACTTTAATGTTTGTTTTAAGAACCACCATATTCCAAAGATATATATGAGGAAGTTTTATGGCAAGGATATGGTAACGTGGATACTACAAATGGAGCAATATTTTGATCTCCATGATGTAAAACACGCACAAAAGGTAAGCATTGAAACTTTATACTTAGAACCCAATCATTTTGTATGGTATCAGTGAATTTGTTCTCGTAAACCACTTGTCACTTGGTTAATTTTTATGGAGAAAATGATAGCACATTATGAGTATACAAAGAGCAACACCTTCTTTAGCCAATTGATAAATCTCAAACAAAAGGGTTCAATTGCAAAGCACATTGAGGACTTCCAAAAATTTTATATCAGGGTAGCAGATATTCCAAAGGAGAATAGGATTGATGTCTTCATAGGGAATTTAAATGATAACATCCAACATGGGGTTTTCCTTTGGGAACCTAATTCATTGGAGAAGGCATTCAGGGTGGCAAGAAAAGTTGAAAGAAAAATTATGGCAACAATGAAGTCTACCAATCATAATTATAAAGATGGAAATGTTGTTGCTCCTAGCTTTCCACAACCTACAATTTTGACACCACAAAAATTGGAGGAAAAAATATAAAAAGTGATTTTTTATAGTTGTGATAGAAAATATACTGAACATCATAAGTGCACCAAGAAGAAACTATTTTACATAGATTGTGAAGAGAAGGAAGAAAAGGAATAAGAAACATAAAAAGAGGAGGATATACACTAGGAACCAACCCCATAGAAGGAAGAAATAAATCCAACCATATCTTGTAATTCATTGGTAGGAATTACCACTCCTTAAACTCTCAAGATAGAAGGATATATCAAGAAAAAAATGTTATAATGATGATTTATTCGGGTGGTACCCATAATTTTATTCATTGTAAGATAGCCAAGGAATTGAAATGCTTCCTATATTCAGCACCAGAGTGTCAAGTGATGGTTTCAAATGGAGGAACTATAAATTGCTCGGGAAAGTGCAATAATATCAATATAACCATGGGGGAATATGTATTGAATAGTCCAATGCTTTATATTCCAATGGGAGGTGTTGATGTTGTACTGGGAGTCCAATGGTTACAATATTTGGGGACTATAGCTTTTAATTTTCAAGAAATTTTCTTGAATTTTTTTTTGGGAAGAAAGGAAGTTGAATTATGAGATATCGTGGGGAAACCAGGAAAGTTAATCAGCTCTAATTTCATGACAAAAATTCTGAAGAAATAAAAATGAGGTGTAATTCCACAATTATGCTCATTACAGGTTCAAACATTGAAATCATTTATTTCTCCATATCTCCAAAAAGTCTTGGACAATCATTCCAAGGTGTTTGAGACTCCCAAAGGCCTGCCACCTATTTGTGATCATGATAATGCTATTAATTTGATTCCAGGAAGTGCTCCTCCAAACATCAGGCCTTAGATATATCCTTATTCCCAAAAAAGTGAGATTGAACGTATGATTGCAGAAATGCTAGAGGCCGATATAATTCAACCTAGTCAAATTTCTTTCGCTGCTCCAGCAGTATTAGTGCGCAAGAAGGATGGATCATGGCGCATGTGTCCGGATTATAGGGAGCTCAACAAGCTCACTATTAAAGATAAATTTCCCATTCTTTTCATTGATGAGTTACACGGAGAAATTTACTTCACCAAGTTGGATCTTCGTTCATAATATCATCAAATAAGAATGAAGACTAGAAAAATTCTGAAAAAATCATTTAGAACTCAGGAGGGCATTATGAATTTTTGGTCATTCCTTTTGGCCTTGCCAATGCACCTTATACATTTCAAGTTTTGATGAATTCCATTTTCAAACCCTTCCTTAGAAAAATTGTGTTAGTATTTTTCGATGATATACTAATCTACATCTAGACTTGGAAGGATCATGTTCAACATGTTGACAGGGTGCTCAAACTAATGGAGGAGAAACAAATATATGAAAAAACCTCCAAATGTTTCATTGGAGTACAGGAGGTGGAATATCTGGGTCATATTGTATCTCATGAGGGTGTTAAGGTAGACCCTAATAAAATTAAAGTCATTAAGGAATGGAAAATCCCCATAACCATAAAGAATTTACAAGTATTTATCCGGTTAACAGGGTGTTATCACAAGTTTGTTAAGAATTATGGGAGAATAGAAGCACCTCTATCAACATTACTGAATAACATTTTCTTGGACTCCTGAAGCAACTAAGGCCTTTGAACATCTTAAAGAGGCAATGTGCCAAGCACCGGTCTTATTTATGCCAAACTTCACAAAAACCTTTATTGTGGAATGTGATGCCTTAGGAAATGGAATTGGTGTTTTTTTAATGCAAGAAGGAAGACCCATTGCTTTTGAAATCCTTCCAAACAAAGGAAATTATTTACAAAAATCTATTTATCGTAAGGAAATGTTGGCAATACTACATGCACTTAAGAAATGGAGACCTTACCTAATGGGAAGACACTTCAAGGTAAAAATAAATCATGATAGTATTAAATACATTTTACAACAAAGATTATATTCAGAAGAGCAGAAAAAATGGGTTGCAAATATGTTGGGTTATGACTTTAAAATCATCTACAAAAAAGGGAAGAAAAATGTTGTTGCAAATGCACTCTCAAGAAACGATGAGGATGTGGAAGCATTTCTTTGTGCCATTTCTATTATCTAACCATATTGGATAACCAAAGCAAGGGATGAATAGAAGAATGATGAACAAGTATGGGCACTCATTCAAAAATTATAGCAAGATCCCAGTATGTCTGATACATTTAGCTGGGAAATTGATTCATTATGGTACAAATATCGCTTAAATCTTTGTAAGAATTCCCAAATCAAACAAAAGATTCTTTTGGGATTTCAAACCTATCCTTTAGGAGGGCACTCGGGATTTTTATATACATACCACAGGGTTAAGAAGGAATTTTTTGGGATGGCCTTAAATTTGATATTCAAAAGTCTGTGGTGGAATGTTTGGTTTTCCAAGAAAATAAAGTTGAGATATTTAAGACCCCAGGTCTGTTACAAACTTTATCCATTCCAAGTCAACGTTGGGAGGAGGTTTCAATGGATTTTATCACAGGTTTAGCCAAGTCCAAAGGAAATAGTGTCATTATGGTGGTAGTTGATAGACTTACCAAGTATGCACAATTTTGTGCATTATCGCATCCATTTAAATCCAGTACATTTTCTACTGCATTTATGGAAACAATTAAAAATATACATGGAAACCCAAAGATTATTGTAAGTGGAAGAGATCCCATTTTCACTGGAAATTTTTGGACATAATTATTTTCTTATTTGGGTACTCAATTAGATCATAACTCATCTTATCGTCCCCAATCTGATGGGAAAATTGAGATAGTTAACTAATGTTTGGAAGGATATCTTCATTTCTTTGTATCTAATAAACATACACAATGGGTCAAGTGGTTACCTCTGGTTGAATGGTGGCATAGCATTTCCTTCCATACTGCAACAAAAATGAGCCCATTTATGGAACTTTATGGATATCATCCACCGTCCATCACATCGTATTTAAGAGAAAATTATAAGGTTCAAGCATTGGAAGATCACATTGAGAATAAACAACAAGTTTTCCAACTCTTAAAGGATAACCTCACTTTGGCACAGAATCAAATGAAACAACAAGCATATCAACGTCACATCAAAATAAGTTTTGATATAAGTGACTGGGTATTTTTATAGCTACAATCATAAAAACAAATGTCCCTCAAGAAAATTAAGAACGATAATAAATTATCACCAAAGTATTATGGTCCTTACAAGGTGTTGCAAAATATTGGTACTATGGCATACAAATTGGAGCTTCCGACATCTTCCCGAGTGCAACAAGTTTTCCATGTTTCATGCTTAAATAAGGTTATAGTTGACAAGCTCCTAGTTCAAACAATGTTTCCAAAATTTGACGAGGAAGGAAAAATCATATTGGAACTTGAAACATTCACGGAAACAAGAACTCGAAAACTATGAAATCGATCAATTTCAGAGTATCTCATCAACTGGAAGAACTTACCCACTGAAGATTCCTCATGGGAGGATGAGAATTTTATATAGAAGCATCCAAAACTACTCAAGCATTGATGAAAACACGTTTTGAAGGACAGGGGAATATTAGGTCCTTATAAGGCTAGTGTATCCTGTTATTGTTATTGTTATACCCATGTAGTACCCATAGTTTTATTATTGTGCCCCATGGAAGCCCATTATTGTTATTGTTGTGCCCTTACATCATTATTGTTATGTCAGCTCTGATTATATTGTGACCTCTTAGACTCTTATATATAGAAATGAATTTTTTTCATTTGAATCATCCAAGAATTGTTCATTTATGTAATGTAAAGGGGGTTTCCTCGTCAAAGAGGATATTTTTTAAGTCGTTGATCTATTATTTCTATTTTTTTTTTTATCTGGTTGCATAACATGTGATTGGGAGTTGGAGTTTGGGGGCACAATGAAATATGGGGTTGAATTTCCAATTATAGTCGAAGTGCCAAATTTGTATGGAGGACGAAAGTTGGTTAGCAACCATTTTTTATTAAAGTAGAACCAATCAATCATGTTGAAGGATGATTCAATTAAGAAAGGACAATTCCATGGGTAGAATTATGGATTGAGTTCCATGATATTTTGGAGCAAAAGAGCTATAAAAGGCATACCAATTAATCAGAACAATTTGGTGGTTCCATAAAAGTTCAAGGACCAAGGTTGATAAATTATGAAGCTTACAGGAGTAGGTAACACAATAGCATGGACAATGGTATGGTAAATGCAGGAGCAATAACTGACGCCCATCTAGTTGTTGAGAAGTACTTCTCGAACCATGGGAAAACCAATGATATCCCTCTCAAGCCATGTGAGGCTATATGAATTAGTATTTTTAATTGAGATAGTTATGGTGGGCTAGATTGAAATTCAAAAGGTCAAGAGTCGTGTGAGAAAAGAGGTGTGAAGGCCCTCTGTGTGGCAGTATGTTGTCGAAGCCACTGTGTTGTTGAAGCCACTAGATCAGGTTTTTCATTGTGAGTGAGTATGCCTAATGGCCAAAGGCTGGGAAAGGTATTGCATACCTGAAGAGTGTGAGGGTCGCTGATAGCAGTAGAAGTGAGTGCATGAAGGAGCCAAGTTAGGTGTAGGTTGATAAGGAGAAGAGAATATTGTGTGTTGAGCATGTGGTTGTGAGAGAAGGTTACTAAGTAATATTGTGTGTGCCTGCAAAAGAAGTGAGGGCCGACATTAATGAAATCGAGTTGAATGAGCAGGATGAGTGCATGAGTATAATTTTTTTGAGTGTGTCTATGGAGGAGAGTAGGTTGAGTGTATGATTAAGGTTGTGTACAATGGAAAAAGAGCACATGAAGAGACAAAGAATGTTGACCTAAAATCAAGTTGAGCAAGAGCCAAAGTAGTGAGAAACAAGTTCCTTATGAACAAGACGCTTGTGGATAAAGTATGAAAATCACATGAAATAGTTGTTTGTAGGCTCAACAGGTTGGTTCTTACATATCAAGAAGTCAACACTTCCATCTAACTAGATGTTTGAAGGATAGCTTGGGGGTTGGTTCCTCCTGCAAGTGGGTTCTTATAAAGTCAAGGAGTTGGCGCTTATTGTAAGTTGATCAGATGTCTGCAAAGAGGGATTTGGTGCTTCTTTATAGTGGGTGCTAGCAAAATAATCAAGGGAGTTGGTGCTAGAAAAATAATCAAGGGAGTTGGTGCTTCCTGTTGGTCGGTGCCAACAAAATAATTAAGGGAGTCGATGCTTCCTGTGAGTGGGTGCTCACGAAACATGATTTAATCTGAGTGGTGGCTTTTGATTCACATCATAACAAAAACAAGATTTGTGGTTTTCTTCCTTTATGGGTTTCCACATTAAAATCTTTGTGTTTCATGTGTATGTTACTTATGGTGTGAAGTTTTAATTTTTTTTATTATGTAATATGCTACTGGTTGCTCACATTTATGGTTTCCAAAATAAAATAAAAACTTTATAATTGGCATCAATTTTTAAATTAGCCTTAATATTGATTCAACACCCCCCCACCCCGCACACACACACTTCTCAGTATTAGTATTGTTTCCAACAATTGTTATTAGATCAGGTTCCTTAAGGAACAACTTAATCATTGAAAGTAGATAAAAAGGAAACATGGTTAATAGAGATTGATTAACACTAGAAGGAGTACCATTTTTTAATGAGATATAGTATGTGATCTATATGTTTGGAATGGAAGGCTATTTAATGGATGTTGATTTGGATGTTTTGATTTATTTGAAAATTTAATTCGAAATTAAGAAAATTATAATTTTAAGTTATTAAATTTATATAGTTTAAATACTTGAAAGACTTTTTTTTTGTTATTAAAAATGTAATTTAAATAATAAACATTACAATTTGCTAAAAAATTATATTTTCATATGCTACATAAAAAAACTAGAAATCACCTCAAGTACATCTGGATGGAACCCAGAGTCCAGGGTTTTCTCTGATTCTTCTCACACTAACAATGTATGTATCCTTGTAATTGAAACCTTTACGAGTGTAAAGCGAAGAATAGTGAAAATTACAACATGAATGGAGGTTCTTTCTTAGTGTAAAGCTAAAACTAGCATTTGCACCAAAAGGGTGCAAAGACAAGCCGATAGAAGTGTAGATGCATGTAGAGTGATGAAATGGTAGCGCTGCATGAAATTCACTGAGTTCTGATACTTGATGCCTAAGGATAATCAGAAAGTAATGATAGATCATAACAAAAGCATGGATCTATTCTAATTTAAAACTTGAATGAGATAAAAATTCTTAGAATCGGAAAGATCTTGAAAGTCTTATAATGGAAAAGTCAAGGTATAAAAACATTTTATTAATCAACCGTCTCAAAAGGATAGCAGTTCTAAATACTTGAGTGCAATAAGTACATTTATACATACATGATGAACTCAAAACTTGGTCTGAAGATGAACAAAACATATCCCTAGGATTTAAGGACAACAACCATTTGGGAAGGTGGGCCAAAACTATAAATTAGGTAGTTGGTACCAAGTCTAAATATCCCCAATACCAACCAACTCGTAAATAGTGTAAGACAATGAGTCAAAAGTGTGTCATATAACAACAAACAAGAGTTGTATTCCAACAAAATAATGGCCATATGAACCTTATCTTGCTCCTCTTTAGCAAGAAAAACTTTTGGTGGGTGCACGGTTATTTCAGGGGTGCGTATTTTATGTTTTTCTTCAAGTTTGCTTTCTTTGTTTTTCTCACTGTCATTATTTTACTTGTCTCCAATCACCCTACAAGTTGTAACCTTTCTTCCTAGAGATCTAGGCTGGAAATTTTCACATGAAGAAACTGTTATAATGGACTAAGATTTATTTTTAATGTGATTAAAAAATTATTTTAATCCAAAGATTGGTCGAATAAATACACAATATAGAGTACAAATAAATGAGTCAAACTACTACACATATGAGGGTGGCTAGTACTATTATATATACATAAGTAAACTTTGTATGCACATAAGTCAATTATTATGTTCTCATTGAACATGGAACACATGACATTACCATGTAGAATTTTGAACATATAAAAAATTAATTAGAGTAATGGACATATAAAAAAGTAATTAAAGTTCATCATTGTGTGTAACTTTGAATACAAGAAAAGTGGATCAAATATTTTCATCATGTTTTTCTTATAGTGAACCATTTTGACAATTTGATATTTTTCTCTCGTATATTTTGTATATGCATAAAGAAAAATAATTTGATCTTAGAGACCTTTTTGTTGTAAGAGACAAATATTTCAATAAAAGATTTTAAGAAATAGTAAAGTTTTTAACAGTTTTAAAGACAAATAATTTAGTAAAAAAGAGTAGATTAAGGTAAGAGATATATTTTAAGTTAGGCTAGATAGTTGTTTATTTGAGATTTTACAAATCTGTTTCAGAGATTTTTTACTCTCATAATTTATAATATATATTCATTTTTTAACTTTGAAATTATTAAATATTGAAAATAATAATATAACAACTAAAATGTAAATCTCTCAATACTTAAAATATTTTAAACTAAAATGAAAAATAATTTTATAATGATATGCTTCTTGTTCTTTTTTAAAAATGGACAAAATTTTAAGATATATACACAACAATTATGTAATTTTGATTTTAAAAATGCAATCTATACTTGTATTTTTTTAATACACTTTTTAATTCTAAAAGTAAAATATGCATTCATATTTTTATAATATACTCTTGTAAATGTACTATACATTGTGGGGCATATTATAGGGCATATTAATACACCAACATTTAATTGTCAATACAGGAGTTTGTGAACTTCGAGGCACAACACTAGAAATGCCAGAGAGAGCCCTCTGCAACTTGCAAATGAAACTCTAGTCTAACTTGCGAATCAATCTTAAAAAATTAAATTGAATTCTGCACTTCAAAGAAAACTTGAGAAAACACCAATCTTGACAATTGGAAACAAGCTTTGATCAAACAATCGGAAAATGAAAGGTGAATCTGAACTAATAGCAATTGCGGAAATAAATCATAATTATCAACAAATAGAAGGTAAATCCTAATTACTGTTTGACAAGAAACCAAGAAATGCCTGAAAACTATCGAAAAAAAAGGAATACTGTAAATAAATTCAAGATCAATTCAAAACCATTATTTGTGCAAAGTAAATTAAGAAAGAGAAATAACAATTATGCATTGATTTTGCTTCATCTATCTCTGTGTAACAAACTCATTTTCAAGAAATTACAACCTGAAAGCATCAACAAACCTTGGCAAGTAAATTTATTGTGTAAAAAAATTTATGGAAGAAATTAATCTAATATAAATTCTCTCGCCTTCCTCACCCTTTTGTAAAAATAAAATTTTCTTGAGAAGAGGACCAAAATTCTTATGGAAACTTACAACATTACCGACCTTGAACATAATATAGTTTCCTTTCATCATCATCAGCTCTATAGTGTATAGGAATCACAATTTCAAATGACAAAAATATATATGTGGTTTATGTTTCCTGAATAATACATGGGCTCTGTAAACATGGTTAATTAAAATTTAATATATATAATAGGCTACGATCTTACCATCCAACTCAAATCATAATCATTCAAATCAATAAGGTGAAATCAATCACATATTCTGGAGCACGAACCCATCAGTTCTGGACCATTTTAGAAGATTAGAATTGTGCATTAAAATTTTATAAAGGCAGGGTATCAGAGCATATTTCGATGTTGTGAATACAAAACAATTGGAGGGACACAATCTGATCTAGTATTCGATATAAAGACATCTTTAAAAATCACAAGAAAGAATTCCCAATATCACATTCAACGCATCAAATGAAATGACATCAGTTTTAAATAAGGAAAGAGACTGAAAAGAAATAAATTCTATGATCTAATCTTTCACATACTTTCCACACAGCAAATGGCGAATTAAATGCAATCCAACCTAATCCTGAAAAGTTCAGAGTAGTGTCGAGCTGATTTGGCGGCCAACCCAGCCAGCTCGCACCCTTTGTCAATGATTTAATTTACACAGACAATATAATCATGAAATGAAAAAATGAACTAAACAAAACAAGGTTGAAAACTCATTTATTAATCTTGAAATCTTATGCTTTACATAGTGCAAGTGTAATATTCCCAAATGGGGAATGCAACAATATATGAACACAAAACTGGAAGTAGCAGTGTAAATCAACTCATTAAAATTGGAGATCAATATGGATTCATACCATCATGTATTAGATCAGAAAACCAATACAAAATAGTGAGGCACAAATCATATACAATGAAGGAACAAGCCTCCCATAAGCAATCACTCCCAAAAATGAACTGTTGTCACAATATAAAATGCTGGAGGGAAACTACGACGCAGTAATATTGGGTATAAATATAGCTAGAGATGATAAAATGATGTAAAAATACTAATATAGGCCCCAATAGAATCTAAACATATAGATCCGGGCACTAGATCAGCTCTCCAAGACAACCCAAGAGTGTTTCTAGAAAATACACACAATGTGCCAATGTAAGCTGCAGCCCTAGGGCTGAAGCTATGCTGCAACAACTGAAATGAGAAGATATGGCTGAGGATGATGTAGAGAACTATATATCTTCTCCAATAGATTCTCCGGATGAAAGAATGGCTCCTCCACTGAAGAAATATCCTCTCAAAACAACCACTACAACTACCCCTGCAACTCCTCCCTAAAATAATGAAGATCTGGACTGAAACTGCACTGTAGGGGATAAATTCTCCTTATTCTACTGCTAAATGTGTCAATAAAGCTCAAGGGGATTCTTTACAGGCCTCCCAATGGATGGAAACCTTCCTCCACTACAAAACTAGCTCTGAAGACACCCAAACTAATTCTCCACTGCTGCACCCTGCAACACAGCACAATATCCTGCAGAAAGTGCGCTGATGAAGAAAGTTGTAGCTTGGTCTAAAAACATGAATGTGGAAATGAAATTCAATGCTCTTCCAAGAGGCCTCTTAAGGAAAGAGGTGGGATTCCCACTCGGGAACACCCAATGCTAAAAAACACAGCAATCTCAACTAAACAGTTGAAGAATGCAAGAAGTCTAAACAGACCGCATATAAAATAATAATCTAAAACATAACCCCATATGGCTGCCATCCTCTTCCTTATATATATTATGAGCTTCCTTGCCTTTGGCCCTGCTCAATTAGGTCATTTCCTCCATGCAATCCATCTCCCTCCAAAACTGTGTTATTCATTTAGTGTCCACTCCTCCATAACAGCATTGTTGACTTGGTCAAAGTTGACCTGATCAACATGATCCAACCCCTGCTCATACTCAAAGGTTCTTTATTTAGTTGCTTAGAAGGTCTCCTTTCACACTCGAAGTATTTTTTTTGTTGCTAAGGATATTTATGGGCCTCCCCACCCATTTATTCACCTACCTAGTGACAAAATGATCCATAATATTCAAATTTAGCTAAAAGCTAAATTTTAGGAATATTACAATCCTCCCCTCCAAAATGTTGCTTGTCCTCAAGCAACTGTAAAGGTGGAGAAAAATTCTCATCTCCTCCTCTTGTGGCCTCCTCATCAAATATTCTCCACCATTGCTTCAAATATTTTACAACAATTCTTCCTCCCAATGGTTCCTCCCAAGTGTGCAAGTTTGCCTTTGGTGGATAAACCAAATGGCTCTCATCATGAGAAAATGGAAGGTCTATATGGAAACCTTCTTGTTATCCAATTGCCTCCTCAAGGTAGGAGTGATGACAAACATAGGGGATCTCATTCCCAATGAGAGACTCCCATACCCATGATATCATCCAAATTAAATGAGCCATCCTAGGTAGCTCATCAAAGAAATCCTCAACCCCCGGTTCATGCAATGTGTTGGGGCTGTATGGAGAGATTAGATTTTTCCACCCATGTTGTTGCTATCTCCATTTATGATATGTATGGGGTTGTTGTTGATATTGGGCTGAAATATTATGGTCTCCAAGAATGTCCCAAGTTACCCCACCAATCAAAACATCCATGAAGTGCCTCTCCCAAGAACTCAAGTTCTCCAAATGGCTCCTCCCACATGAAGACACGAGATGTAGTGTGGAAATCATGGCTTGCCCATTGTTTCTCCTAAAACATGCAACATATGAAGTATGAAGAATCATACTCCCAATGGGCACCTCCAACTCTTGTGCCATCCTCCCAACAAAGCTTTTCATAAGAATAATAACATCATCAATATATGGAAGCAAAAACAAATAAAAAAAAGTTTCTATATGAAAACCGGAAGGTGGTTCATATTCCCACATGTGGAACCAGTGCAGTGCATCCCTTTCCTGCCTCAAAATAAAGTATAACAAGTGTCTTTTTAGCCACTTGTTTGCTGCCACAATCATCCTACAAGATGGGATCATAAAAGTAAAATTTGGTGCCAATGGTGCACACGAAGAATAATGTGGCATCTACGATAAACCACCAATAGAATGGCCAACATCATTGCTGAAAATGGCCTCAAGTACATCACAATACAATATACAAGAAGGAATGATCCTCCTTGGTACAATATGCTGCTAAAAAAAATAAAGGAATACAAATCATAATGCATAAATGTACATCCTCTACTATGTACTTTGGTCATTAAGCTGAAATGGCTCAGCTGAAAGTTCTCCCTCACTCTTAATGAGTAGGGAAGTGGTTGTGACAACCTCTCCATCATCATCTTGGCTATGCATCTCTCCATATTCTAATATACATCTTGTTGGATGCCCTCCCAAGTGAATTCTTCCATCAAGGAATGATATGCATCAAAGTGCATGGAAAGAAAGTCCACATGTGCTACATGTAACAGCTTCTCCTTCAGCTCTGAAGATCTAGTTAATAAGACTCTTCCATAAGAATAGATGACCCCATCATCCACCATGTAACTATCATCTCCATCCGGGTCATCAAGAATCATGCAAGCACCAAGATCCTTGGAGTACTCTACCAAAAGTTGAGACCTCCAATATGAATCAATCTTCCTAAGAGATAGCGCTGAAGATCTGAAATTTGAAGCTCCCCACATGCTTCTATATTTTCCTGTGACATCCCTCATGCCAAATTCATCCCCAAAAGTGCTGCCATGCCCATCATGCAGCTGCTCATGCTCAAGTAGAAGTGGTGGACTTTGGAAGTTGGCCTCCCATGAGAAGCTACCATCCAAAAAGAGCCTCCTGATCTTGGCCAATGTAAGCATGATTGGCCTCCATCTACTCCAATATATGGAGGATTCCTTCCTCAAGGGAAGTACCCTCTGTTTCTCCAAATCTATGGAGCAGCTTCCTTACACCATGGTGGTGCTATCCTCCATCACTGCAGCAACTTCTGTCAGCACAAAATATGTAATGAGAGTGGGTAATGCTGAAAATGGGAGAATGTCTCCCTCCTCCTTGAGTCTACCCAAGACTCTCAGCGTTGTTTCAAGTCCTCCCAAGGTCCTCACCCCTCTAGGATCAATGAGTGGTGCAACCAATTTTGAAGCATCTCTCATCATCTCTTGATCTGGTGGTCTCCAAGGTGGAATGCCTCCATGCAATGAGACATCAATATCAAGAGTATACCGCATATATGAATGGACAACTTTTTCCTTTCCCTTACTACGCAAATCAGTCTGCCTCTTCTATGCATCAAACTTTTGAAATAGATAGGGGTGTGTGTTCCTAATGATATGATGTTGGTCGTCCTCCCTACCTTCTCCTTTCATTTGCAAGGTTTCACAATCTATCAATAATGGCACATGTTGTTCATGGATTGTGCCTTGATCTCCACCTATGGGATCCTTTGGAAATCCTTGTGAACATACAAGAATTCCTCTTGCTGGAGCAAGTGCTCCATCTCCCTCTGCATGAGGTGATAGATATACTCTGGATATGACAAGGATGTTGCCTCCAGCCTTCTCTTCCTCTTCAATATGAATGGGAAAACTTTCAATAAGAGGATCCTCTTTTGAAAAAGGGATCTCCATGCCCTCTTTTCCAGGAGTATGAGATAGATATATTTCCTCTAGCAAGGTATTATGCAATATGTTAGCCTCTTCAACATTTTTCTAAAGTGGAGTTGGGTTTATAGATCCTTCCAACCTATGCAAAGGTTTTGCTTTTTGTTTGCTTGTTTAGCTCCACCAAAGGTGTTTCAGAATGTTTTTCATCAAACCTTTCCGCTATTCTCCTAGTGAACTTTTTGTAAGTAGATGTATTTGTATTTTTTAATGAACAAGATTCAAACAACCACCAAGAATAATCCTTACCTTCAAAATGCAGCGGTGCTACTTTGATGGCTTCATTCTCTGAAATTTGGTGTTGCTACAAATAGGTGTCTAGCTCCTCCACCCAAGCCCTAGCTAAACATTTAGGTGAACCATCAAAAGTAGATAGAAAGAATCTACCTATATCATTTTGCTTTCTCTTTGTGCTTCTTCCCTCCTTGATCTTGCAAAACCCTTGAAAATTTAGGTGATGTTTGAACCTCTTAGATTGAGATTCATACTCTTGCAAGTAATCACCAAGAGTCTCCTTCTTTGGCACATCTTCACCCTCCATCTCTCTTACAGTAAATCTGGACATAAGACTGCGCTGTGAATCATAATGTGTGGCTGCATGCTCACACCCATCATGCAAAAATCTAGGGCTTGCTTCATATTCAAACCCCTTTGGAGATTCCTTGCACATCTCCCTTCTCACCTTCTTGATATCTTCATGAATGCTCTGCATAGTTTGAAAAAGAAGCTTTGAGAGCCTCTCTTCCTTCCTTCCTCCAAATAATTGATTCATGTCTTTGTTTCTTTTGTACATCTCCTCTTCTTGTGAGAAGCTTCTCCTTATGGTGACATATTGGCTGAATGCACAGGCTGAGCCAAGATTATGCTCTGATACCACTGTAATATTCCCAAATGGGGAATGCAGAAATACATGAACACAAAATTGGAAATAGGAGTTTAACTCAACTCATTAACATTGGAGACCAATATGGATTCATACCATCATGTATTAGATAAACAAATCAATACAAAATAGTGAGGCACAAATCATATACAATGAAGGAACAAGCCTCCCGTAAGCAATCACACCCAAAAATGAGTTGTTGTCACAATACAAAATGCTAGACAGAAACTACAGCGCAGTCATATTGGGTATAGCTATAGCAGGAGATGATACAATGATGTAAAAATACTAATATAGGCCCCAGTAGAATCTAAACATACAGATCTGGGCACTAGATCAGCTTTCCAAGACAACCCAAGAGGGTTTTCGGAAAATGCACACAATGTGCCAATGTAAGCTACAGACCTAGGGCTGAAAATATGCTGCAACAACTGAAATGAGAAGATATGGCTGAATCTGATGTAGATAACTACATATATTCTTCAATAGATCCTCTGGATGAAAGAATGGCTCCTCCACTGAAGAAATTTCCTCTCAAAAAAACCACTGCAACTACCCCTGCAAATCCTCCCTAAAATAACACAGATCTAGACTGAAACTATGTTGTAGGGGATAAATTCTCCTTAGCCTGCTACTAAATGTGTCAATAAAGCTCAAGGGGATTCTTTACAGGCCTCCCAATGGATGGAAACCTTCCTCCACTACAAAACTAACTTTGAAGACACCCGATCTAATTCTCCACTGCTACACCCTACAACATAACACAATATCCTGCAGAAACTGTGCTAATGAAGAAATTTGTAGATTGGTCTGAAAACCTGAATTTGGAAATTAAATGCAATGCTCTTCCAAGAGGCCTCTCAAGGAAAGAGATGGGATTCTTGCTTGGGAACACCTGGTGCTAAAAAACACAGCAATCTCAACTAAACAGCTAAAGAATGCAAGAATTCTAAATAGACCACATACAAATAATAATCCAAAACATAACCCCATATGGTTTCCATCCTCTTCCTTATATAGATTATGAGCTTCATTTCCTTTGGCCCCACTCAATTAGGTCATTTCCTCCATGCAATCCATCTCCCTCCAAAACTACGTTATTCATTTAGTGTCCACTCCTCAATAACAGGATGTTGACTTGGTCAAAGTTGACCTATTCAACATGATCCAACCCCTGTTCATACTCAAAGGTGCTTTATTTAGCTACTTAGAAGGTCTCCTTTCACACTTGAAGTGTTTTTATTACTGCTAAGGAGATTTATGGGCCTCCCCACCCATTTATTCACCTACCTAGCTGTGAAAAAATGATCCATAATATTCAAATTTAGCTAAAAGCTAAATTTTAGGAATATTACAGCAAGCAAAGATCGAACTCCAGCAATAGAGGGATCAATCCACTGGTTAATTATGCATGATGCTACATTGGGACCATAGCCTCTCCTCCTTCTGTCATTATTCACCCCATTTCTCCAAGTAGTCTTTGATTTTATATAGATATTGACATTACAAATTGGGCTATTAACAATCCAATCAAAATACAGGACATGTTACAAATCATAACATTTTTCCATGGATAAAATCGGATTTGGTTCTAGTGAAACTGAATTTCGAACAGAGGAGCTTAATCTGTTACATGAGGGACTCTTTTGGTAAATGGTTCCTCTTTTCTCGGTCTGAGGTTGATGACAAACTAAGTGTGATTTTGACAAAAAATTACTTCCCAAAATATCCTCGAAATTCTATTCAAACAATCAGCTAAGTGATGTCAACCATTAAATTCGTATATGCATTTGTTGACTCCAATGCATGAATGTGAGTGCAGTGCAGGAATTGATGTGTGGTATACGAACTTGACGCGTGGTGTAGGAATGAGTGGTACAGGAACTTGATGTGTGGTGTAAGAATGTGTGGTAGAATAACTTGATGTGTGGTGCAGGAATGCGTGGCACGGGAAGCCCATATTAAGTTGGTGCAAGAATGTGGTGTAGGAACTCTTTAGAGTGCAGGAAGTCCATAGAGCAGGAATCCCAATTGGTACAGGAACCTACTGCGTAGTATAGGAAGGTGAATTCAAGATAAAGGTCTGTTGGCCTATGCATATAATCCACTCAATTTCAAACTTGCAAACATAAAAACTATTATTTATGATGATTTTAAAGTTTAAATTTGGTTAAAAAAAGGGAATATCAAATATTTTCTCTATTATCTCCGAGTATGCACAAAACTGCAACAATAACTATTCAAACTAAACAAAATAATGAGGGATTTCAAGTAACATGTGATAAAAAGAAAGGAAAAACAAAGGCCCAACATCCCCCCATGTTGACCTTCTTGCATGCCCTCATGCAAGAAAATCAATTTTTGTATTGTCGCTCCCTTGCAAAAAAACAAGATTAAAACATTTATGGATACTTGTAATAATGTTCCCACAATTTCCTTTACTAGATAGAGCATGTTCCAAAAACATAGTGTTTTCTAGACTCTTTGTTTATTTAGACCGATTTCAAGAAAATATAATACAAGGGCTACCATAGGAATACCAAATTGCAAGGACGGTGTTATTACTTGTATAAAATAGCCAACTATTAAAATTTCCACCAACACCTCTAGGGCATCCTTGAGTAGAAGTTTTACTGTAATATCCTCATTGTAAATATGAGTGACATGATTTGAAAGACATGGTGTTAAAAGTAATCATAATAATACCTTCCCACGGTGACCATCTTACCATTATCCACATATAGTTGAAGCTCATCTTTTCTAGGCAAAGTGAAGTACCTGCACTTAGGGTCCCACGTCCATAGAAACAAAAAAAGATAGTACTCCGGGGCATAACAATAGAGAGATAGTAAAGCCATTCTCAAAGAGATATGATAATTTTTTCAGGAAAGACAAAAACTTCCAAGTAAATCATGGTGTAAAGTTAAATTTAATACCACATGCATGGCCCTGTTGCCAATAGGCATCAATAGCCTCGACATGGATGCCCTTTTAACCCACGAAATGCATGTTTCCCCATATATTAGATATAGATTCAGAGTCATTTGAAAATAATTTACATTTTTTTTTAAATTAATTAAAGGCCATTTTCCTGGCTTGGTAAACAACTAACTACAGTTCCATTCACAAGAACTAACAAGAAAGAATAAGTTGGATCATAATGAGACCTCTTGTCTTCTAGGTTTTCAATTGAAATCCATTACCCTGGCTTGGTGACCAATGCGATAATGTAATTCTTGTGAGGACCCATGATCATGGTAGGTCATCTTGTAATGAGACATCCTATCCATCAATTAATATGTCTTATGAAAAACTCTGATTATAATCAACCTTAAATAGGTTACTTAATAGCTGGGGAGGTGATTCTGCTCCTTAAGAGTGCAGGATGGCATGAAAAGTTTTTAATTACTAATATTTACTGGTTGTTCCTTCTACCCTGAAGGCTCATTTTAAATAAAACATCTTAGATAATGACTAAAAAATTCCTCAAATTGATCATGTCACGGTTCTAGTGAAAACTTGTTATAGTTTTGTAGGCGTGGTCCACCATAAGAGGATTCTCATCAATCCCTTCGAAGAGGAAAATGAAAGGTTTCCTGGATGATAGTTATTGGTCAATAATCAAATTCACTTTATAGAAAATGAGGCATTAAGAGTGAATTTATTCTGAAAAGTCTTACCACAAGAGTGCATAATAATAGAAATTCCAAAAGTTGAACTTTAGGGAATCACAACTTCAAGGGTGCTATTATACAATTTTATTTTAGATGGCATCTTTATTCATTACCCTACCTTATTTTAAAGAGAGGAAGGTCGATTTTAAGTGTATGTGTACCTCCAATGTAGACATGTACATAACATAATACTAAATATACTCACACTTAGTTTTAAAGAATATACTTCGATACATACCAAAGTGTGAGAAACCAGTTGCTTTAATTGACATGGAATCGAGAGTTGTCAAATGATGAGGGAATGATGTGTGCTTATGATTTTTTGAAACCAGGATTCAATGGGATCCACATATTGATGATTCTCCAACTCGTACAAATCTTCCACAACTTGATGAACACTCTCTTGGAGGGATACTAAATCAGGCGAAAGACAAAATAAAAATCCCTCAAGTTTGGGCTCAAATATTTTCTTTTCAGATTGGAAAGAATGGTTAAGGGAAATTATAGGGTTTTGAGTTTCAACAACAATTTTAGAATAGGTTCCAATTATATATTTCTCCTTTACTGGTATTTGAATCAAGGCTTCTTCCTGAGACAGATGTTATATGGTAATGGGGGAAGTTTCCAAATTCACTCCCTTCCCCAATATAGAAGATGTAACATTTCGATCGATAGGGGAATCAATTTGAATAATAGGTGTTTCCAATTGTTGTGCAACCTGCTGGTTTGGATTAGGGGGGCGATAGTTTGGACTAAGGCGTGGACTAGGCTTAGGATTTGGGTTAGGGTTTGGACTAGGGTTAGGCTTATGGTCTGAATGAGGGCTAGGTTTAGGGTTTGAACTAATATTTTGACTAGGGTTAGGTTTAGGGTTTGAATTAATGATTTGACTAGGGTTAAGACTAGGGCTAGGGAATGGGTAAGGATAAGGAGTAGGGTATGGATTAGGATAAGAGGTAGGGTATGGATTAGGATAAGATTTCACTGGTAACTGGGACCATGGAGGAGAATGATTGTATAATGCATTGAACAAAAATTGTGATTCTTCTTGTTGATTAAGTAATTGATTTTGCATGAAAGACTTCTGTAGATAAAAATCTCTAAACCATTCTTGAGAACAAGGGGGTATCTTAATCGAAGAAGGAGGCCAAGGAGGGGGCCACTGTGGACATGAGGTAGGATGTTCAATTGGAGGAGGATTAAAAATTTCCATGAAATTATAGGATTATAAACATGTTGAGGAACCTGTTGAGGAGAATAAACATTATTCCAAGTATTGAATGATGATAAGTTTTGATTTATACCTGGAAATTGATTCAATTCCTTACTTGATTTCCTGAGTAGCTTTAGTAATCCTGGTAATGATTGGCAATGTTCAGTTGAATGAGCCTCCTCACAAATTTTGCAAACTTTTAGGCTACTAAGTGGACACTTTCAAAGGAAGTGCTTCTTCTTAAAGTTGGCGCAAAATATTAATAGTGGCTCTTCATCCTTCTCCCCTTCTTCCTACAAATCATCCAACTTTGAAATCAAAGATTTAATAATATTATTTTTATGTTCAAGAAAAATATTAGATTATGCACTTATGAGTTCATCATTGGATGATTTGTATATGTCTGTGGCAACATCAAAACTCCCCATTGAATGATTCCTCAAAATATAAATTTCTTGTTTTCAAGAATTCAACTGGTACATTCTTCAGCACATGATTAATGTATATGTGTGTGTGTGTGTGTGTAGGGGGGGTTATTACACCACCAGAGAAAATGAAAAACCTTTGAATAACCAAGATGTGCAAGAAATAAATAAATTCAAAGAACGGAAGTTTGCAAGAGAAACTAGGTGAAAAGAAAAAACCAATTACAACAGGTCACCAAGGTCAATCCCCTGAGTGTCTCCCCAACAACAATGCAAAAATTTTGGGCATATTATAGGGCATATTAATACACCAACAATCCAGGATTTCGTGAACTTCGAGGCACATCACTAGAAATGCCAGAGAGAACCCCCAGCAACCTGCAAATGAAACTCTAGTCTAACTTGCAAATCAATCTTAAAAAATAAAATTGAATCTTACACTTCAAAGGAAACTTGAGAAAACACCAATCTTGACAATTGGAAACGAGATTTGATCAAACAATTAGAAAATGAAAGGCGAATCTGAACTAATAGAAATTGCAAAAATAAATCCTAATTATCGACAAATAGAAGGTAAATCCTAATTATTGTTTGACAAGAAACCAAGCAATGCTTAAACAATATCAAAAAAAGGAATACTATAAATAAATTCAAGATCAATTCAAAACTATTCTTTGTGCAAAGTAAATTAAGAAAGAGAAATAATAATTTTGCACTAATTCTACCTCATCCAAACTCCTTTTCAAGAAATTACAACCTGAAAGCATCAACAAACCTTGTCATGTAAATTTACTATGTAAACAAATATATGGAAGAAATTAATCTAATATAAATTCTCTCGCCTTCCTTGCCCCTTTGTAAAAATAAAACTTGCTTGTGAAGAGGACCAAAAATCTAATGGAAACTTATAACATTATCAATCTTGAACATAATGTAGTTTCCTTTCATCAGCGTCTGCTCTGCAGTGCATAGGAATCAC
Organism: Pinus albicaulis; assembly: GCA_034641835.2. Lineage (NCBI taxonomy): Eukaryota > Viridiplantae > Streptophyta > Pinopsida > Pinales > Pinaceae > Pinus > Pinus albicaulis. The sequence continues at coordinate 554,924,137 of CM076569.1, read as the reverse complement.
AATTTAAAATGACAAAAATATATATGTGGTATATGTTTCCTGAATAATACACAGGCTCTATAAACATGGTTAATTAAAATTTAATACATACAATAGGATACGATCTCACCATCAAATTCAAATCAATAAGGTGAAATCAATCACGTATTCTGGAGCACAAACTCATTAGTTCTGGACCATTTTAGAATATTAGAATTGTGCATTCAAAGTTTATAAAGGCAGGGTATCATAGCATATGTCAACATTGTGAATATAGAACAATTGGAGGGACACAATCTAATCTAGTATTCGATATAAAGAAATCTTTAAAATCACATGAACAATTTCCCAATATCACATTCAACGCGTCAAATTAAATGACATCAATTTTGAAGAAGGAAAGAGACTGAAAAGAAATAAATACTATGATTTGATCTTTCACGCACTTTCCACACAACAAATGATGAATTAAACACAATCCAACCTAATCCTAAAACATTCAGAGTTGTGTCGAGGTGATTTGGAAGCCAAAACAACCAGCTCACACCCTTTGTTAATGATTTAATCTACACAGAGAGTATAATCATGAAACATATAAATGAACTGAATAGAACAGGGCTGAAAACGAATTGATTAACCTTGAAATCTTATGCTTTACATAGTGCAGACAAAGATCTGACTCCAGCAACAGAGTGAGCAATCCGTTGGTTAATTTTGCATGATGCTACATTGGGACCGTCTCCTCTCCCCCTTCTGTCATTATTCACCCCCTTTCTCCAGGTGGTCTCTGAGTTTAAATAGATATTGACATTACAAATCGACTATTAAAAATCCAATCAAAATACAAAAGGACATATTACAAATCATAACATTTTTCCATGGATAAATCGGATTTGGTTTTGGTGAAAATGAATGTCAAACAGAGGAGTTGAATCTATTACATGAGGGAATATTTTGGTAAATGGTTCCTCTTTTCTCAGTCTGAGGTTGATGACAAACTAAGTACAATGTCGACCAACAATTACTTCCCAAAATATCCTTGAACTTCTATTCAAACAGTCAGCTAAGTGATGTCAACCAGATTTCAATAATTAAAGTAGTCTACACATTCACTAACTCCAGTGTAGGAATGTGAGTGCGGTGCGGGAATTGATGTGTGGTGCAGGAATACGTGGTGCAGGAACTTGATGTGTGGTGCAGGAATGCATGGTACATGAACTTGATGCGTGTTGCAGGAATGTGTGGTACACGAACTCAATGCCTGGTGCAGGAATGTGGCATAGGAAGCCCATAGTAAGCTGGTGAAAGAATGTGGTGTAGGAACTCTTTAAAGTGCAGGAAGTCCATAGTGTAGTAATCCCAATTGGTACAGGAACCTACTGCGTAGTACAAGAAGGTGAATGTTGGATCAAGGCTTGTTGGCCTATGCATATAATCAACTCAATTTTAAACCTGAAAATATATAAACTATTATTTATGATGCTTTTAATGTATAAATCTCGTTAAAACAAAGGAATATCAAATATTTACTCTATTATCTCCAACTATGCACAAAACTACGACAATAACTATTCAAACTAAACAAAAACATGAGAAATTTCAAGTAACAAGTGATACAAAGCAAAAATAAACATAAACCCAACATACATATAGTTTTATTATTCTCCATTAATATGCACAATTATTCTTAATTTTAAAATATTTCAAAAACATAAATTTTATTTTATAATAGTAAAATATTATTTTAATTAAAATTTATTTTCTTTTAAATAATTATTACTAACTTAATATTTTTTTATAAATAAATATTATATATATGAATTTGATGTTAAAAAAATATTATAAACGTATATTTATTATAACAAAATATTATAAAAATATATTAACTATTAATTATAACTTCAAAATGTTATATATAAAAATTGAATTCAAATAGAAAAATAAAAACATTTCTCCTAATCCCTCAAATACATAACTATATCCCATTAAGTTAATATTTTCATTATTCACTTGTATTTTATATAATATATTATATTATATATATAGATATATATATATATTGTTGTGAAATACTATAAATATTGTAAATTTTTAAAGTGTAATTATTTCATTTAAAAGTTTCAATTAAAAATATATGAATTATATTTTATAAAAAAATTTAGATAATAATCACATCCAATAAAACATTATTATTTTTTGAACTAAAACATTATCATACTTGAAAAATTGATATGATACCCTATTTCATACATCATTTCCATTATTTGTCACTATTCGGAAATATATACACACACAACTGATTTGAGTGAATCGGCTTCGTCATGCATCCAGGGTGCACGTAGTCAAAATAATTAGATTCCGAAGTGCCTACGAAACAAGCTCACACAAAATTGCGTCGAAATAAAGGATGACATATGAAACCCATTTAACTCACTTGCTCAGTACTATAGCTCTCTGAGCAGAATTAATATAAGTTCGGCTTCGGTACAGACACCAGACTGATTATCATGAACCAAAATTATATATTTAAATTACTTAATCTTCGAAGTAGCAGAAAATAAAATCTTATCGTCATTCAAATTTACAAAAAATGAGGAATATGTTCAAAGATCCAGAATCCAAACACATCACAAAATCCAAGATTATCAGATTAAGCAAAGACTGAACAATGGAGATATATTTACATGTGGAAATACAGTAATGTGGGCTAGAAATTCTCATGGAAGGAATCGAAAGGAGCCAGGCGAGCTCGAACAGATGACATAAAGCTGCCATCGTCTTCCGGTGCCCCGGGATCCGAGGAGCGGGGAACAAAGAACGGCTCGCCTCCGTAACAACCGGGGATGTACATGATTTTCCTGGTGACGCACTAGTGCAATCGACTTTCGCGATGCCGAAAACCTTGGGCCAGGGCTCCGCTATGGCCAAGCAAGCGTATCTTGTTTTCCGGCCAAGGAGATTTCGGTTTACTTGCCCAGCCTCAAGATTCACCGGCGCGATCTTGCCTCTGGTGGACGAGACGGTCAAAAGAGAGAGCCAAATTTCTGACAGAACACTCTGCATCGCGTTGTCAGATTCGTTGAAAATGGCGTCTGGGCTTAAATAATTCGTAGTCTTGACTGCTTTTTCGCTTTGAAAATTATGGAAATTTCTGTAAGATTTTAAGAAAATCTAGCAGAATTTTTGTAAATCCACATTATAATTATCAAACTTTAATATTTTACATACTTCATTGATGATGCTGAATCCATTTTCACTATCAAAATTTTGATTTAAACAAAGTTACGGTAAGATTTCTTAAATTTTTTTTCCACATTCTAGATAATTTTAACCATCCAAATAATTCCTCGATCTCTTTAAACAACTCCTATAATTATGTTAAATGTAATTGAAATTCCGGGCTTTGTTGCGCTGATGAGGCTCCATTGCATCGGCAAACACAAACCTAAAGTTAGATTTTGCAAATACTTGAAATCTTTTTTTTTTTTGTATATATAAATTAATACACACAATCGATCATATCTGTCACTGCTATCCAGTGACATAAAAAAAAATCCACTCAGTTGTGCAAGGTTAGACCTATGGATATAACATATACTACCAGAGATATAACTTTGTAAGTTGTGCATGCCATGAATTGTGTGACAATGAGAATTGAATCTTTTGCATTGGTGAAAAAAAAATATTTCGAGAATCAAAAAATTAATAACATGGAAGGGTTTTTGGTCTTGTAGTGAGTTTTTGAGGAAATCTAAGAGTCAACTAAATAGCAATGAGTGACTAGGTGTAACAAATGCTGAGAAGGAATATAGGATTTCTTCTCCAATGGACTCGCTATTTTGTTGTGGAGTATTTGGTGCACAAGTGTATCAAATACATTCTTTCAACAAGTTGGAATTGTTTATGTAGATAGAGAATGAAGGATGTAAATGTATAATTAATTTATTTGTTTTAATATGTAAATACGAGAAATTTAGAGACATAAGTGAAATAAACCTTTGAAGAAGCTTTTTTGTGAATCTATTATTGTTGTGAATTCAAAGAAAGGGATCTAATTGTTGAAAACTCCTTTACACATTTACACATGGTGATAATAAAACAATCAACGCTACAAATTTCTCAATATATTAATAGGTTAATGTTCAAACTAATGAAAAGCTATGTAAACCTTTCAAATGTACATTTGACGGGGAAAGATAAATTGATACTTGTATTAATGCAAAGTAGAAAAAAAGATTACATATAAGAATATTGTCACCTAGAGTGAGTTATGTAGATGACTTTCATTCTTGCTTACTCGGAGGGTTATATCCTCTTTAAGGCTCTGTCTTTGTCCTTGGTGTTAGCCGAAATAAATTATCTCCTTAATGAATAATGAAATGATTGATGTCAACGTTTGTGAAGTACAATGAATTGATTGTGGCAAACAATTGAAATTTTGAGATACACTTGTTTAACATAACCTTATACTCAATGAACCCCCTTAACTCATGAGATCCTTGTATTTATAAGTTTTCTTGGAAATGGGAATATATACATGAATATATAAGTAGAGCTAGTCTTTATTGGAGCAATACTACCATGTGAGCCAATGCCACCCTTTGAAAATTCCAATTCACCCTGTGTAATGTTCTCCCCAATTGTGGCCAAGTATCATCTCTTACATTTGCACATGCACACACTAGTGCCCTACTTGGCCCATAAAGGCCACAACCCACAGCTTGGTCAAAAGACCTCTCTAGGGTTGGAACATGAGTATATGAATAAAACCATGACCTTACCAAAGTGGTAGTACCATGTGTGACAATGTCATTCTTTAAAATTAAATAATGTCAATTCACCCTTTGTACGACTACCCCCAATTAGGATAAAATTGTTAGGATATTCACATAGGAAATAGTTAAGTATAACTTGGTCTAGTGTAGAGTTAGATAAAGTGTGTTTCTTTACTATGTACATTTGTAACTTATAATCTAACGGTCGTGATATGTAGTGATTTGACGGTTCACTCTCTCCTTGGTATTACCGACACTTGATTTGTGGCTTAACACCCGATTGGTCCATGATCTCTATTTAAAGATAATGGAGGGTCATTTTTCTTGTAACCGTTTACGAGAGAAGCTTATGTAAAATTTCTTTCTTTATATTAATAAATTGCTTGAAGTGGTCGCGTTGGCTCAGGTTGTGAATTGTTTTCCTCTTTGAGGATTTTAACCACATCAAATATTGGTGTACTGATTTGTGATTTGTTTGTGAACAGTGACCTTTGGTGTTTTATCTAAGGAACTTATCATGTAAATTCCTACATGGTATCAGATCCATTTTGAGGGTCGTATTCGTTGTTGATCCAAATCCAAAGCCGGTTTGATTGCATGCGACTGCCTTTTTGCAGATCTACTATTTCTGGCCACTTTCGGGCCACTGAGAATTGCTCTTTTGTGTTTGGAGCATTTTTTACAATGAGGGACCCCTTTCATTTCATGCGAAAAGGTTTCCAGTTTCCAAAGTTATGTCATTTTAGATCTGGAGGTATAAAGTATCTTTTTTGCAGTTATATTTATTAATCCTTCTGTTTATTTCAGTTCCCTCTGTTGATTTCGGTTTATAGTTTTTTTTAATTTCCAGATCTATATCCTCTTCTCTATGTATGCTCTTTTCTCTGTGTTATGTGTGATCTCGGAAAATCAGAAACAAGAAGACGAGATTTTTTTGCTACGTATGCTCTTTCCCCGCATCTTTGTGCAATCTCGGGAAATCAGAAATAGCGAGAAAAATAGATACTTGTCGGTAAGACTGATAGCCACCCAAGCTGCTAAACCCAATTCTCTCTTACAAATGCATATAAAAATGCATGACTCATTTTTCAACCAAATTAATTCTCATATTAGGCAATTTTTTTAAAGCAGAAGCTCACCTTTTCAAAGTATGGTTAAAACCATATATCAAAAAATCCATTATGATATTTCCTTGGACTTTAGTTTTAAACCCAAATAATAGAATTATTAAATTCGGGACCAATTCCTTGCTCACAACTATGGTTTAAAAACCCAACTCACCAATCATGAACGGTATCCACTTTATCAACCTCTCAAGTATGATTATTTATGCACCCGAAACATCATTAACGCAATTCTTAAACCCATGGCATACCCAACACCTTTATGTGACATGCCTTATCAACTTTGGTTAATATATTAAAGCCCAACATATATTAAGCTTGCTATAATGCTTCGTACCTTTGCGGAATTTCATTAAATCCAACTTTACGTTATAAAATTAATGTTTCACTCCATAACTTACCATTCCGCCTAACAACTGACTACTCACACATCTCGATGCTCCTCATATAACACATATATGGCCCACAACTGTTAGCCATACCTATTCATCGCCCACCATTCATTCAATCGGATGATGGACGCATCATTGCACTCCAGCTTAACAATCCAACAACTATCACATAACAAACATGCATTCCCTTTGGTCTTTCAAATTCACGCAAAAATAATGGTTTTGGAATACCATCGATGCAACGTGTCACTTAGTGAGTGCTATCACATTCGAATGCAATGAAACCAGTTACCATTTATCTGTAGTGCGAAAACCACTGGCTGGTTTTCAAACCCGCCTTCACTGTTCTATTTGGAATTGACTCACAGTTCATCTACGCTTTCATCTCAGGTTTCCACACTCCACACAACTGCAATTCAATTATTTTCGATTCCGTTTCCATACCATCTGACTCATGGTTTTACTCCAACGTTTGTGCAGATTCTACCCTTATTTAATCCATCGTGCCATTCTACCCTTCGACAGGTTCCAAATATATAAACGCACCATGTTTTAAACATAGTTATGATCCGATATGGAAATTGGAATGCAATACCTCACTGCATAACCGAAAGCCCCTTCACGGCTTCGTTAACCAAGGTTCCTCTTACGCTCACAGCGCCTTCTTCTTGTTGCGGCAAACAGAGATCTTTTCTCTATTGGATTTCAATGCTCCAATGTTGTTCCCTTCACACAAATGCAACATCGACAAACAAAACATTGATTTTCTGTTATGGTTTTAAATGATGACACCATTATTTTCGGTCTTAACACTAATCCAATTCTACTCTTCGATTGGATGGATTTCTATATCCAAATGCCAAATACTGAATTGTGAATTCAGTTCCTCCGTTCTTTTCATCGATCCTTTCAGTGATCGATGACTGCAATCCTCCTACAGTCTTCTCAAAGACATGTACAAGCCCTTATTCATTCAGCTAAATCACAGTATTAAGCCTATCTCGACAATTTCACCAATTTATCAATGGTGTGCAGAATCACCATTCAAACCATATTTTAGAGTTCATTCAAACCTGTTCATAAACCCTGATCATTTAACCTATGGGAATTTCTCACACAGAATTAAATAAATCAATACACATATGATTCAGAAATCAAATCCCTCATATATATACATGTATTCAAATAATTACAAAAGACTCCTTGTCTCTGGCCAGATATTCAAAACAATGGCCCTGTTCACCTATTGCCCGTAGGCTTACAACAAACCTCTGTTTGTCCAAAACTCTACTTTCTCCTCCTGTCCCCCTCTTGCCTTTGAGGCTTATTATTTTTATACAAATAATCTGAACAAATTTAGTTTCAGATCATCAATAATTTCCTAAAAATTCTCAAGTCCTATAATATATCTTTTATCCCTAAGGATCTTTTTTAATCCCAAAAATCATGAGACTAATTCTATCTTAAGATTTACAATCAATTCCTAAATCTCAGCTATCCTATTTCCCTCATGTTCTCCAATCATTCGGGAACATTTACAAAATCCTCACAATTATTAATATCTCTCATTAAAATCACTCAAAACCATTAATAATTACATAAGAAATTAATATTCTTTTGAAAACACAAGACCCCTATGTTTATTAAAATACAAAGTATTTTCTTGAGCCTAATGCCCCTGCATCAAAGACTAACCAGAAATCTAATGTTTTTTTGTAAGTCTTGTGTTTTTTTTGCACAGATTTTGTATTTTTTTTGTAGGAAAAAGCACGCACATAGAAGAGGAAAAAAACCCTTCCTCCTTTCAAACAATTACAAAATCATTTTACTAGCTCACTTGGTGTAAAATTACTTTATGAGATTAGAGGTCTTGGGTTCAAGTCTCATTGTCAAGCTTCTTTTTCTAAAAAGATTTTTGTTAAGTTACTTTTTCTTAAAAAACATTTTGGCAAGTTGACGGTTTTAAAAAGGGGGGTTTTATTTAAAAAGCACATGTAAAAGTAACATTGTAAAAGTGACCCTCACTTGTTTATAAAAGTGGGTCACATAAAGTAGTTTTTTTAAAGTGAGCTTATTGTATTAAGTTTGGAAAAGGGGGGGATTTTTTTTTTTTAAGTACATCTTCATCATCATATTTCAACCTCTCATGTAACTATTCGGCATCTACCACAACTTTTTTTCAAAAAGGCATTACTTCTTCATCCAGAAGCCGTTTTCAGAGCCGTTTTTTTTTAACTGGCCTAATTTTTTGATATCTTTCGATTGGAGCAGTTGGTGTCATCCTTTTCAGCTTCAGTTTAAAAAAAATGGAAAGTGCATGCCTGGTTATTCTTAACATCACTAATTATTTCCAATGGCTATCCTACATGGTAGACTTAGTTAGAAGTAAAGGGCTTTATAGAATAGCCACAGGACAAGAAACTAAACATATCGATGGAGATAAAGCTGCTAAATAGGAAAATAAACAAGATCAAACATGAGGGTTGATAGGAATGTCCATTTCTCAATATCTTAGATTTCATATCCAAGACATTGACTCCCCTGATGAATTTATGAAAAGCTAAATACTGTTTTTGGCATTAAAAAATGAAATCAGAGCCCATCAACTTGAAAATGAGTTGCTTACTTTGGACCCCAATAATTTATCCTCTATTGAAGATTTTCTATCCAAATTCAAGACTCTTTGACTTCTTTTAGAAGTTTGTCAGGTCAAAAAGGAATATGGTAGCCTTATTTATTCCATTCTTGCTAAGCTTGGCCCTACATACTCTGTATTTTTTTCCACCTTCCATTCCACTAGAGAAGCCCTCATTTCTCAAGGAACAACCAACAAGCCCCCCTCTTTTGATGCCTTTTGTGATTCTTTGATAAGAGAACAAAAACTCTTACACCTTGGTCTTATTAATACTGGAAAATATTCTAAGAAAGCCTTAGCATCCCAACAACAACCATACCAAAAGAATCCTAAGAAGCATCATCCTAAAAATAATGGTCCTAAAACAAACAAGGGTCTTAATAAATTTCAGCCGCAAACTAAAAAAACAACTCAACAAACTAATAAGGCATATAAAAATAAAAGGAAGAATACAAATAGACATTACAACTTTTGTAATCGTGATGGCCACGTAGAGTCAAAAAAAATTAAGAAGATTGAAGCCTTGGAAGTAGCAATGAAGAAGCACGACATCAATTTGGAGAACTCTTCAACTTCATCTTCAGGAATGGTACTATTTGCTTGTGGTTTCAAGCATCAAGATATGGTTATGCTTGGAATGTATCTTCTTCTTCTCATTCTCATGAGTGGCTTATTGATTCTAGAGCCTCTTACCACATGGCCAAAAATAAAGCCATGTTTTCTTCTTTAAATGATTGCAACACCAAAAATATTTATGTTGGTGATGATAGATCTCTTAGTGTTGTAGGGTTTGGAACCATTCATCTAGATAATGGTCAGTTTAATGATGTGTTATGTTTTCATACCTTGTCCTACAACCTTCTATCTTTTTATCAGATAACTCATTCAGGTGAAGGGAAAATAGTAGAATTCCCACCTCATGATGTTGTAATTAAGGACCTCAAAGATCCTAGACATATTTTAGCTATTGGCATTGCTGATAATTCCACAAGGTTCTATAATTTTGACAACTTTGGGTTATCATATCTTCCCTCCGTTTTTGTTGATCATAATAATGAAGTGAGCAAACTTTGGCATGAGCGATTTGGTCACTTAAACTATCACTCTCCTCAAACTCTATGTAAGGAAAATATGGGGACAGGTCTTCCTACGGTATCTTTCCAAGATGGTGTTTGTTCCAGATGTGTACTCAGAAAACATCATCAAGATATTTTTGACAAACATGCCTCTTGGCACGCTTCAGCCCCTTTTCATCTTGTGCACAGTGATTTATGTGGTCCACTTCTTGTTGTTTCTTTCTCTGGATGAAAGTACTTCTTAAATTTCATTGATGATTTTTCTAGACGCACTTGGGTATACTTCTTAAAACTCAAGAGTGAAGTTTTTAACATGTTCTTGGCCTTTGAGGCCTTTGTTGAGAAACAATCTGGACATCACATTCTTATGTTAAGATCTGAAAATGGAGGAGTATATGTTAACAACAAATTTATCCACTTTTGCACTGAGAATGACATTCAATTGCAACTAACTGTATCATATACTCCACAACAAAATGGTGTAGCTGAAAGGAAGAATCACACTCTAAAAGAAACGGCTAATTGTATGCTTCAATCTAAAGGACTTAGTCTTAATTTTTGGGCAGAAGCAATTAACTGTGAAAATTACATAGTAAATCGCACTCCTACTAAGGTTTTAAGGAATATAACTCTGGAAGGATCCTGGAGCTCAATCAAACCATATGTAAGTCACTTTCGTGTTTTTGGAAGTGAAGTTTGGGCCAATATTCCAGATGCGAAACATAAAGCCTTAGAACCTAAGAGTGGAAAATGCATTTTTTTGGATATTCTGAAGATGTCAAATGATATAGACTCTTCAACCAAAATCCAAAAATTTAATCATTAGAAGAGATGTAAAATTTGATGAAAATATATCGTCCTATGAGCCTAGTTTGGCAGGTGTGCCACCTTTGGCCTCCGAGCCTGATCCGACATATGTGTCACCTCTCTCTATCTCTTCTATTTTTTACAACATTCCTTCTAGTTCGGATAATGACAGTGAGGATGGAAATCCTCCACCACCTCCTCAAGACATTCCTTCTACTCCACAACTTCCAATATGGGTCAGCTCTACTTGGGATGTAATAGGTTCTCTTGTAGGTAACCCTGCAAATCAACATCGTACATGTTCTCAGTTCGAAAGAACATCTTCCTTATTGGCTCAAGTTCTAGAAAATCCTGATCTAGAAACCTTTGAAGAAGCTTCAGGTCATCCAGATTGGGATGAAGCTATGAATTATTGAGATTCAACAAGATGATGAGCTTAGTGAAATTCAGTCACCTTCACTAAGTGGGCCTGCAAGCTATTTTTAGGTGTAAGTCTATTTTTAGACATGGTGATAATATTTCAGAAGTTACAGGATGCTATTTGTGGATGGTTGGTCAAATTGGAAAAATAGATGAAATTCTATTTTTAGAATATTGGGTGAAGTCTATTTATATATCGTCGATCTAAAAATAGAAGTGTCGATTATTATTAGCCCTTGATAATAATCAGACTCTAAATATCAACTTATTCTCTTGGAGCACTTAATTTTAGTATACAGATTTGGAAAATCAGTGAGCTGAAGGAATTACGCAATTCCCAGGATTTATGGTGGTTCATGCATGGAGGACTCAGTTAGAACTGAAGTGGAAAATTTATGACAGATTTGGAAGAGTAGTTCATGGAGTTGTTATTCATTTTAACTCAGTTAATGGAGTTAAACTCAGTTGAGCTAGTATCTAGTCTAACTTAATGATACACTAGTGAGACTGGAGTGAATTAATTAGTTAATTAATTCAAAAATAATAACTCATTAATCAACTAAACAAATAAAACAGTTAACTACAGTGCATGTCAGTTCCAGTGGAGACCCAGTGAAGAGATAGGTGAAAGGGTGAGATGGACTATCTGTTGTGACTATAGTGATGCATTAGTTGCATCACACACACATTGGAGATGCCAATGAGGATTGCGCAGTGCAAGAAAGGTAGACTTGAATTCATTCAAGGGTCTTATTCAGTAGGATTGTGCAGTGGAGGCAGGCTATCAGGTGGCAAGAAATTAGTGCATGGATTTGCAGATTTCTTCTGATTAGTGTGTGATGATTGATTGTACTGAGAGCTTGATGTACTAAGATTTGTATGAGATTGTTACATCATCTCCATGATACATAATATATGATAGTTGTGGTTTTTAGCTTTAGGCTTTCCCATTAAACAACTGTGTTATGTGCGATTGTTTTTATTGTTTCATGTGTGTGCAATTGAGTTTTAAATTTCCGCAAAAGATTAACAGTGGAAGGATTCTGTATTTAGAAAGAAGATAAATATTGTTAGATCAGGAGAATCTAGATATGTACATGCATATGTTATATAATTTCTACATGGTATCATAGCAGTGTTAATTCTTGAAGATTGCAATTGTGAAGAATTGTTGAGTTTGTGCTAGTGGACAATTCAAATTTGCTGCAGAAAATTCTTGGTGCAACAATTGAGTATACATTGAAATGTCTTTCAATGGGTTGTGATTGGAGTATTCCCTTGATGGAAGCTCGAATTATATAGCCTGGAAGGATAGGATGGAGGTGGCGTTGGAAGATAATGGACTAAAGGAGTTCATCGATAGCGATGTTCCTAAGCCGGGATCTAGCGATGTTGAATTACTTGACACATGTCAAAAGACGGTAGCAAAGACAAGAAGAATTCTGTTGGAAGGTGTGAAGGACCATATTGTGTCTAGCCTTCATGGGAAATCCACTCCATTTGCAATGTGGAAGGATTTGAAATATTTTTTCCAAATCAATAGCGACCAGAGAAATTTGGCACTGAAAGATAAGCTCAGAAAAATAAAAATGGAGAAGGGCGAAAATATTCCAAAATATCTCACAAAGTTTGTCCACTATAGGGATGAATTGGGAAGTGTGGGGATTACTATTTATGATGATGAATTGGTGAGCTTGGCTCTCCTTAGGCTTCCGAAGAGTTTGCATAGCTACAAAGACTTTGTTAATGGATGGGAGAAACTGTCGGGATGGGAGCAACTTTGGTCAGATCTTGTGCAGGAGGAGATAAGGCGAAGTACTAGGGATGGCTCTTCATCGAAGAATGAAAATGAAGAGAATTGCGCTTTGGCTACCAAAGCAAGGAAAGGGAATGGGAATAAATTCCCTTCAAAATCGAGGCTAAAGGCAAGAAGTGGGATTTGTCCAAGGTGAAATGTTTTCACTGTCACGAACATGGGCATTTCGCCACAAACTGCCCACAGAAAAAGAAGAGCAAGAAGGTTTCTGGAGCTACAGCTGGAGAGGCCTTAGCCTCAAAATTTGAACTTGATTTCTCTTTGATCGCATGCTTGGTTTCAAGCTTAATGGGATCAGTGTGGTATCTTTATAGTGGTGCGTCTTTCCATATGACGGGAGACAAGGAGTTGTTTAGTGACTTGGATGAGAAGGACCTCCAAATGCATATAGAGATGGGCGACGATGGTCGATACAGTGCGACCGGAATTGGGACCATTACCTTTGAGAGGGAGTCAGGTAATCCATTTCTGTTGAAAGATTTTATGCATGTTCCAGTTCTGAAGAAGAACTTGGTCTCAGTCGCAATGTTAGAAGATAGAGGTTATGACGTTGTTTTTAGCGATGGAAAAGCTTTCCTGTGACATAAAACAACGGGTCAAACCAAGAGGATAGGGATTCAAGTTAAGAATATCTACAAGATAGAGGTAGATGACTACACTGCAATGATGGGAAAATCATAAGAAGTGGTGAGCTGGGATGAGGGCGAATTATGGCATAGGAGATTGGGCCATCTTCACCATGGCGCTTTGAAAATTTTGCAGCAGATTTCTACTGGACTTCCCAAGGGTACTCTTGTGCAGTCAGATCAGTGCAAGGGATGTACTATGGGTAAGTTTGTGAAGATTACCCTTCATGAGAAGGAGAACCATGCTTCGGTGATCTTGGAGAGAATTCACACAGACGTGTGTGGAACTTTCTTGGTTGCTTCAACAGCAAAACATAGGTATTATGTTATTTTTTTTTATGACTCTTCTTGTAGATGTTGGATCTTCTTCACGTAGAATAAGAGTGAAACATTCTCAAAGTTCTGTGAGTTTAAATCATTGGTGGAGAAGGAGTTGGGGAAGCAAGTGAAAGCTCTATGAAGCGATAATGGTGGTGAATATATCTTGAACAAATTCAAAGACTTATGTAACAAAGAAGGAATTTGAAAAGAACTCATAGCGCCTCATAACCCACAACATAATGGGGTCGTGGAGAAGAATAACAGAACAATCGTGGGTGCTGCATGAGCTATGTTGCATGACCAGGGCCTATCGATGCACTTATGGGCAGAAGCATGCAACACTACGGTTTATGTGCAAAACCGTTGTCCTCATAGAGTACTTGGCATGAGTACACTTGAAGAAGATTTTACTGGTAAGAAGCCTGATATTTCTCATTTGAAGATTTTTGGCTCATTTGTTTACATTCATGTGATAAAAGATGCTAGGAAGAAGCTGGAGCCGACTGCAGAAGTTGGGATATTTGTGGGGTACACAGAAACACCCCACAATTATTGTGTGTATTTTCCAGACAGTCGGATGACTGTGGTGCGACGGGATATAAAATTCAATGAGGTGAAAGCCATGAAATTGTCGCTTGAGAGGGAGATACACTTGCATGTAGAGGAGGAACTTCTGGTTCCCAAAGATGAGCCTCCAGATGTGGATCAACCACAGGAGGCGATTCATGGAGTGGAGGAGTCCACTCATGCAAAACCAAACATCAAAACAGGCAGAAAGTGTACCACAGAAGCTGAGAGATTGAAGCTTGATGCGGCACAGAATGTAGGAGTCCCTACATCACAGCGCAGACAGAGACAGTCACGTGACCGATTTACTGGATACATGGCTCTCATGAGAAAGTGTATCGTGACAGAGCCATCTTCTTTTGAAGAAGAAGTGCAGGAGCCCACATGGGTAGATGCCATGGTGGAGGAGTATGACTCCATTGTTAAAAACAGTGCTTGGGAGATTGTTCCAAGGCCGGTGGGTAAATCAATTGTAGGATCAAGATGGATCTACAAGGTAAAGCAAGCTGTTGATGGGAGCGTCGAGAAGTATAAGGCAAGATTTGCTGCCCGGGGCTTCTCATAGATCGAGGGGATTGATTATGAAGAAACCTTTGCACCTGTCGCATGATATTCTTCCATAAGGACCATCCTTGCTCTCTCAGTGCAGATGGGTTGGCACATTCATCAGATGGATGTGAAGACTGTGTTACTTAATGGGATCATTAAGAAAGAGGTGTACATTGAGCAGCCTGAAGGATTTGAGATGTGCAGGCTCAAAAGAGCGCAGTATGGGCTGAAGCAAGCACCACGTGCTTGGTACACCTGGATCGACAGCTATTTCACTAGACTTGGCTTCACCAAGAGTGATGTGGATGCAAACCTATATCAAATTGTGGTGGAGTGTAAGCTTTTAATCATTGTTCTTTATGTTGATGATTTAATACTAACGGTGATGAGCAGTTGATACACTCATGCAAGGAAAATATTGCAAAGGAGTTTGAGATGAAGGATTTGGGCCTCCTTCATTATTTCCTTAGATTGGAAATATGGAAATGGGAAGGTGAACTATTTGTGTCTCAAGGAAAGCATGCCTGAGAGATACTGGAGAAGTTTTACATGCAATGTTGCAAGCCTATCGACACTCCTCTTCCAGTAAATTAGAGGAAAGAGGATGTTAAATCGGTAGAGGTAGTGGATGCCACTGTTTATCGACAGTTGGTGGGTTCGCTCATGTATTTAGTTAATACAAGACCAGACATATGCTCTGCGGTGAACCAGCTTTCACAAATGATGGTTAAGCCTACCAAGCTCTTTTGGAAGGCAGGCAAGCATGTCCTGAGGTATCTCATGGGCACATATGAGTATGGCTTATGGTACAGATAGACGGATGAGGTGAAGTTGCATGGCTTCACGGATGCAGATTGGGCAGGCAGCCCAACAGACAGAAAGAGCACACCAGGAGGGATTTTCAGTATTGGATCTACAACAGTTTCTTGGTACAGCAGGAAACAAAGATCTGTGGCACTCGGTTCAGTGGAAGCAGAATACATGGCGGCAATTCAAGCTGCATGTGAGGCTATCTCAATGAGGAAGATCCTGGTTGGTTTGTTCGGTTCACATTTAGATCCTATAGTGATACATTGTGATAATCAGAGTTGCATTAAACTCTCGATTAATCCTGTGTTTCATGATAGATCTAAACATATTGATGTCTAGTATCATCATATCAGAGATTGTGTGCAGCAGAAGATCATGTTGCTTCAGTACATTCCTACAGAAGATCAAGATGCAGACATTCTGATGAAGGCGCTCACCAGGAGCAAATTCAAATACCATAGAGGCAGGATTGGGGTGAAGGATAATACCTATCTTGTTGAGAGGGAGTTTTGAGATTCAACAAGATGATGAGCTTAGTGAAAATAAGTCACCTTCACTAAGTGGGCCCGCAGGCTATTTTTAGGTGTAAGTCTATTTTTAGACATGGTGATCATATTTCAGAAGTTGCAGGATGCTATTTGTGAATGGTTGGTCAAGTTGGAAAAATAGATGAAATTCTATTTTTAGAATATTGGGCAAAGTCAATTTATAGATCGTCAATCTAAAAATAGAAGTGTCGATTATTATTAGCCCTTAATAATAATCAGACTCTAAATATCAACTTATTCTCTTGGAGCACTTAATTTCAGTATACAAATTTGGCAAATCAGTGGGCTAAAGGAATTACGCAATTCCCAGGTTTTATGGTGGTTCATGCATGGAGGACTTAGTTAGAACTGAAGTGGAAAAGTTATGACAGAGTTGGAAGAGTAGTTCATGGAGTTGTTATTCAGTTTAACTCAGTTAATGGAGTTAAACTCAATTGAGCTAGTTGTATATAGTCTAACTGAATGATACACTAGTGAGAGTGGATTGAATTAATTAGTTAATTAATTCACAAATAATAACTCATTAATCAAATGAACAAATACAATAGTTAACTACAGTGCATGTCAGTTCTAGTGGAGACCCAGTGGAGAGATAGGCGAAAGGGTGAGATGGACTATCTGTTGTGACTATAGTGATTCATTGATTGCATCACACACACATTGGATATGCCAATGAGGATTGCGCAATGCAAGCAAGGTAGATTTGAATTCATTCAGGGGTCTTCTTCAGCAGGGATTGCGCAGTGAAGGCAGGCTATCAGGTGGCAAGAAATCAGTGCATGGATTTGCAGATTTCTTTTGATTAGTGTGTGACAATTGATTGTAATGAGAGCTTGATGTATTAAGCCTTGTATGAGATTGTTACATGATCTCCATGATACATAATATATGATAGTTGAGGTTTTTAGCTTCAGGATTTCCCGTTAAACAATTGTGTTATGTGCAATTGTTTTTATTGCTTCATGTGTTTGCAATTGAGTTTTAAATTTCCGCAAAAGATTAACAGTGGAAGGATTCTGTATTTAGAAAGAAGATAAATATTGTTAGATCAAGAGAATATGGATATATACATGCATATGTTATATAATTTCTACATGAATGAAGAATATCGTTCCTTATTGGCAAATGATACTTGGGATCTTATTCCTCTTCCAAATGGAAGAAAACTTATCAAATGCAAATGGTTTTACAAAACAAAGTTTGGACCAGATGAAATAGTGGATAAACATAAAGCTTGTCTTGTTGCTAAAGGATTTTCTTAAGTTTAAGGCATTGACTATACTGAAACCTTCTCCCCTGTTGCCAAAATGAATTCTATCCACCTTGTTCATTCCCTTGTTGCCTCCTTTAAATGGTAAGTCCATCATATGGATGTTAAATCCGCCTTCTTACATGGAGATTTAAATGAAGAAATCTACATGGAACAACCCCCTAGCTTTATCCAAAATGACTCTAGCCTTGTTTTTCACCTTAGGAAGTCTCTCTATGGCCTCAAACAAGCTCCTCGGGCTTGTTCTACCGAAATGAACAAATTTCTCTTAGATAATGGATTTTCTAGGTGTCATTCTGACAACACTATCTACACCAAGAAATCAGGTAAGTCCTTCGTCATAATTGTTATTTATGTTGATGATCTTATCCTTACTGGTAGTGATCCCAACCATATAAACCATGTGAAGTCTAGCATCAAAAATAATTTTGAAATGACAGAATTAGGACACTTGCATTATTTCCTTGGTCTTCAAGTCTTGCAATCCAAAGAAGGTATTACCCTTTCTCAATCCAAATATGCCTATGATCTTCTTCACCACTTTCACATGGAAGACTGTAAGCCAACCCCTTCTCCCTTTTAGTCTGGAGTTAAGCTTTTAGTCACTTGTACTACCCCTAAAGTTGATGCTACCTTATACCGTCAACTTGTTGGTAAACTTCTGTATCTAACCCATACCCGTCCCAAACTTTCCTTTTTCATTAGTCTTGTTGCTAGGTTTATGCACCAACCTCATGAAAGTCATTGGAAATAAAATAAAAGAATACTTCGATATATTCGAGGTACATTTCAGTTCATGATTCATTACAGTGTAGGAGGATCTCCATTTTTTATTGGTTTCACTGATTCTGATTGGGCTAGTGACCCTGATAATCAAAAGTCGACTATAGGTTATGTATTCACTCTTGGTTCATGACCTATTACATGGTCGCGTAAGAAACAATGTGCCATCTCTCTTTCTTCGGTAGAAGAAGAGTATCGTGATGCATTTGAAGCCAACAAGGAAACCTTATGGCTTCGTCAGATCCTGACCTAATTTCGTCTTCATCAACAACATCCAACTACACTTTGGTGTGATAATCAGAGTGCCATTTAGCTATGGAAAGATCCAATTCAGTATCAGTGTATGAAACAGATTGAGCTTCACATACAATTCATCAGAAAGCGCATTCATGATCGTGTTCTTGAAGTGTAGTTTTGTTCAACCAATGATCAAGTTTCCGATGTCTTTACAAAGGCTCTCATAGAAGCGAAGTTTACCAAACTTCGATATATGTGATCAGGAGTTCATAAATTTTTCTCAAAATTTAAAGTGCTTGAAACAATACCGAACCTGAGCGATCGAGTAGATCTTTTCGTTGCAATTCCAGCGCCGTGAACAGTTCGAAAAATCGATGTCATATGAGGGAGATATTACGTTCTGATCGTTTTCCCAAATAGCTAAAATTTTGTGACAAGAGTAACTGGGATGCCCAGGTACAGTAAGCAAAAATAGAATATTCTAGGAATATTCCATTTCCTCTATACCAGTAAGATTTTTCCATGTGGTGCATTCAGGGGCGTTGATTTGGTTGTACGTTGTTTTATTTTTGGTCTATTGGATGGGTGACACACGGCCAGCCTGGAGGCTGCGACGTGTCCCCTGAACATTAGTTTAAAATTATATTGGAGTCCGAGGGGTTCAACTCCGTGACCTCCAGCGCGCCAGCAAAGATTTCCACCGTCTGAGCTACCATTTAAGTCTTAACATTATAAGTGCACTGGTGCTATTTAAATGTTACAAAGGTTTCACATGGGGGGGGGGGGGGGAGGGGGGACCACAGGCTGTCCCAACCTGCCGGCGGCCCCATTTGTACTAGTCACATGAACGGAAAACAAACCATGACATTTTTTGTTAATCCAATGGTTCCCAAGACCGTGACTCCGGTGGCTTCGTTGATATGATCACATGGCATCAAACCGTGAAAACAAACGTTCAATCCGGCGTTTAATGTTCTGAAATAACCACAACCATTAAATTTCAAACCTGTCACGTGCACATGAGCTAAGTGGTATGGTTAATGCAACGGTTTATTAAACTGTTCAGAACTCCACCTATTCTAGGTTCTTCTCCATTGTTAATGCGGATATATAACGAGACCGTGGGGTTTAAGGGGGGTTGGCTTCAGGACCACCCCGCCCCTAACCATCAAATTAAATGTCAGCGGTTAGTACTGGCGAAAGATTAGCGTTGCCACTAAAATTTCATATTTTTCCAAAAATTAGCTGCGCTAACCGCAAGCCCACAATTAGTGGAGGTTTTCAGAGTCGTGATTGGGAAAATGGCTAGGGAGGTCAATTTTCGACCAATTTGGGGGAAACAAGAGTCTACCTACACTAATTGGAGCATTCTGGAGCCACTGGTGCAGAGAAAACAACCATTGGAGGCTTGTAAACATATGTATTTGCAATTTTGAGCATAATGACAAAGAGGGACATGCCATTGGGAGCTGGACCAGCAGATGTAGCCCAGGAGGCATGAATTGCTTCATCATGCCTGCTATGTAAATCTTATGTGTGATGTTATTTCTCTGTTATACACCATTGTTCAGTGTTATATAGGCTTAATTACATGCTTAAAACTCACAAATTCATCTAAGTTTCATGGTTAAATTACTCATTCCTTAAGAAAACAAATGGAGACAAATTGTACATGTTTTATAACTGAAAAGACACTTAGCACAAAAAACTAATACAATCCTTTTAGATCAGGTTGGTATCAGAGCTAGAGTTTATTCTCTGGTGTTGTTGTGTGCAAATATTTGTTTAATCGTTTGCAAGTGTTCACATGCTTACTAGGCTCAAGCTTAAAATAGGAGAAGGCAAATTGGTGGATGCAAGAGGGTCGCAAAGTGAGCCACAACAAAGGAGGGAAAGCTTGCCACATTCTCCACCACCTAGTTCACCTCCAAAAGAAGAAAAATCAACATTAAGAATGCCTTCAGAGGAAGAAGAAATCCATGAAGAGATGGATCCCAAAGTGGAAGAAAGAGTGTACAGAAAAAAATTTCTTGACTTGATTGAGATGGTAAGAGTCCTTTATCAAGAAAGGAATGAGAAACTAGAAGAAGAAAGATCCGAACTTCACAAGGAAGGACATGGATCATCATGAGGTCACAATGATGAAGATAAATCAAAGAAGGGCAATGGAGGAAATGGAGACAGTGGAAAGTCACCATCATCACCCTCATCTTCATCCTCATCATCCTCTACTTCATCTTCAATACATAAGCCATACAAGTCAAAGAACAAGGGTAAAAGTCTTTTTCTAAAACTTGATGTTAAGTTTGAATTTCTAATGTTCAATGGTGAAGTCAATGCAGAAAAGATAGATAATTGGATTAGGAAATTGGAGGTCTATTTGAGAATCCAAAATTTTCATGATGATGGTACCAAAATTAAACTAGCTTCATTGAGAATGGAAGGTGCATCACTTGTTTGGTGGGAAGCCAAGACAAAGGAAGAGATCAAGAAGCATGGTAAGATTATTTTATCATGGAATGATTTCATTACTGCAATAAAACAATATTTTTATCCATTAGCTCACATGCAGAAAGCCATAATGGACTGGAAAATTTTTAAACAATTGAAAGGACAAAATGTACAAGTTTATACTCAAGAATTTAGGAGAAGAGCTCTCTTATTAGGAGTATATTTGTAGAGCCAAGACACTTTGCTCAAGTATATAGGAGGCTTACATACCTACCTAAGACATACTATCCTCATGTTTAACCCTACAAGCCTAGATGAAGTTTTTGTACAAGCCACACATTTAGAGGCAAGGGGAAAACAAAACATAGATGAGAATGAGGAAAATGAGTTTAAAGGCAAATGGAAGAAAAAAAGAAATGAAAATATCAGAAAAGAGAAGGGAAAATTATTTTGAAAAAACTGTTATAAAACTAGCCATGATGAAGACCATTGTTGGAAACTTCATCCAAAGTTGAAACCAAAAAGTTTGAAAGCCAAAGAGAAAGCCAAGGAGAAAGGAAAAACTGTTGCAATAGCTGAACAATACTTAGGGTTAGATTCAGGAGATGAAACCAAAAATCATAGCTATGGGACTAAATAACATGAAGGGGAAAGAGATTGAAACTAAACCCAGTTCTAGTATATCTAACTGTCACATAAAAGCTCCAAATGAAGAAGAGAGAATTGAACTGTTTCATGTGAGGGTCATTTCAAAACATACCAAGGTTGACACATTGTTTGGCTGTGGGTCACAAGAAAATTTAATCTTTGAATACTTGGTCAAGAAACTTAATCTTGAGACCATTCCACATCTAAAACCATATCTACTTGGTTGGATTTGTAAGGATGCAAATTTACAGGTTTCAAAGAAGTGCATGTTGCACTTTGCAATAACTGCACATTTCATTGACACAGTTGAAATATATGTTGTTCCGCTTAATATAATAGGTATGGTGTTGGGAAGTCCTTACTTGTATGAAAGGAAAGAAATCTTCCATTTCCATGAGAACAAATACCATTTATTCAAATATGGCAAGGAGTATATTGTGAGAGCTCATCGCATGAAACTAGATACTTCTTTAGTTAATGCAAGGAAAATGAAGAGGCTAGTCAATGCAAGCCAAAACTTGACATTGATGATGATTAAACAAAGAGATGTTTTACATCATCCTTTTCAAACAAATGCTGATGTATGTAATGAGTTGTTTAAGTTTGGAAGTAGTTTTTCTTTGAAAGAAGATTACAAGAAGTTGTAGCAGTCAACATTGGTGTTGAACGGTGTTGAAAACAAGGTGTCAGTGCAAGAAGTTGCAAAGGTCCAAGAGAGGACAAAGAAACTTGGAAAGGAAGGCACGAGATTCAGAAATGTTCATTTCTAGTTTCTAAAAGGCATGGTACAATGGTGAAAAAAATTGGTCAAGATTCGACACAATTTCAAAGCAAAAGTAACAAAAAATCACCATAAGAACAGAGTGCAAGGTGAGAACAATTCCAAGTTTCCTTTGATTATAGACCAATGTAGAAACAAGATGTTTACTACAAAGTTAGATTGTTGTTCTACAAGTTCAAAAAATGTGCAGCATGACAATGTTAGAGACAATAATGCATGGTCGACGAAATCAAGGAAAAATTTGTCTTTTCATGAAAGCTCCAATTAATGATATTAGGGAAATTTCAATGGATAAATATTGGAAGAGTGGGGACACAGTCTCCTCATCTTCATGTTCAGTAATCCAGAGATATTTTGGGGTCCAAAAGATTCCTAGTGGGGAGGTGAGACCAGGAGTTCATAAATTTTGCTTAAAATTGAAAGTTCTCGAAACTTTACCGAACTTGAGCGACTGGGTAGATCTCGTCATTGTGATTATGGCGCCGTGAACAGTTCAAAATATTGATGTCATATGAGGTAGATATCGCGTTTTGATCGTTTTCCCAAACAGTTAAAATTTTGTGACAGGAGTGATTGGGATGCCCAGTCAGCATGCTGGTACAGTCAACAAATGTAGATATTTTGGGAATATTATGTTTCGTCCAAACCAGTAAGGTTTCGCCACCCGGCGCATTCAGGGGCCTTGATTTAGTTGTACGTTGGTTTATTTTTGGTCTGTTGGATGCATGACACGTGGCCACCCCGGAGGCTGCCACGTGTCCCCTGAACATTAGTGTAAAATTATATTGGAGTTCAGGGGGTTCGACCCCATGACCTCCGGTGTGCCAGCAAAGAACTCCACCATCTGAGCTACCATTTAAGTCTTAACATTATAAATGCACCGGTGCTATGTAAATTTTACAAAGGTTGTACATGGGGGGGTGGGGAACTGCCAACGGCCCCAACCCGCCAACGACCCCATTTGTACTAGTCACATGAACGGCAAAAAAACCACGCCATTTGTTGCTAACTTCTGACGGTTCCTAAGGCTGTGACTCCAGCAGTTTTGTTGATATGATCACATGGCATCAAACCATGACAACAAACGTTCAATCTGGCGCTTAATGTTCTGACAGAACCGCAACCGTTAAACTGCAAACCTGACACATGCATGTGAGCTAAATGGTATGGTTAATGTGACGGTTTATTAAACCGTTCGAAACTCTTCCTATTTTGGGTTTCGCTCCATTGTTAATGCGGAGATATAACAAGACCGTGGGGTTTAAGGGGGGTCGGATTGTGACCACCCCGCCCCTAACCATCAAATTAAATGCCAACAATTAGTACTGGTAGAAGATTAGTGTTGCCCCTAAAATTTCATATTTGGCCAAAATTAGCTGAAGTTAAACTGCAGTTCTCCACAATTAGTGGAGGTTTTGTAACTGTGATTGAAAAAAGGCTAGGGAGGTCAATTTTCAACCAATTTTGGGGGAAACAAGAATCTATCTAGACTAATTTGAGAATTCTGGAGCCATTGGTGCAGAGAAAACAACCATTAGAGGCTTGTAAACACATGTATTTTCAATTTTGAGCATAATGACAAAGAGGGACATACCATTGGGAGTTGGACCAACAGATGTAGCCTAGGAGGGGTGAACTAATTCATCATGCCTGCTATGTAAAACTTATGTGTGATGTTATTTCTCTGTTATACATTGTTTTTCAATGTTATTTAGGCTTATTTTAATTCTTATAACACACAAATTCATCTATATTTCATGGTTAATTTTCTCATTCCTTAAGCAAACAAATGGAGACAAATTGTACATGTTTTAAAACCGAAATGACACTTAGCACAACAAACTAATACAGTCCTTTCAGATCACTATGCTTCAAGTTCAGGAAATTTATCATTAACGGGGGATAGGCTCTAATGCCTCCTTCCTTCTCCTATTGTGTCACCTTTGTAAAATCCTTCAATCCTATCCCAAGTTGTTTTTAAGGGGGAATGTTAGGATATTTCTACACATAGGAAATAATATCCTTTTGTGTCACCTTTGTAAATCCTTCAATCCTATCCCAGGTTGTTCTTAAGGGGGGATGTTAGGATATTCCAACACATAGCCTAATAGTTAAGTATAACTTGGTCTAACGTAGAGTTAGGTAAAGTGTGTTTCTTTACTATGTACATTTGTAACTTATAATCCGATGGTCACAATATGTAGTGATTTGATGGTTCAATCTCTCCTCGATATTACCAACACTTGATCTATGGCTTAGCACCTGATTGGACCATGATCTCTATTTAAAGAGCATGGAGGTTCATTTTTCTGGCAACTATTTATGAGAGAAGCTTATGTAAATTATCTTTCTTTATATTAATAAATTGCCTGAAGTGGTCGCGTTGGCTTAGGTTGTGGGTTGTTTCCCTATTCGAGGGTTTTAACCACGTCAAATATTGGTGTACTGATTTTTTATCTATTTGTGAGCAATGAACTTTGGTGTTTGATCTAAGGAACTTGCCCTGTAAATTCCTACAAAAATGTTAGCTCTTCCACACACACACACACACACACATAAGAATATTGTTAGTTTATATAGCATCAGATGTGTTCTAGCCATGAAATTTGGAGGAGAGGCCAGAATACATGAGATCTCCAAGAACCATAAATCGTTAATGGAAATTCCACCTAGAGATGACTTAATTAGATCATTAGCCCGTTTTTAAATATTTCCTAAGTATAAACTTAGGGAATATGGTTAATTAATCAAAATTAATAGAGTCAATGTGTGAATCATCTATAAACTCACACAGATCGGCTCCAAGATTATCCTAGCCATTGATTAAGTTTGAATCTTGGTCGTTGATGCTCCAAATGTGCATTATAAGAGGAAGTCGATGGGCACTTGGGGAAGACACACTGGAATACCAGAATTTTGATTTCCTTGACAGATCAATGGGAGTAGATAGCTTCCGGAGAGCCAGAGATTGAAGCAGTGAGTGAGACGAAAAGATAGTGATCTGGAGGAAGTTTTCCAAATCCAGAGAGGCAACATCAAGAGGTCGATTTATTCCCAGTGGGGCAGCACAGAGGACTGCGCAGTTGCTTCTTGCTTCAGAAGAGAAACTCGATTTAGCTGGAAGAAAATCCATTTTTAGTTCCAAAGGCCAAGCAGAGGTTCTAGAGTGTCAGATAAGTGATTTCCTCAACAGAGACAAAAATAACAACTTCATGAGAGGCAAGTCTGGACTAGACGTCATAGTTATAAAGGAAATTTGTGTCGGGGTTGCTAGTGAAGGAAGGGAATTTCCCTTAGAAAATTTTGGCCAGATTTTCTTGCTGTTTGGATTTCTAGTTGGGCATCCATAGATTATTCTGAGAATTCACTGTTGCATAATAATGAAAACCCTCACTGTTGCACCAGTTTTCCCAAGTTGGGTTTTTCTGGGGATAATTGTCCAAAAATAACAGTGTCATATTTTTATGTGTGTGTGCTAGATTTGCTTAGATTCCAGTGCTATTATTTCCACAAATTTATTTTTGAAAATTGAAATGTGATTTATTTGATATATGTCGTAGCAGATAAATTGTCAATTAGAAAAATAAATTCCAGTTGTTGCAATAGGATTCCATATATGAAATTTTCACAAATACCTTACTGGGTTCATAAGGGCCACATCACAAACCATGGCTAAAAGACCTCCTTGGAGTTGAAACATAAAATGTTTCCTAAGTTATCTCATGCATTTGCATTTGATAACTCTAGTAACTCATCATATCTAGTGTAAACTACATGCAATAAGTGTTTTAGTACTTCAATAGAGGTCTCACATGTACTTAAGTACCATTTTTGTTGGATTTTTGGTTATGGTTCAAACACCAACACTGAGGTGATTTCCCTTTGGGGGCTTCTATATTATGCTAAAAGACTTAATATTTAATTGAAACATATATTTGGAGACCCTCGGGTTGTCATTCACTAGATCTATGGGAGAATATTCCTCGCCACCCCCTTGCTCTTCAATTGGATGCCAAAAATTGATGGCTTAAAGGAATCCTTTCAATGTATTTCCTTTGAACATGTTTTCCGAGAACGTGACGCTATCAGATTCCCTATCAAAACATGGCCCCGTCTCGTTCCCTGGTAGTATTTTATTCAAAACATATAGTTATGACATGCTCCAGAAAGTAGGGTCCTTTCCTGTTGTGTGATATGCTTATCGTGTTTTTATATCAGATGCATCTAGCTTTTTATGGATCAATGTAGTCTATTTAGCAAATGTTGTTTTGTTTTATATGAACCTTTTGTATATTCCTCTATAGTTTTTACAGGATTTTTGGATGCAAACTATGGTTGAGTTTGTTTTAGTAAAAATTGAAGTATGTTTCTTGTATAATGTCAGATGTTAGTTTGATTTGGACAATGCTAGTGTTTTTCCCTGAACATTAAACAATGTACTGGTTTTCCTATTTTACAATATGACAACCTGTGATTTTTTTCCAAAAAAAAAAAAGAGAAAAAGTTTCTGAGCTAAAAGTTTGCATGGAAACCATATACTAGCTATTGAATTGTAGAATATATTGTGTTGATGATATATAGGAATTGTGCATAAGTATTGGAGGATTACATGCATAATATGTGATTCCTATAAATTGAAATACTAGATAGTCATATCTTTAATCAATTTCATAAACATTTATCATAGTTTAATACTTTGTTAATTTTAATTTTCAGAAATAACTAAAGCAATTATCATGATTTAATATTTCATTAATATTAAATCATTAATATTGTTATGGTGGCATTTTGAGAAAAGTTATTTTTTCTAATAAATAGAAAGAAAAAAAACACAATCTCCAACACAATCTCAATGTAGTCAGAAAAATTGTTTATATTTTTCATTACCATATACCTCAATATATCATAATCTTTATGTCATTTGGGGTAGCCACAAAAAACTAAGTCGTTACTTTTCTCAATGCAACATACTTAAATTTTTATAAGAGAAAAGCAACCCTAAAATATACATCCAATATAGTGTTTTCAAGGCTCGCTAAAGGTGAATTGATCACAAATTGTGAAGGATCCTCTTCCTTGGATGTCTAAATTGAGGTGGTAAATGCTTTCTTCCTTGAATCTTTGAATGATGAGTGGCTTAGTCAAATGTCACAATAGTAGCTATTCCACTTTAAAATAAATATGCATAGTATTTTCAAGGTTTGCTAGAGGCCAATTGATCACAAATTGTGAAGGATGTCTAAATTGAGGTGGTAAATGCCTTCTTCCTAGAACCTTTTGAATGATGGGTGGCTCAATCAAATGTCACAACAGTAGCCATTCCACTCTAAATTTTTTTATTTTTTTTACTTTTAAATCAATCAAACTACCCACTAATATAAAACAACAAACACATAAAATTAATATGTCAATTCTTATACCATAAATAGTAATATGTCAATTCTTGTACCATAAATAACATTAAATTATTCGCAGCTTTTTACAGCTTTTACGGTCACAAGCGACAGAAAAAGTTAACCTTCATGGGTGAACCGAAAACATTAATTTTCTATTTGTATATAGCACGGAAAATCATTCCAGCTGTCAGATGCAGTACAGCCGCAAGTATACAGTCCCCGTTCACATTAAGGCACTGCAAAAGCAGAAAAGAAAGGCTTTAATTGCGGAGAAGTAGCAGGCGAATTTCGGCACAACTGACAGAAGAAGACAGAAACCGTACCACCCATGGCGTTAACTGCACTCTTTCACATCTAGCTTCTTTAATTATGAGTACCGATCATAGGGCGTTGACAAAGTATTTGGTGTTCGTATATCGAATTTTGAAAACATACAAATTTTCAAATTTGATGGCGTAGAAAGCGATAGTTTAGATGCTTTTGAATTTTTAAATATGTTTAGGTTTTATGTATTTCTTGAAATTGATTTCTTTGTACGACAAGGTAAGACAAAATGACAAGGCAAGAGAGAAGTTGACTGGAGACTTGGTTTGTTGGATAAGAGATAGAAATTGGTGGATGCGATTTCTTTGTTTATTAGGTAAGGGACATTTCATTTCAAGGTGTAGATATTCTATTTTTCTTCAATTTGAATTTATGTTTTTTTTATGAGGAAACACATGTTCTTAATTATTAGGTTTAGTCAAGTTCTAAGCTTAGATATAATGATATTATAATTATTGTATGACATGTTATTAAACATATGAAGGATACAATTTTGTTTTTTCTTATAAAATGAAATTTTGAATCTTTTTAAGGATCAAGAGTTTGGTCTTAGTGGATGTTCACTATAAATGTTATCTTGTAATGTGTTTTCTTGAGCATGGGGATTTTAGGGTTACTAATTCAAAAAGGGTGCCCTTTAGCACTCACCAATGAGCAATTATGTAACTGTTTTATTGGTAAATCCACTATGAAAAAGAGATTATGTTAATCTTGCATGCAATGGGGACGTAACATGTGTACCTCATAGGGAAAAGTTTTTAGATCAAGAGTAACCATGGTAGTCTAAGTACTTTTCAAACAAAGGTATTCTCACCAAAGCAACATAAATGGGTCTTGAAGCTACTATGCTATTGGAAATAGAAAAATAATATCCACTATAATAAAAAAAATTGAATATGTGGTAAAGTAATTAGAAGTAAAAAAAATTTGAGTAAGATGTTTGAACCTTATAATTTAAAAAATATTTCAACATGAGATTTAAATAAACTATTTGAAGATTATGTTAACTAATTTATGTGGATATCAACTTCATGTATATCTATATATAGAAAAAAATTGTTAAAATAAAATATTTTAATGTTGCATATAAAAAAATATTCGATGTGGGTTATCAATCAAATATTTTAATACCAACATATACTTAAAAACATATTAATAAAAAAATAAGTTTTTATGGTTAAAAGGTTTAATTGGTCTTATATATACTCTATATAGCATTAAAAAATACAATTCAAACAATGAAAAATAACACATTGAATTTTTCACGTGAAGAAATTTGATCCCTCTCGGTTCATGTTAGATCTATACTTAAGATGGATCTATGCTGGTCTATAAGAATGATAAAGAAAATGTGGTAGCTGATGTCTTATTCCAACAATTTTTGGATGATGGATCCTTCTTTATTTTATTTCTACATATTTGAAGTTGGCTTGAGGGAACCCATCCAAAATGGTTAGTAAATGACACTAACATTCAACTCATCAACATAAATTAGGAATATGCCAACCCTCTTAAGGAATAGCTAGATATCTTGCAATACAAAGGACACATTGCTTTAATAAAGAATTCTTCCTAAAAGAAAGAATCTTAGAGGAATTTCATTCGTCACCTACAATTAGTCACTTTGGATTTCTTAAAACATATGAAAGAACTAAGTCCCCATTATTTTGGGTGCGCATGAAAGGAGTTTTTTGGAACTTGTGATACCTACCAAAGAAACAAAGGGGAGACAGTAAAGATTCTAGAGGCATTGCAACTGCTATTGATCCCGTCACATATATGGGCTAACATTGTTATGGATTTTCTAATCATACTTCAAAGAGTAGGTTGCAAATCTATGATCATGCTGGTAGTTGATTGTCTCTCCAAATATGATGATTTTTGTAGAAATATAGAGATAGAATTTCAACTACTCAAAAATTTTAATCTAAAATCAAGAGACACAATTCTACTCTACTTCTCTGCGGAATTCAATTCACAATTTAGGACAACATTCACAAACATGAAATACAAAAAACTACACATGAACAATATTTTTCTAGGGGAACCCAACTGGGAAAAACCCCTCAAACCTCTTTGCATTAATTAGATTAATAGATAATATATTACAATTGCTTGCCCACTCTGAGCACAACCTGCAAGTGAATAACCTTTCTCCCTTGTTCACTAAGAAACTATGACCTAGACTTAATTGATTTTTGCCTCTGCTTGAGCCCCTATTTCCTTGTGCAAATCTTGAGGAATTAGCCCCTATTATTTAGGAATTTTCCTCCAATTGATTACGCAATTCCCAAGGTTGATCATGTAGTCGCATTCAACACCTGTACACTCCAAAATAGTATACAACTAATGTTACACTACCTTGGAATCTCAACTATAGCTTAGGAACTCAAATTCCTTGCATGTACTAGCTATTTTGAGCCAATTGATCAGTTAATTGGATGATCATTGAGTTAGATTGTTCTTCCATTGCACAACTGACCTTTCACTTGTTCTATCAATAGTTGGAACTAGTTTAACTAAAAACAATTGGAAAAATTTGACCTTGATTGCTACAAATTAGAAATCATACATGCTTAATTGAACTCCAAGCCCTCTAACTTGAATTTACTGAGTAAACTGAGTGACACAAGCCATGTCACACAAGTTAACTACCTCCAAGTTGTCTGTTGATGTGGAAATTTCGAATTTACTCAATTTGACCAAGGCAAAGTAAAATTGAGCTTTCTTACTACATTTTTTCAACACTCCCTCTTAACAAGAAAGGGATTTTCAACAACCCCTATCTTGCGCTTGAGGAATTTACTGTAGCACTACCTCTCACTATTGTTGCTATTACTGCAATAACTGCAACTAAGAAGCATAAAAAAAAAACACTGAATCAATTGTGTATGAAACTGTCTACTGGGAAAATTTTGTTATTGTTGACTCTGCTACTGAGCCTCTTGCTCTGCTATCAACACTGCTCTACACTCCTTAGTATTTGAATGACATTGATCCTCCTACTACTGAATATTGTGGGCCCATGTAGCAGGGTAATGATCCACGAGGAGAACACCTCATGGATCCTGCCCAAATTTTTGCAACTCTGGGACTAAGGATCTACATCACCCCACCTCAGTATTGGAGGTATAGCTACATGCATGGAAAAATATACCTCTATCTTGTATAGGTTTTTCACTCTGACTCCAATATGCTTCTCTTTCATGGTAGCTATGTGTCTCAGAAAGGATTTCCCTTTAGTGAAGATCACATCATAGCCACAGTCTTCCAAAAATGTTATAGAGATGAGGTTCTTCTTCAGGCCTGGTACAAACATAACATCTTTAAGGTGAAGAGGGGAGCTTGACTCCCTCTTAAAGGTTCATGTACCAATATCGATAGCATTGTACCTCTGTCATCCCAAAATTTAATATGCATCTGGAGATCTTGCTCCTCGAGGTCACTGAAAAACTCTCTACACCCTGACATTTGGAATGAGGCACCTGAGTCCAAGCACCACACACTCCCCATCACAACGTTGCCTATGCATGTCATCAGGGTGAATTCTAAATCAAAATGTGATGCCAATGCTTCACGTGCTACTCCTACAGTAGGTTCCTTCTTGCTAGAATTTTTAGACTTTTTGTGTGGACACTTTGTAGCACAATGTTTGAATTCATTACAATTGAAGCATTTTAGTTTGGACAAGTCCTTATTTCCCCCTTGGTTGTATTCAGCCTCTCCTTGGGATATCTTGCCCTTGGCCTTCAATCCTTTGCCATCTAAAGCAAATTTTTCTTCATCCTCCACTTTGGATGAATTTCCATCCTGATTACTTCTCCTGAACTCTTATTGAACCAATCAGACCACAACCTTTCCCAATTCAGTAAATTTTCCCTTCCATTCACCGAGTCCTAGTAGCTATGCTAGATTTTGGGAAGGCCTAGAAGAGTTATTCTCACTAGTTCATCTTCTACAACAGTCACACCAACCCCTCCAAGCTCATCCCTAACTTGTGTAAATATGTTGAGATACTACGGAATAGTGTCATTCTTCGCCATATTAATTTTTCAAAGTTTATCTTTAAGGGCCAATTTCCTGTGGTCACTACTATTCTCGAATATTTCTGCTAGTTCCTTCAACATTGTGAAAGGAATTTTTTCTTTATGGATATTTGAGACAATGTGATCTCACACTCCCTCCAAGATAATTCTCCTCACCTTAGATACAACTTTCTTCCATTGGGATAGGTTATGTGCATTAGTTGATCCTGGTTTTGTAATATATGCCTTGACATATTCCAACAATTTATTTTCATCAAGCACTTCCTCCATGTGATCCTTCCATGAAATGAAATATGAGTTGCCTTCCAAGACATACTTTAATCTTATCCCATTGAAGGTCATTTTCCCAACTCTAAATAAACCCTGCTACTCTGAAGCTGCAAATTCAAACCTCCCGAGGAACAACCTCAAAATTCTTGTTCTAATGTGAATCCTTCTCTGGTACCATGTATAAATATAGTGGTATAATTTCAACTACTCAAGAAGTTTAATCTAAAATCAAGAAACATGATTCTACTCTACTACTCTACGGAATTCAATTCACAATTTAGAACAACATTCACAAACATGCAATAAGAAAAACCACACATGCACAATATTTTTCTAGGGGGACCCAACTGGGACAAACCCCTCAAGCCTATTTTCATTAATCAAATGAATATAGAATGTATTACAATTGCTTTCCCACTCTGAGCACAACCTGCAAGTGAATAACCTTTCTCCCCTGCTCACTGAGAAGATCTGACCCAGGCTTAGTTGATTTATGTCTCTACTTGAGCCCTTATTTCCTTGCAAAAATCGTGAGGAATTAGCCCCTATTATTTAAGAATTTTCCTCCAATTGATTACACAATTCCCAAGGTTGATCATTTGGTTGCATGCAACACCTATACACTCCAAAATAGTCTACAACTGATGTTACACTACCTTGGAATCTCCACCAAAACTGGGGAAATCGAATTCCTTGCATGCACTAGCTATTTTGAGCTGATTGGCAAGTTAACTAGATGAAAATTGAGTTAGACTGTTGTCCCACTACACAACTTACCTTCCACTATTTCTATCAACACTTGGAACTAGTTTTAACTAAAAATAACTCACCTTGATTCCTACAAATTAGCAATCACACATGCTTAAATGAACTCCAAGCCCTATAACTCTAATTTACTAAGTAAACTGAGTGACATAACCCATGTCATAGATGTTAACTACCTCCAAGTTGTCTGATGATGTGGAAATTTTGAATTCAATCAATTTGACCAAGGAAAAATCAAATTGAGCTTTCTTACTACATTTTTCAACACTCCCTCTCAGCAAGAAATTGATATTCAACCACCCTTATCCTTCACCTGAGGAATTTACTGTAGCACTACCTCTCATTTTTTTTTATGCTACTGCAACAACTACAATTGATAAGCATTAAAAAAAACACTAAATCAACTGTGTATTCAACTAACCACTAGGAAAACTGTGTTGTTGTTGACTATGCTACTAAGCATCCTACTTTGTTGTTAACACTGATATGCACTCCTCAGTATCTAATTGACACTGATCCTCTTACTACTTAATACTATGGGACCCTGTAACAAGGTAATGATCCATGAGGAGAACACCTCATGGAGCCTGCCCAAATTTATGCAACTCTGGGACTAAGGATCTACATCGCCCCACCTCACTCTTGGAGTTATAGTTGCATGCATGGAAAAATATACTTATAGCTTGTAGAGGTTTCTACCTTTGACTCCAATATGCTTCTCTTTCTTGGTAGCTATGTGTCTCAAAAAGGATTTCCCTTTACTGAAGATCAC
The DNA here is from genome assembly GCA_034641835.2 of Pinus albicaulis. Lineage (NCBI taxonomy): Eukaryota > Viridiplantae > Streptophyta > Pinopsida > Pinales > Pinaceae > Pinus > Pinus albicaulis. Next base: position 554,889,949 of record CM076569.1, on the reverse strand, counting down.
ATCATAGCCACAGTCTTCCAAAACTACTATGGAGGTGAGGTTCTTCTTCAGGACTGGTAGAAACATAACATCTTTGAGGAAAAGAGGGGAATCTGAATCCCTCTTAAATATTACTGTACTAATCCCGGTAGCATTGTACCTTCTGTCATTCCCAAATTCAATATGCATCTGGAGATAATTCTCCTCCAGGTCACTGAAAAACTATCTACACCTTGTCACGTGGAATGAGGCACCTAAGTCCAAGTACCACACACTCCCCATCACAGTGTTGTCTGTGCATGTGATCAGGGTGAATTCTAACTCAAATTGTGAAGCCAATGCTTCACATGTTGCTCCTACTGCAGACTCCTTCTTGCTAGACTTTTTGTGTGGACACTTTGTAGCATAGTGCCTGAATTCATGACAACTGAAGCATTTTATTTTGGAAAACATTACGGGAATTTTGAGGTCTAAAATGGGCCTCCTAAGAAAAATGTACAACCAAAATAAACTTTATAAGAACCAATAGGATTCAAGATGATGATGTCAACCATGGGGGGTGATTCACCATTTTTGGACTAAAAAAATAAAAAGATTAAAAAATAATAAAATAATAAAACTACTTTTTCAACTCGTATTTTCACCTTATCACCCTAATGTTTTACTCAAATTTAGAGTGGGAGTAATCATTGGATGCAAAATTTAATTCATCATCCAAGGAGTACCCATGTTACATACTTTCGATGGGCCCTGCTACACAAAAAATGAGAAATACATGAAAAAACGTGATTGCAATCACATTTTTCATGTATTTATCATTTTTCATGTAGCAGGGTCCATCGAAAATATGCAACATGAGTACTCCTTGGATGAAGAATTAAATTTTGCATCCAATGAGTACTCCCGCTCGAAATTTGAGTAAAACCTTAGGGAGATAAGTTGAAAAAGTAGTTTTGTCTTTTTTCCCTCTAAAATTTGATGATGTAATCTAATATTATTTTACTATTTCCACTATTATTTTATAATTTCCTTAGGAGTCCTATTTTATACATCAAAATTCCCCTAATGGTCCTTCTTGCCCCCTTGGTTGGATTCAACCTCTCCTTGGGACTTCTTGCCCTTGGCCCTCAATCCTTTGCAAACTAGAGCAATTTTTTCTTCATCCTCTGTTTTGGATGAAGTTCCATCCTTGTTACTTCTCCTGAACTATTCTTGAACCAAATCATACCATAACCTTTCCCAATTCGGTAAATTTTCCCTTCCATTCACCGAGTCTTGGTAGCTTTGCCATCTTTTGGGAAGGCCTAGAAGAGCTAGGCTCACTAGGTCATCCTCTGCAAAAGTCACACCAACCCCTCCAAGCTCATCCCAAACTTGTGTAAATATGGTGAGATACTGCAGAATAGTTTCATTCTTCTACATCTTAATTTTTTGAAGTTTGTCTTTGAGGGCCAATTTCCTATGGTTACTATTATTCTTGAATATCTTTGTGATTTCCTTCCACATTGCGAAAGGATTTTCTTTCTCATGGATATTTGAGACAATGTGATCTCACACTCCCTCCAAGATAAGTCTCCTCGCCTTGGTTACATCTTTCTTCCATGGGCTAGGTTCTGTGCATCAGCTGATACTGGTTTTCCAGTGTCTATCTTGACATATTCCAACAACATTTTGTCATCAAGAACTGCCTCCATGTGATCCTTCCACGTAATGAAATTCGAGCTACCTTCCAAGGCATACTCTAATCTCAGCTTGTTGAAGGTCATTCTTCCAACTCTAAAAAAAACCCGCTACACTGAAGCTGCAAATTCAAACCTCCTGGGTAAAAACCTCGAAATTATTGTTCTAATATGAATCCTACTTTGATACCAAGTATACATATAGTGATAGAATTACAAATAATCAAGAAGTTTAATTTGAAAACAAGAGACACAATTCTACCCTACTGCTCTGCAGAATTCAATTCACAATTTAGAATAACATTCACAAACATGTAATAAAAAAATCACACATGCACAAAATTTTTCTAAGGGAAACCAACTGGGAAAAAACCCTCAATTATATTTGCATTAATAAGATGAATAGAGAATGTATTACAATTTATTTCCAACTCTGAGCACAACCTACAAGTGAATAACCTTTCTCCCCTACTCACTAAGTAGCTCTGACCCAAACATAGTTTATTTTTGCCTCTGCTTGAGCCCCTATTTCCTTGTGAAAATCTTGAGAAATTATTCCCTATTATTTAGCCATTTTCCTCCAATTAATTGCACAATTACCAAGGTTGATCATCTGGTTGCATGCAACACCTGTACACTCTAGAATAGTCTACAACTTATATTACACTACCTTGGAATATCCACCACAACTGAGGAACTCGAATTCCCTGCATGCACTATCTATTTTGGGTTGACTGATCAATTAACTTGATTATCATTGAGTTATAATGTATTCCCACTACACAACTGACCTTCCATTAGTTATCTCAATAGTTGGAACTATTTTAAATGAAAACAACTAGAAATAATTGACCTTGATTGCTACAAATTAGTAATCAAACATGCTTAACTCAACTCCAAGCCCTCTAACTCGAATTTAGTGAGTAAATTGAGTGATACAAGCCATGTAACACAAGTTAACTACCTCCAAGTTGTCTGCGGATGTGGAAACTTTGAATTTACTCATTTTGACCAAGGTAAAGTCAAATCGAGATTTCTTGCTACATTTTTTCAACAAATTTTGTGCCCTACCACATCCTTTTATCCTCTCCTCGGTTTCCTAAGTCTCCCTTGGTCATAATTTTAAGTTATATGACATGCTCACTTCCATTATCTTGAATCAGGATCCCACCTTCACTACCAAATTTTCAACATGATTCGTTTAAAATAAAAGATACCCAACTACAAATGAGCACTTCATATCACCCCCAAATAGATGGTCAAACTAGAAGTGGTCAACATATGCCTAGAAACATATATGCTTTGCCTCTGAAAACCATACCAATGGGAATAATGGATTCCCTTAAGATTTGTGATACAATGCCTCTTATCATAGAACTACTAAAATCATCCCATATGAAGTGGTTTATGGGAATAAGCCATTATTATTCACTTTATATTTACTAGGTTCTTCCAAGGTTCATGCAATGGATCACATACTCCATGTTGGAGAACCCATTCTTTGTGTACTAAAGGAAAATTTAGTTATGGGTCAAAATAGAATGAAGCAATAACCAAACAAACATTGCTTTGAATATTCTTTTGCTTCCTCTTCAACATTATAAACAAACATCATTCAAAAAACAAAACACCTTATAAATTAACACTTAAGTTTTATGGACCTTATGATATCATCCATTGCGTTGGAAAAGTATCCTACAAATTATCTCTTCCATCCAACTCCAACATTTATTTAGCATTTCATGTGTATTTTTTAACGAAGGTCATGGGGTCAAAATGTAAGGTGTAAACTAGCTTATTAGAACTTGATGAAGATGCCTCCATTTGGATTTAGTTGGAAGCAACATTGGATACCAAAGAGTGTCAATTGTGCCAGTGCATGATAGTAGTGAAGAATTGATCTACTGGGAAGACATGCCACCCAAATATGCCACGTGCGAACCAAAGATGATCCTATAACAATGTCCTCATCATCAACCTTAAGGACAACACTAATTTTGAAGAGGAAGTGCATGTTAGGAACCCTAACCTCCCCCATTTAAGTTTGCATATGAGTTAGCTAATTGTTGTATGAAACCATGCTCTCTAAATAACGTCGCCCATTCGATAGTAGTGGATAGTTATTTAATGTAAAATGGTCCACTTTATAAGGCCCAATATGTGGTTGTTACCAATTAATTAGTAATGAGACCATAATTAGTTAGGGTTTCTTCTATGGAAAATTTATTTTAAGAGATAGGAGACTATTTAATTTCTATCTTGTGTTGTGTATTAGGAGCTTTGTTCAATGAAAGACCATCCCACCTTAAGAGGCAAGTGAACATTATTTTCCTACTCCACATTATTAATATACAAGGGAAGTTTATAGATTTTATCTTGTTTATGTTTATTATGAAACCATACTCTTTATATACCTATTTCTGTTTCAATTTATAACGGTTGAGGAACACTACATAAATGGTTTCATGCTTTTATGTTGTATATTGTTGCAATTGTGTTTATTTAACTTATACACCTTTTTTGTCTCATTAATTAGTGTAGGAAGAATATTTTGCACCATTTCTTCTTTTAATTTGGTATCAAATCCTGATGACCTTGATCTAAGGTGTCATGGACAAGTTTTTTTTTATCTAATCTTGGTTTGAGTGGGAGCTTGCGCAAAAGGAAATCTCAGGAAATAATGAATACACACACACAAACACACACACATACACACACATATAAATTAGAAATGGATAATTTAATGCCACTAACATTTATTTGTGGAAGCTCAATATGGATGATCTTCTCTTAGATTGATATCTATGGGTTCTAGTATGTAAAACCAAACCCACTGGTATGAAAGATGAATAGTGGGCAGTGTTGGAGAGAAAGGTGAAAAGGCCACACTAACTCTCTAAAATAAGTTGGTATATTTGTATTAGGCTAAATCCTCGGTTAATAAACTTTTCTATTAAAAAAAGGTGTTACCCTTTGTGAAAATTCCTATACCTGAACAATCTAAGGAATCCTACTACAACCAACTGGATTACTTCTTCTATTATGTAATTTACTTTACGAAGTTATTTCTGAATCATACATGAAATATTGAAGCAATCACTGAATCAACCTATACTATAATACTCATGATTCTGAAACAAGGAAACTGAACAAGGAAAATCAATCACACATATGACGCCTTTATCTTGGACTAAGTCCCCAAAAAAACCCAATGCGGGAAAACCGGTGCAGCAGATCTGAGGGTTTTATTATTATGTAGTAGTAATGCCTGAATACATATTTGAATACCCCTAGGGTAATTCAATTATAGAGATAAATACTGGCAGAATAATTTGCAAGGATTTACCTCACTCAATCATCAAGTTCCCGACTGATTTGGATGAAGAAAACCCTACCTTGGGGAGTCGCTGCACAGCCTCTGCGTAGTCCCAGCACTAGACCTTCCATCCACTGCGTCATCCCCTTCCTGGCTCAACGTTCAACCCCAACCAAGTCATTTTTCCTCTGTGGATCCTAAGGAACAACCTCCCGGTGTCACTTTCTAGATCTCGACCTCCGAAGCTTATCTATAAGAAAAATTTTGGAAACCCTCCTTTGCCTCTGCGTGACCCCTATGCAATCACTATGTTAGCCCTCTTTCTTCAACGTTGGCTCGGTTAGATCACCTCTGCCTCTATTTGACTGATGCTCCACCGACTGAGAAAATATTTCTCTCCAGATGTTATCTCTGCCCCTCACTGCTAAGATATGTGGCTTGAATTTCTCAACAAACCCCACCCCAGAAATTTCAAACTCTTGATCTATTCAGTGTGTCTTTCAAAATGGCCCTCAAGCCTTCCTTTATAGTCTTCTCGTTGAAACATCACCGACCGAGATTAGATATCTAATCAAAGACTAAGATTATAACATGACTTGATCTCTGCCTTCTAGATCATTCTCACTCATGTTTTATTAATGTTCTTTAATTATTTAATTTCCCTAAGTTTAACTTAGGGTCTCCATTAAAATAATTTATTATTTTAATAAAACATCAATTGAGTGGAATTTTCACAAACGGTTTTTGGGTTCTTTGGAATACCAGTGTTTAAGCCTCTCCACAAAATTTGAGACTTAGAGCACTTTCTGATGCTACAAAAATCAACACCCTTGAGAATGGGTGACAATGATTCTATAGTTGAAAACATGAATGCATTTAATACTATTATGGCCCAATTTATCCCCTTGCAATGAATATGGATGAGGAGGATTATTCAATGTTCCTTTTGTGTTCTTTACTAGATTCATCAGACAACCCAATAATGGCCATTGGAAGCATTGCACAAGACATTAGTGCTTGATGAGGCCATCGTTGTTACTCTTAGAGGAGGAATGAGACCTTGGTTGGTAATGGAATATTGAAATAAAAAGGTAAGAAGATAGAAAATGATAGATCCAAGTATCCAGGGAGGCATAAGTCTCCTAGAATTTCCAAGGAAAAATGTTTGAATTGTGGAAAGGTTAGACATTTTAAAAGTCATTGTAAGGAAGAGGAAAAAAATAATAAGAAGGAAAAAATTTATTTTTATGATGAGTTTGAAAAATATTCTCAAGAGAATGGTGGAGTTGCATTTGTTTCACCTTTGAAAACCCATGCAAGCTAGAGTGCATGCTTGAGATTATGGATCTTCCTTCCATGTGACTTCCCATTGGCATTGGTTTTTAATATATGAGAAATATAATGATGGGATGGTATACTTGGTGAAAAATCTCTTCTTAACAAAGTTGACCATTATAGAGTCTTAATTAGATTCCTTGATGATTAAGTGAAGGGGATCAATGAATTTTTATGTATTCCAAGTTTGGCACGGAAATTACTATAAGTAAGAAAACTTAATGATGTGGGTGTGCATGTTGTTTTCTTTGACAAAGTGTGTAAAAAGGTTTAAGGATCTATGGTGCTCACCAAGGATGTTTGTGTGGAAACTTTGTTCTAGGTTGGTGCATGCACTATTTAATGTGATAGTTCTTTGATTTCCACCTTGGAGATATTTGTGGGATCTACACCTTCACATTTAGAATATATATCTACTTTTGATTATCATGCTTTCTGGGTACCTAAACAAGCTCTTTCTTCAAAAAAACATTACCTATAAAGAAGACAATGCTAGGGCATCAAAGATGGGCCATTGATTAGGTGCTTAGAGTAAAATATCAAAAATTAACGTGCTCAAAATTGATTGGAAACTGAATGACAACAAAGAGCCCATCGCTAGGAATTCGACGCAATTCATTTCATCGAAAAGAGAGTCCAGATGAAGGAGACAGAGCCTGCTGTTCATTTTCCTAAACAACTAAAAAAACTGCAGAACAGTGACAGGTTGATGACATGGCAACCTAGTCAGCATGAAGGGAATATTCTTCAGTTTTTTCCCAGTGACACTGCGACAAGTGTCACAACAGGATTTTCCAGTTTGGTTTGAAGGTGAATTTTTTTTTAGGATTTCTCTCCTAAGGTTGAATTCGAATTTTTTTTATGTGGATGGGTAGCTAACTAGATGATGACACATGGTGCAGCTAGAGGCCGCCATGTGCCCCCTCTTGTGGACCCTCTCAAACTCCAAGGGCTAAATTTCATGAATCTCATGTTTATACTATTGTTTGCATGGTTGAATGTTTTGGCAAAGGTTTGAATTCATATCATTATCCAAAGTCTGAAATTGTTTGAAACTATGGTGGCCACATATATTAAAGTTCGAATTATGTATGTTAACCAAAATTTTCAAACTTTGGATATATATGTGTGTGTGTGTGTTTCAACAAAAATTATGCGCGGGGGTCAGGGTCGAACCCACGACCTCCCCCATACCAACGAATCACCTTCACCAATGAGCCATCACACAAGTTCTTAACACTATACAACTCCAACATCTATTTATTATTAAACGGATTTGACAGTGGGGGTTGGAGGGGGCCAGCCCCGCAAGCCATCCCCCTCCCCATGCGACCAAGCCACCAGACGTCAACATAATTATTTTAATGAGCAGATTAAAGTTTATTAAGCAGGGTTAATTACCCTAAACGTGCATTTAAGCGCTAATGCAAATTGTAATCCAGGATTAGCATTAAACACACTTTATGTGCTAATCTTAGTTTATCCGCCCTTAATCCACCATTTGCATTAATTTAACTCACAGTTAGGTTGGCGGAGTTTTAGGGGCGCCACCAAATTCGGCAGAACTTCCAAATTTGGTGTACTTATCTGGAGTCTTCTCCAGATTTGGAGGAGATTTCCTAGGAAAATTGAATGAGCCATATCTTGAGCAATTTTCGACCAATTTTGGCTTAGGAAGAGTCATTCCTAGCATATTGGCATGCTCTAAATATATTGGTACAGGTTGTAGAGGTAGATGAGTAGTTCTAAAGGTGTTTTTGTCACTTTGAAGAAAAAGGAAGCCCAGGGCCTCCAGGAAGGAAGGCCATGCCTAGATCAGCTGAAGGCCAAATTGAGAGAATGAATAGTCATTTTTGATAGATTTTGACATTATGGAATCACTGGAGTATGTTCCAGGAGCATTTTATGCACGTAAACATCAATTTTTTCACTTTGAGCTAATACAGAGGCCCAAGCCATGGAAGTTGGACCAAGGAGATGTAGCCTAGGAGGGGTGAACTCCTTCATCAAAACTAGGTGTTGATGGATCAATTGTGATGGTTTGTTGTGTATTTTGTTGCTGTTGTTCAAAATTTGATTTTCATACTTTATGCTATTGAATTCACTCATAAAACTCAGTTAATTTACCTATTTTACACACATAAGAGACAAGGAAACCTATGTACCTCAAGCATAAGATCAACAAATAAATTTTAAATTTTAGTGTGAAATTAGCACAGAAAAACTAAAATTCATGCTCATATCAACCATATAGGTGAGAAGGCCCTATGAGCCTTGAAAAAAAGATATCTTATTGATGGATTGAATGATTGTGCTCTTGAATTTGATTTCTTAAACTATTGCAAGGAAAATGGATTTTTGTTCAATTTTATTATAGTCCTCAAAAATCTTCCAAGTTGTTGGGAATAATTCATTCTAATATATTTGGTCAAGTTAAACTAGCTTTGATTTACAATGCTTAATTCATCCTACCATATTTTGACTTTATTCATTATAAAATATTTGGTCAAGTTAAACTTCCTTTAATGACCATTTTTGGACATAATCATTCTAACATACTCAGTTAAGTTAAAGTTCCTTGATTCATAAGGCTTTGTTTTATGTTTCATTCATTGATGGTTTATTCTAGAAAGGCATGGATAATTTTTTATCTAGTATGTTTATTTGGTTTAAAGATTTCTTGGAAAACCATATTGGCAGGAATATTAAGGTGTCGACGATTCATAATGTTGGTGACTATTTTTTGTAGAGTCTAATAAGTTTTGTAAGGGGAATGACATTAAAACATGTAACACAACTCCATATATGCTTAAACAAAGTGGATTTGTAGAAAAAATGAATAGAAAGTTGATGAAGAGAGCTAGGATTATCCTTAAAGAAGATTTTTTGGGTAGAAGTGGTTGCTATTGCATGTTACTTGATTAACAAGTCTTCCACATTAGCTTTTGTGGATAAGACCCCTATGGAGTCCTGGATGAGTAAGAAGCCCTCACATCAACATCTTCATGATTTTGGTTGTGAGGCATATGTTGGGTATATATTATATTCTTTGCATGAATAGAAACACACATGATTCATATGTGTTGGGTGAAATGGGGGGGAGGGGGGGGGGTCATAGTGGGGATCAAATCACCATAAAAAATAGGTGGTTTTTTTACATCTATTCTTGGTAGATTTCAACACACAATTTTCACTTTTAGTAGTTTTATGGCAATTAGTGATTTATCCCATGGCTTTATAATTTTTCTTTTGAAACTAATGTTTTAATTGAATCAAGATTAATGGATTAGGGATTTTCGATCTTGTTGGATCATATATATTGCATTGTAAAAAATAATTTCATTTGATGATAAAAAATTAGAGTTGTAGCTCTAGACTATTGGCTAGCTTTCCTAGTTTGGGTTTCCAAGGTAAATTTGTGTGTAATATGTGATCACCATTATTGTACTTTTCTATTTATTAAGAATCTGTGTATGCATGAAATTATTATATAAGGTTTAAATCTTACAACATATGATAATGTACTTAAGGAGTGACAAAAGTTGGATAACTAGTTTGTGAAAATTATTTTCATTAACTAGGGCATTATTGTCAAAGGGTGCAAGTTTTGGAATCTATATATGGATTTTTTTTTTTAATGGAACGATTGTTATTTCTAGAGACATTAAGATTTCTCCCATCATGGTGTAGCTAGAAGAGGATGAGAACAAGTTAGTGGATCAACTACCACTCAAGGCTGAGAAAGATGAACTAGAAAATAAACAAGAAGCTCATCATGGAACTAATGAGGAGGAGGGTTTAGATAATTCATAATAGGAGGAAGAATATCCAAAAACAAACTTTAAGGAGGTCCACTTAGCAAAAAAGACAACAAGATATATATAATTACAAGCATTTGATTTTAGATGTATAATTGCTTTATTTACTAACATTGGTAAACCTAGAACTGTGATACATTCCATGGAGATGGAAGATAATGATTCTTGGAGATTGGCCATGGATGAATAAATGAATGCACTTAGAAATAATGATACATGAGACTTGGTATTGCTACCTAATGGATAGAAACCCATTATAAGGAATTTTTTGTTTAAAAAGAACATCAATTTATATGGCAATGTTGAAAAGCACAAGGCAAGGTGCAAAGGGATATTTCAAGGTTAAGGGGATATAATTTGGTGAGATCTTTCCCTAGTTACTAAATTAACATCCATTATGTTCATATTATCTGAAGTAACAATTTTTTCTTTAAAGATAGAATAAATGGATGTGAAAACAACATTTTTACAAGGTGACCTGGAGAAGGAGATCTATATGGCACATCCAAAGTACTGCATTGAAAATTATAAAGAGTCATTAGTTTCCAAATTAAAAAAATGTTTACATATGGCCTCAAACAATATTTGAGAATGTGGTACCAAAATTTTTATGATTTTGTGTTTGGATTGGAATTTATGAGATCCAAATCATGTCATTGTATTATTATTACAAACAAGATGATGGTCAGTTCCTTGTTATCACTCTATAAGTAGATTACATGTTATTCTTTGGGAATAGTGAGAATGTAATTCATGATTTGAAGTATTATCTTTCATCACTACTTGATATGAATGATGAAACCGTAACTGCAGTTTACACAAATACTTGTGGACTGTGGGAAAGGACCCACATAAACTATTTTATACATGGTGGATTTAAATATACTAGAGTTGGTTTAACATACATGCACAATCAAACATCGACATATCACTTTACATTTACACGGAACCGGAGCTCTCGGTTTCCACATCTCGATAACCAATCACAGCACATCACAATCTGTTGCCCGCAAATTTTAACTCTTTACCGAATACGCTAACCCATAAAACTTGCAAAGAACGCCTTTGCGCCAAGCCAACACATGGATGCTCCCTGTCGCATCGCAAGTTATCTTATTTACCTTGCTAACTCTTAAACAGTAACTGCTATACATTGCGAAGTGCGAAGTCGTTTCCGGGCCGCTGCAATCTCTGCCATTGGCTAGTCCTGGATCCGACGGTCCGCGCGATGTCCCCACCTATTCAATTCGCATTGCAAACTATCAAACTTAACTTGCGAAATCGATTCACTCTTAAATACTTCAATCGCCGATGCGAAATTGCGCCCTGCCGACACGCGTCTATTTCACACTTCCTCAATTCACCTCAACCATTCATCTTTCATCTACGGATCTGCGATTTAATTGCAGCTGTCCGCTCCACCTTCTCGGCTCTTCTCACCTCTTTTTCCTGCTCTAATCTCTATCGTCAATCTTATATCCTCGACTCTGCGATTCTATCCTCACCGTTGATTCCTCTCTTAGGGTTCTTCTAAGTATTTCTGTCCTTAGTCGATGTGGTCTTCTTTCAGCTATCGCCATCCTGCGATACTGCTTCCTCCACGCAACTCCCCTTGATACTTCTTCGGAATATTTCAATGCTATCTCTTCTGAGCTTTATCCCGTGTGTGATCGCATGGATCTCTCCTGAGATTTTTCCTCGTCTCGTCATCTCTCGGTTTCTGTCATAGCTTCGTCTATGCGAAGTTCACATAAATTCTTCCTCTCGCCCAATATTTCTACTCATTAATAGAAACAATATGCATATAATGCTACAAAGATACAAACCAAGTAAAATATTTGAATTCGACAGGGAAATCAAACTAATGGGTTAGAACAACGAGCCTGATCAAAATCCAAAACACTTGGAATTAATTCATAAACGAAAATACACAGAACCAAGCCCTGGGATGGCTGGTTTTACATTTGTTCCTACTCTCTATTCAACCCTCTTTCACGCTGATTTCCCTCTCATTCTCTCTCTTTTTCTCTGTGGAAGGAAAAACCCCAAAATGGTGGATTTGGTTTTGTTTTATACCTTTCCCCAAAATCCCCATATCGTTGAGAAACTGTTATTTAGTTTTAGAACAATTTACTCAACTAAATGTCTAACTAATCCTAATATAACTATTCATTTAACCTACAGATTACAATGGCTATGTTAGCCCAAAATAACTTTTAAACAAAATACTTTAAAATAAAGTCTTCAATTTATTAGGGCTTCTAGTCCTCTTCCCAAGCCACAACATGTGACTAGCTTGTCACATTGCTAACTCTGCCTTAATGCTCATGCATCCGACTCCCGAGGTAAAAGAATTCATGACCTCCTGGTCATGTGTCTTCAATGCTTGAATCTTCCAGGATTCCAAACTCTGTTTTGCTGTTGTCCATAAGTTGCATTGTCTTCACCATTATTTAGTTGTAATCTTCCAGGCTTCCATACTCTGTACTGTAGTGCTCCACTAATTCTACCTTCATTGTTCTTCACTTTCCAAACAGTTCCACAGTGGACTTCTTTCTTCACTTTGCTGTAACTCTCTTAGGTAGTTGCATTAACTCCCATATTTCATCTTTGGTTTCTTGCAATTCAATATTTTGTTGTAATATAATATTTTTTCCAGTCCTCTGCCAACACATTCTACTACACTGTCCCAGAAATTGCCGCAAATATTACTCTAGACGTTGTTGACACCCAAACTTCCTAAATATCCCTGAAGATATCTCACTCTGCAACATCCCTCTTCTTTTCCTTGTATGAAAATTTACTGTCAAGAGGTAAATTTCCTTCTAATTCTTTGACCACAGTAATATATTTATTCACTCTTTCTTGTATACTAGTTAACATAACTAAGTTTTGGAAACTAGTATATGTCTATGTTTCAACTACAGTTTGACATGGTTTCATCTTCTTGTCTACAATCTCTTCCTCTTGCTCAAATGCTTTCAGCAAGAAACTTAGCCATTCACTAATCACTCGATTCCATTCAAGTACCTCTTCAGTATGTTGTATTAAATTTTCAATATAACTCTCTTCTTCTTCCTTGACAAAATTCCATTGTTGTCCTTCTACTTCTTGACTAGTCCTAATAGTCAATTCAGTATTTTCCAGTTCAAGGACTGACTTTCCTTTAGCTTGAGACATAACTGCCTCACTTTCATATTTATGGCTTTATTCTTCCTTGTTACTAAGCAAACCTCTTTGTGACACTGCTTCTTCATATTTAATTAGAATAAAATTATGATTCTCTATTTCTATGACAGTCCTAAATGTCTGTCCAACAATCTTCCTTTGGCTATTTAAGCAAGCCAATTCCTCTTTGTCCTCATCAAGAACAAATTTGATCTCATGAGGCATTACTACCTCATCTCCATTAAAGTTACTCCCTTCATTAAATAAGGCATTTATGAATTCCTTCTACTGCAACAAATCAACTTGGTCTTCGTCAAAAAGGCACTCTTCATCATACCTTGCTTGACAATTTTGTTCTTCATTATGCTTTGCTAGATATACTTCAGCTTTACTTGACACAATTCCAAGAGATGGATTGTCTTCTACACAACCTGCAAACACATTCAAATTGTCAGCATTAAATTCACAAGACCCAGTGGTCTTATTTGATGACTCAAACACCAAATCTTTCTCTTGTTGTTCTAAGTCTCTTTCAGGACTCAGAAAGTCTTCACTAGTCTTCTTTTCAGCTTTCTCAAGCATAACATATGAATGCTTGATATCATCTTTTTCCTCTTTCTGTTCTTGGCCATCATCATAAGCCAAGTCCTCCTTGTTTTTAGCTTTCAAAGTAGGTTGGAAATCATTTCTTTCACTTAATTGTACATGTGCATGTTCATGAGACTCAGCTGTCTCATTTTCTTCTTGAACATAATTCAAATCATGCCCTCCTCCTTCATCCTTTATGAAAACATCAAAAAATTGTCTTTCTAAACCTATTTCACCTGCATACATACTGTTAGTGTCAGTCTAGTCACACTGCCATCAATGATCAAAACTGCTCTTTTGCATTTTCATATTAGGTGTCTCATACCGAATAAATTTCACCATTCCTCTAGGTCATGGATTCATTGATGGTAGTTGTTTTTTATCAGTTTTCCCTCATGAGGTACTTGCTGATTTTCCTTCCTATGATCTTCAGTCATTAGTCACTTTCATTCTCAAAATCATGTCAGTAGGTCATAAGATTGGTCCCATTAGTCTCTAAGGTCTCACCATGGTCAAATTAATGAGTCAAGTGTCACATAAATATCATCAAGGTCATGAGGAAGTCAATAAATACAAAATCACAGCACCAGGAAGATCAGAGATATCATTTATTCAGTTTGATGCAAGTTTCACCTCAAAACCATGTTTTGAGGTGAAAGCATAATACTTTGCCCTTCAGTCACAATTCATAAGCTGCCATCTTCGACAAGATCATCACCCTGCCTTTCAGAGAAGTTTTTCACATCATGTTTGGTGTCAGATCATTCTCCAAGCAAATCCAGCAGAAAGAGCTCGGAAAGAGCTTTTCAACGGTATACTACACTCTCAAAACTGACTTCTGGATTGAAATTTATGCTTAAGTGAAGTAAAATTCCCTTTACCCCCTATTTCCCATTTTCCCCTTAAACTTTGCTTTATTAAAGTTTATATCCCTTTACAAAAACCCATTTTCCCCCTTTCCGATTTACAACATCGCATTATAAATATTTTATATACATATGCGATTTAATTACCAAACCACTTCCCCTTTCCATCCCCGTAAACTTTATTATAAAGTGTTATATTATATATGACCCGCATTATAAGTCGCAATTGCAACCCTTATCCAATTGCAATCGCAAAATTTTCAATCGCAATGTTTATGTGAATCACTCCGATCGGCTCATCGCAAATATTTGCGATGTGATTGATTGCATTGCAAGTCCTCCTGCGATCGCTCCGATTTTCGATTGACCCGATCGCAAAGTCCTGCTCTGATCACCCGATCGCAAGTCCTCCCCCGATCGCACCTTCCCTCCGATTGCTCCGATCCTCCGATCCGCTTCCCCCGATCAATCGCATCGCAACATTTGAAATACGCGTTCTGATTAACCCATCTCCCGATCTCTGATTGCGATTAAACCCCCGAGCCCCACCATACTATACATCCGCCCATTCATAAAATAAAGGGCTTTCCCCTTTGTAAATTCGAAATTTGTTATATTTCATTTTTTACAAAGGTTTTCCATTATTCCTCTCTCCTCAATCGCATTGGAAATATTATATGTACCACTCCGCTCTACTCCCGACTCCGATTTCCGATTGTGATTCGTACTCCCGGTCCCACCATTGAATTTCCTCCGCCATTCATAATAAAACCCGTTTTTTCCTTTGTAAAAGTTAAAAAATTATCCGTTTTGTTTATACAAAGGCATTTTCTCCAATCGCATCAGAAGTTTTATTTCATATATCACTTCGCCCGCCCCACTCCGGCTCCGATTGCGATCACTGTTTGTTATATTATTTCTCCACTCCCGCTCCATTCCGATTGCGATTACACTAATATATCCCTCCGCCAGTTCACTCCGATTGCGATTACACTAATATATCCCTCCGCCAGTTCACTCCGATTGCAATTTATGTGGGTCCCGCCTCCTTTCCCTTCCTCTTTCCCATTAAAAAATTGGTTTCCCTTCACAAGAGCATGGAATTTCATTCTGTCTTCTTTCAACGACAGTTTATTAAAAAATCAGAGAATAATGGAAAGAAAAAGAACAGTCAAAGGCCAAGAGCTTAAAATAAAATAAAGATATCTACAACAGCAGGAAAATAGGATCGGATTGCCTATTTTGTCTTCAGTTATGATTCAAAGGGATCCACGCTACAGGTTTCGCCCTCCCATTGGTTATCAGTGAATTTCAAGTGGAATAATTGTAACGCTGTTCTCCCTTTACGGAGAGATTGTTGGCTCTTGGTCTTCCATCTTCAGTTATGATTTCTCCTCTTCCCATTGATTTGTATTCCTGCAAAATCTGTCTATTTATTGCAAATTCTAATCATTTGTAAAAGGGCTGAGAGTCTGAAGTCTGAAAAATTAGAAAGAGGGGAATAGTGTGGCAGTGAGCTCTGCGCTCCGTTGTACAGTTTGGCAGGGAATTAATAAAGTGACGCAACTCTGATTTGTAGGATTCATGCGGTATGAGTTTTAGCATATGTCTCTTCTTTGTGTTTCATATGTACATTGTTATGTTGCAACATTCATTCATAAACATTTCCAGTTGAATGTTTTCAAGTAGAAAGGTAGAATCCATTTTATATGCTCTGCCTTGGGAAATCATTCATACTCTGTGTGTTTTCTTCTGTTTGAAAAGGATTCATTTATTATGCCCTTTTCAGCTTCTCAACAGTCTTTCCACTCCATCTCATTTCAATTTGATTGCTAAATCTCCTGCCTATCTTTCCCCATGAAATATCCAGTGTCCTTGATTTAATTTCTCAGCTCATGCTATCCTTTGTCCCATACATACCTGAAAAGTCAGTCATTTATTAAAATACCTCTTTCACATTTATATACCTAGCCTAAAATCAGTTCATTATTGTGTTATTGAATATCTATTCTACGGAGAGAGCCCTCTCATATCCTTGTAGGGCTAGCTACAAGGCTGAGCGTGGTTTAGTTGTTACCTTGATTTTCCTTTTTCAGCCTGAGGTTCAGATTGGGTGCTAACACATACAATAGTCATTTGTTTCAAAACCATAAGGATCCATAGCCTCTCTTGTTGTCTCAAACATCAACTCTTTCTGTTGGTTCTAATCCTTCCAAGGATCCATGAAACCATCAGCTGGTCTCATACCTTCACTCTTATTACTACTATCACCAAGAATAAACCCTTGCTCAGGTTCACATAAGTAAACATTTTTCCCAGTATACATCCTATGCTACAACTCAGTTCTTCTGAGTTCTTCTTCTAGCTGAATTCTTGTATTAGATCTCAGCCTCCTCTGTAACTGACTCCACTTGAATATTTTCTTCTGAAGAACCCAACCATACATTTGGTGTTCCACATTCCCTTGTATGAATTCTCTCAACACTTCTATCTGCACTTTTATCTTAGCTAATTCTCTATCAAGTTTATTCTTACTTGATCTTTCATAATCTCCCTTGGAACCTTTACTATGACTATCAGTAGCCATAGTCTTCTTTCCTTCATGAGCTCCTCTTTGTTCATCATGGACTACAAAAAATCCATCTATACAAGATGACTCCAGCAACCTGTCTGTAGATATGACAACAAGCTTTTCCATTCTTAGTCTTTTATTGGCATCTCTACTGATTTCTTTCTCCTGATTGTGACTCCTCTGTGAACCTTTCAGATAACCATCAGTGGTCATCTCTTCTTCTTCCCTCTGTAAAATAATTCTTATCCACCTTGTGAGCTGAAACAAATCTCTTTTATCTTTGAAACAATTTTAGTAGTTGTCCCCATTCCCAAGTCATCTCTTGGTGACTCTTCTTCTTATTGACTCTTCAAATAGAACCTTTCCTTTCATACTCTGTTGCTCTGAGTAATGCTTCTTCTTCTTGAGCATGCAACCCATGATCCCTCTTCATTTGCAGCCCATGCCATTTCAATTTCTTCCTCGTAAATCATCCACACCTATGGTATTCTTCACTCCTCTATAGAAACTCCATCAATAGATAAGATGGGTTCTCATCTCAACTATTTCTCTCTTACATTCTTCATCAATCATCTGCTTCCATATGCCATTTGTCTTGGCATATTCCTTCTTCACTTTGTGGTTGATTCCTGAACCTCTGCTATGACTTTCAATAGTCATATTCTTGAGTTCTTTCACCCTCTATGATTTGCATTAGCCTCTACAGTAACAGTCCCTCTTGCTACAACTCACCTCACCAAACTTCCTTTGTGCTTGTTCTTTGGCAAGTATTGGTCCTCAATCTAGAACCCTCCTTGAGCACTCCTCTATGCTCCTTCTAGGCTCACCCTCACAACTCATCTGCACTTGAGAACACTATTGTCCTCTTATATTTCAACCTCAGTTGAAATATTAGGTTCTGACCACACTTCTTTTTCCTCCTAGAAAACCTTGCTAGCTTCCTTCATCACTGCCCTTAAAGGTTGTATTATTCTTGTTGAGATGTTTTCACTGTTGTTGCTACCTCTATTAAACTCTTATGCTCCTCTTCTGAGTGTGAGCATTTACTTGTCAGTTCCATAATCCAAAATAAAACTAAAACAAAACATTCTTACCTTATTTTCTTTGTTACTACTTCATCCTTGGTGTTGTAGCTCTCATGATTTTTCATAAGCCTTTAGTCCACAGTATTACCTCTTAAGTTTCACTCGATTACAATAAATGAGCAATCTGTCTCAACTTTTCTTAGTTCAAAGTCCTTCACACCACCTCTCAGATCTTGTTGCTCTGATACCAATTGATGCAGCCGTCACTATAGTTTACACAAATACTCGTGGACTGTGGGAAATGACCCACATAAACTCTTTTATACACGACGGATTTAAATATATTATAGTTGGTTTAACATGCATACATGTGCAATCAAACAACGACATAACACTTTACATTTACACGGAACCGAAGCTCTCAGGTCCCACATCTCGATAAACAATCAAAACACGTCACGGTCTCTTGCCTATAACTTTTAACTCTTTACCGAATATGCTAACCCATAAACCTTGCGAAGTGCACCTTTGCACCAAGACGACACATGGTTGCTCCCTTTTGCATCACATCCATCAACCTCCTCGCATCGCATCGCAAGTTATCTTATTTACCTTGCGAACTTTTAAACGGTAACTGCTATACATTGCAAAGTGCGAAGTCGTTTCCGGGCTGCTGCAATCTCCGTCGTTGGCTATTCCTGGATCCGATGGTCCGTGCGTTGTCCCCACCTATTCACTTCGCATCGCAAAATATCAAAATTAACTTATGAAATCTCTTAACTCTTAAATACTTCAATCGCCAATGTGAAATTGCGCCCTGCCGACACGGGTTTGTTTCGTACTTCCTCAACTCAACTCAACCGTTCATATTTCATCTGCGGATCTGTGATTTAATCGCAGCCGTCTGCTCCACCTTCTCGGCTCTTCTCACCTCTTTTTCTCGCTCTAATCTCTGCCGGCAATCTTATATCCTCGGCTCTTCGATTCCATCCTCCCCTTCGATTCCTCTCTTAGAGTTCTTCTAAGTATTTCTGTCCTTAGTCGATGTGCTCTTCTTTCAACTATTGTCGTCCTGCGATATTGATTCCTCCACGCTACTCCCCTTCATACTTTTTTGGAATCTTTCAATGCTATCTCTCCTGAACTTCATCCCGTCTATAATCGCACGGATCTCTCCTGAGCTTCTTCCTTGTCTCGTCATCTCTCGGTCTCTATCATAGCTTCGTCTATGTGAAGTTCACAAAACTTCGTCCTCTCACCCAATTTGTCTATTCATTAACAGAAACAATATGCATATACAATACTACAAAGATACAAACCAAGTACAATATTTGAATTCGACAGGGAAATACAACTAACGGGTTAGAACAATGAGTCCAATTCATAAACGAAAATACACAAAACGAAGCCCTGGGATAGTTGGTTTTACATTTGTTCCTACTCTCTGTTCAAACCTCTTTCACACCTATTTCTCTCTCGTTCTCTCTCTTTTTCTCTCTGGAAGGCAGAACCCCAAAATGGTGGATTTGGTTTTGTTTTATGCCTTTCCCAAAAATCCCCATATCATTGAGAAACTATTATTCAGTTTCAAAACAGTTTATTCAACTAAATGTCTAACTAACCCTAATCTAAATATTCTTTTAACCTACAGACTACAATGGCTATGTTAGCCCAAAATAACTTTTAAACAAAATACTTTAAAATAAAGTCTTCAATTTATTAGGACTGCAAGTCCTCTTCCCAAGCCACAACATGTGACCAGCTTATCACATTGTTGACTCTACCTTAATGCTCCTGCATCAATGAAGGCCTTGGGGGCTGCAAAATATATGTTAGGTATGGAGATTAGGAGAGATAGGACAAATAAAAATCTTTGGATGAGCTAGAGTAAGTAAGTAAACTTTGTTCTACAACATTTTCACATGGAAGATTGTAGGCCATTGAGTTTTTTTATTTCCTTAGGAATTAAAGTTTGAGTTGAGAAATGTCCTACAACACTCACATAGGTGTCGAATATGACTTCTATTCCTTATTCTAGACAATAAATTAATGTACACAATGTTTTGTACGACACCAAAAGTTGGTCAAAGTAGTTGGAGTCTTAAGTCATTTCATGGCTAACATTGGACATGAACATTGTGATGTAATGAAGAGGGTCCTTATATATTTGTGATGTACTTTTGAATATCCCATTTTCTATCATAGTGATGTTTCAAGGGATGCACACTTAGTGAATATACAAGGTTATGTGAAGTTTTAATGCATAAGGGATATATATAGAAGGATATCTATGTTGGATACATGGTTCAATTGTTTGGTGGAGTAATGAGCTGGATGGTTAGGAGACAAGTTTTGGTTTCTTTGTCCACTATCGAGGTAGAGTATATGACAACTAATCATGCCTATAAGGAGGTCATTTGGCTTATGAAACTATGTTTAGAAGTATGGATAAGTTAGAGAGATATTATAGTCCATTGTGACAATAATAATGGAATAGGAGGGAATAAAATGCTAATTAATGGCGGGGAATAAACACATATCATTGGTCGAAAATGAATGTTGAACTACATTAGTTGGCCAATTGATTGTTTTTGGTTTCTAAAATGTAGAATTGGAAAATCATAAATGTTTTATGGTTTTGTTATGCCTACATATTGAGTTCTAAAAATAGAGGAAAACAATGTGCACGTTTCAACTTATGTTATGTTGTTGAAATTTCTCAGAAATCCTTATGCTACTTAAAAAAAAACTATGGTTGAGAACATAAAAACTTTGTAATGTATTATAACCATTTAGTTATTCAATAATACATTAATATTACTTTAGAGTGTCATGTTTTTGAAAAGGCTTTCCCATAAAACCATTATTTAATGGTGGTATGTTTATATGTTTTTTTTTAATTGTTGCAACTGTGTTTATTTAATTTATACACATTTGTATGTCATTATTTAGTATATAAGTGCATAATGCACCTTCACTTCCTTTAGTTAAAATATTACATGAATGTTTTATGAAGGGCATATTCATTGATGAAAACATAAAAAAACATGATTGTGTAATTTTTTAAATATTTAAATATTTATTTTGTTCCCACTATATTGAAGTCTAACCCTAACAAGCATGCATGATTCGGAAGAGATTATCTTCGACTTGGATATTTAAAGTGTCACCTGTAGGGCTACCAATTCTCACCATTATTTTTTATCCAAAAATTCTTTTATTCAAGGATTGGCTATATCTATCTTATGTTTCAAGGAGTTGAATTTATTTCATATCTTCCTACCCTACTAATTTATAGGTCGATGTCCTTAAGTGACATATTTAGCACAATGCTATATTTAGATAGTCTCTCCCACATGAGTTTGTTGGTTGCTGCTAATTTTTTAATTAGATAGCCTTTAAAGATGGGACTTGTTAAGGGATGTCAGCATAATATTAATGAAGAGATTATTACTGAAAATTCTAAGCTGACGTTTATATAACAATCCTTCATTATATTAAAGTGATATGGTTATAATGATTATATGAAAATGGTTGCATTGACCTTTCTGGTACTACATATTATTTATGAAAATTGGTAAAGTGATAGGGTTATAATGATTATATGATAATGGTTGCATTGATATTTCTTGTACTATATATTATTTGTGAAAATTGGTAAATGAATAGGTAAATCTAATCTAACGAAAAGTTTATTTCATGCATGAATATATAAAATTGAACATGAAAATTTATATCAACGTAATTATTTAATTGAATGTGTCTATTTATTTGAAGGGTATATTGAAGCTTAATTCGTTGGGCATTCATATGATAATATTTATGATTTGGGTAACTTGATTATGTTAGGCTTTATATGAGATGAGAACATAAACCATAATTGCAATTTTCATCATCAAACATGAGCACCTCTTAGTATGAACCCTAGATTGGGACTTGGTTCTCACCAATACTTCCTTTCTATGAGTGGATCTTACTTAAATTAATTGTTAAATCATTAAATTTTGTTTACATAGCTTTTAATGATAGTTCACCGTTAATTAAGATTGCATTCCATCATGCTTTGGCATTATATCAATGTTTTTTATGCATTCATGAATGGGTATATCAAATTGATCACGAAAAATTATACCAACTACGAGGGAATCCTTTTGGAATTATTTAATTGAATAGTAATATTTATTCAAAGTGTATATTTAAGCACAATTTGTCAGGTATTGGTAACATTTATGATTTGGGAAATTCAATTGGAATGCGAATTTTTAATTATTTAAAGCTTATTATGAAATGAGAACGTCAACCACAATTACATTTTTCTTCATCAAACATTGTCACCCCCGAGTGTGAACCCTACTTTAGGACTTGGTTGTCACCAAGACTTCCTTTCTATGAATGGATCTTACTTAAATTAAATCTTTAAATCATTAAACGTTGTTTACATGGTCTTTAATGATAACTCACCATAAATTTAAGGTGGCACTCTATCATGTTGAGGCATTATATCAATGTTTTGAATGAATACTTCTATCATAATGTTAGATCATTAATATGGTTAATGTTAGATCATTAATATGGTTGCATGTTGTGGGGATGACTCTTATGGGAGTGTGAAATATTACATTAGAGGGAATAAGTACAGGCCTATATGATTTGCACAATCCATTCAAATTTTTTATTGTTCCCATTTCACTTACTCGATTAGTACTTTCTATTCTTTTTTACTTTATTTTTCTTTTTTAAGATGTTTTTCCTTTGGAATGTGATTTTAGTTGCACTTTGTTATATTTACATATTATATTTATTGAAATTCCATGATAAAATTTAGCTTATATTGGATATTAATATCTAAATTAAAAAAAAAATTTGAACATTATTATTAAGAACTCAAAGCCTATTAATATTTACATTTTAATCTAAACTTTGCTTCTTAATATAAATATGTTCTTAGTTTCTTAGTTAATGAATGTACTCTTCCATGGTTAACAAAGTTACCTATCAAACGAGAAATATTACCTCAAAATGAGAAATATAACCAAAAAAACCCCAAAAAACATGAAAAAACAACCTGAAAATGAAAAATGTTGATGATAGAATAACCTCTTTTTTTAGGGGGTGTAAAATTTCAATATTTTTTAAAAATGGAAGTAAAATCCAATAAAAATATTTTTTCGTGTGTGTAAAAAACACCCTGAAAACGAAAAGTGTTGATGTTGGAATAACGTATTTTTTTAGGGTAAATTTTCGACACTTTTTAATAGTGACGTTAAAGATAAAATATCATGACTCTAAAAGGTTTTAAATTTTTAATGATAAAATATCACATCTCTGAAAAGTCTTAAATTTCCAATGATTTTCAGAAATGACATTAAAGATAAATATTATGTCTCTAAAAGCCTTAAAATTCCAACGATTTTCAAGCATGACATTAAAGATAAAATATCATGTCTATGAAAAACCTTAAAATTCCAATAATTTTCAACCATGGTGTTAAAGAAAAAGTACTTATATCTGTTTTCAACCATAACATTAAGGATAAAGTATCACGACTTAGAAAAACCTTAAAATTTTAACAAATTTTCAAGCATGGAATTAAAACTAAAGATCATGACGACAAAAAAACCTTAAGTTTTCAACATATTTTAACCATGACATTATGGAATTTTTTTATGACTAAACAAACTTTAAAAATGAACACGCGAATGAAAGAGTCATTATACCAAGACAAATTTCCTTTTTAAATGCTAAAAATATAACGATTTTAAAATCTTATCCTAAAACAGCTTGACACATTGCAACAAAATTTTTAAAATCAACCATCAAATTGCACGCAATGTAGGCGAACTCGATGCATTGTAACAAAAACTTAAAGACCAACCATGAAAATGACACATTGTGGGGGTGGACTCGATCCATTATAACGAAAACTTTAAAATCAACTATCAATTTAAGACATAATCATATTGAGTTGCTAGTTGATAATTGACACAGAGCCTGTAGAGAAAAAAAATGAAAAATACAAAATAAAACAAAAATTGAAACATTCCCAAAAAAAAAAAAAGAGTAAATAAAAAAATAATAACAAGTAAATAAATATATATATTAAAACATAAAAAAAATTAAAAAAAACCAAAAAAATCAAATATAAAAAAACAAAAAATAAATCAAACATTTTAAAAAAATTGTAAAATAAAATAAAATTAACTTGTAAAAAAAAAAAAAACTAAATAAAAATAAAAATAAAAACAAATATTTCAAAAAAAACATAAATCAAGAAAAATAATTTAAAAATTAACACAAAAAAATGAAAAAAAATAAAATGGATAATTTAATTAAAAACAAAATAAAAACAATTTAAAAAACACAATAGAAACAATTAATTTTTTAAAAAGAAATACATTTTTTAAAACCATTTAAAAAAATTAAAACTATTAAAAAAATAATAAATAAATAAAATTGAAACACAAAGGCCGCGGGTGGGCACAAGCCTTGGGCTTCGAGGGGCGGGTTGCTGCACACAGAACCTTGCCCGCCCATGCCCAAGAACTCGTAGGCCCCTAGGTAGGCACAAGTCAATTCAAGTAGCTCCCCCCCGTTCAAGCCTAAGGCCTCATGGGCTCCTTGGTGGGCCAGACAAGCCAGAAACTTCGGGGGAGCTGCGTGCAGCTCCCCTCCCATCTAGGCCTGAGTCCTCGTACGACCCTAGTCGGGCCAGACCCAGGCTCTGAGGGGCGTCGATTTTTTTTTTTTTTAATTATTATTTTTTAATTTTTTTTAATGCTTATTTTTTACTTGTTTTTATTTTGTTTTTTTATATTTTTAATTTATTTATCTTTATTTTAATGTTTCTCTTTCTCAATTTTTTTTCCTAAAAAGAATAATTTTAATATATTTTTTTAAATTTTTAATGTTTTTTTATTTTGTATATTTTTTTAATTGTATTGTATTTTTTATTTTTAAACATGTTGTTTTTGAAATTGTATGTTTTATTTTTATTTGTATAGAACGATTTTCGGTAATAATCACATATGATTATATTTTATCAACACGTTCGGACCAACCAGCGTACTTCATATTCAGGACAAGATGAGAAATCCAATCAAGGAAACATGTTTAAATAGATGAATAGAAGATCCAACTAGCCGTTATAATATAATGTTTCATTTGACTAAGAAAGATAAATTTATATATATAAATGATCTGATCTAATAATGTATTTATTATTAGTTTCATATAATATACTTTAAAATTATTTTATTATTATATTATATTTAAATTTAGTATATTAGTTTAATTTTTTTCACAGAGAAAAAGTTCGTAACTATTCATATTAATGATCAGTTACCTGTTACATATGCTGTAGTATAAAAACTACAGTATATTAGTTTAATATAAAATAATTATAATATATTTTATTATTATATTATATTTTAATTTACTTTATTAATTAAAAGATATTTGTTAAAGGAGAATAAGAATAATAATGGGAAATATATTTTATTAATATTCTTATTAGGGTTAATGTAGTTATTATTAGTTTTATATGATATAATTTTAATATATTTTATTATTATAATATATTTTAATTTAATGTATTAATTAAAAATCTCTTTGTCAAAGAGAATAGGAATAATAATAATATTCATTATTAGGGTTAATAAAAAGATTACATTTTTTAAAGGAATGATAAATAAAAAGGATTAAAAAAAGGAGAAAAGAGGGGAGGGGCGTTAAAACTAAACACCAACTTAGGACGAAGTGCAGGTATCCAACACCTGCTAACATTCCACCCTTCGTCTCTATTAAGATTAATCGGTATTTTCTCGATTTCTAACGCTTCCCTTAACTTACGGTGATGAATATGGTCAATCCTAGCAATAACTTTAGTATCTTCAATGCAAATGTGATGCTTGCTCTTTTTAGCATGCTCTGCTAAGGCAGATGAGCATGACCTTCCATGCTTAAGGTCAACCACGTGCTTGTGAATCCTTTGATTAATAGAACAACCAGTTTCACCAATGTATGGAGCTCCACATGAGCAAGGAATTAGGTAAACACCATTACCATCCTTGGGGATAACCATGTGCTTTATCGACCTTTAACATTTTTTTAGATTTTTTTTTTTTTTTTTGGTAAGCTTAGGAGGACTACATCTTCATCGTGTCCAATATATCACCCCGATCGGGGCGAGGAATTGAATCATTGACTTCAAATCAAAGAGTGTCTTAACAAAGCACTTGATCACTGTCTATCCTAGACTCGTGGACTATTTTTATTATTTTTAATTAAAATATTATCTGAATATTCTTTTTTGGAAAAAAAAAATGGTCATCATCTTTGAATATAAAATTCATAAAATTTGTTATTTTTTAAACTTTATTTATTCATTTTTTCAATTTTATTTTATTTTATTTAACTTGTCATTTTTAGCAAAAATGTCCTTAAATACATAACTTTTTAATTATATCTAATGCAAAATGTGTTTCATTTGTCGAGTGTTTAGAATTATTATTTTTTAGTGACAATTAATTTATGTGTATTGAAGTATTAATTAATGATATATAAATATATAAAGTATCCTAACATCCAAAATATTAATGTTATTATTATTTTTTAACTTTTCATAAAAAAAAATTCATTATAAAAATACATTGCAAAGGAAAACAAAAAATACATGTTTGGAAAACCCTTAAAAAATAAACATCTTAGGATGAAAAACAAGAAGAGAAATAAGACAACTTGAAAAATGGTTAAATAATCAACATTAAAAAAAAAATTGTGCATACTTAGGACATAAGAATATTTGAAGTGTCAAAAATATGCCTTCAAAAAATGTTGATGCTTTTCAAAATCCACATGAAAATCACCATTATTTAAAAAAAAAATATTCACACTTAATGCATTAAAAAATTTAAATTGTCAAAAATAAGCCCTTTAAAAAAGGGGTTGATGTTGCACCAACACTTTTCATAATCAACATGAAAATCACTAACATTTAAAAAAAATGTTCATACTTATACATAAGAAAATTTAAAGTGTCAAAAATATGCTTAGAAAAAAATTTGTATTTTGAATCAACACTTTTCAATCAGATTATTTTTTTGCTACCTCAAAAAAATGGGTAATCAATAAAGTTCTCGTTTGATCAGTAACTATGTTGGTTCTTTACTTTCCTCTACTGTGCGCTTTCTTTTGCTTGGTTGCATTGGAAACCTAACCTTTAGGATTATAATATTTTGTGTCATTCACTTGAAAAGGAATATGAAAAGTCACAGGTGAATAAGAATAGTCATTGAGAGTCAAAGAGATTTTTGGGATGATGAAGCTATAGGTCATAGATCATTTGTTTATATTCATATTGCATTAAGGAAGTGGATACCATGATTATCTCATTCTAGAGTGTTGTAATAGTGGTATTAGAGGGACATTCATTCAACTCCATGATTCTCTCCCTCTCTCCCAAATGTTTATAACCATTGCACATTACATTTCCTTGGGCGTTTGACTTTCTTTATTTTCTCGTTTGATTGTTATGTTTCTTTATTGTTGAACCTGTGGGTGCTAAAGAATTCCTCCATATATTTTTTCCCCATTTTTGTTTGTACACAGTCACATTCTCCTCCTCCTGCAAACTGTTTCTCTTTGTGTTCTCCTTAGTTTCCTCTCTTTCTCTACTTGCATGAGTGCATCCTCATTTGAACTATATTTTGAAGTTGTATATCCATATTTTGTCAATGTTTGGGGTACTCGAACACTTTCATTTCTACTTGACTATCTCCTCACTCTCACCATTGAAGCATTTGTGTTCCTACCATGTTTGTAAATAAATGAGCAGGGGCTATTTCCAGCATTCCCACACTTTTTCTTGGTTCTTGAAATTGGGATTTCTATGATTCATGGTACTTATTGAATCCAAATTCATCCTTCACACAATGTTGATAAAAAACCTCTAAATAACATATGGTTTTCACTTTTTTTTGGTATATATATATGAAATGCAATAAAAAACATCAAATTTTCACGTTGATGAGTTTTTGAGTGATTGTGAAGAAATAAAACTTGCAGGTCATAGTAATTTGTTGGTTCAGGGGTTTCCTCATGGAGAAAGCAATATAGGGTTTCTGGCATGTTATTTTTTTCACCACAACAACTTTGAAAGGTTTAATTTGGATTTTTGCGATTAAGGATTTGGAGATTATAGGATCTGTTTGGTGGGTTTTGTAATGGAAATTAATATGAGAATTTGTTTCCTAAATGAATGTCATTTCCTAGTTTAATTTCCAGCAAAAGGGTAAATCACCCAAAGTTAAGATCAACCCCCAATATGAAATGGAATCCTTGCATAATTACATGCATTCAAATTGGACCACGCTATTAATGAAAATGACTAGTGAGAGGTAGGATTTGGTGTATTTTGACTTCGTGGATAAATGATATTCCATGCTTAGGTTTAAATCTACCATTTAAATGTGAGCTGGAACACCAATCAATTATGATCATCACTCAGAACCATCTAATTGGGCACATATATGTTTATTTAAAAAATATAGTATGTTCAATGTGAGGGCATTGTTTTATGAACATTCCATATGTTACTAATTCTGCAAAATTTGAAGAGGAAGCTACCCTTAGATCATTGAAGCATGATCAAACTAGTAATAAAAGGAATAAAACCATTGATAAGACATCAAATCATGAAGATTAGTTCAAATCCAATATCAGGAATAATTATAACATGCAAATAGTCGTTTTGTAAGATTACTTGTGTTTTTTTGAAATTAAGTTGAATTGAAGACTAGAGCATTTTCAATAGAAGATGACGCCCTATATTTGTTGAGTTTGATTTTTTGAGTCTAATTATTAAAGGGTGGAGTTTCAAGAAACCATTTGTGGTACAAGTCAACCTTTAAATGACTTGAATTGATGAATTAATAGAATTACTTATTACTCTAATATTCTCTAGTGTCAATAATCAATCACAATTGAAAAAGTAAGTCTTTCTAAAGTTCTAACATGTTTACAAAATTCATATGACAAAATTAAATTTCTCCATCTTGAATCACAACTCTAGCAAGACGAAATAGAACAAAAGAATCAACATTCTAAGCCAATCACTATTAAAAACTTTTTTTTCTTTTTAAATTTTGAGAATGATTCACTTGGATCAATGAGGTCTAGGTGATGGGCTTATTTGGTCCTAGGGATAGCCCATGGTTAGGAGGTGCCATGATGATCCAAGTGGATATTTCTGGCCACCCGCCTATTCCACTTAGGGCCCCACCATTGTCTCTTTTAGTTTTTCAGTTTCGGCACAACTTACTTTTTTTAGCAGTTTTTCGGGTTTTGAACTTTCGGAGTTGTTTTGAGGTCCTAAATGACGTTTTTTGGGAAAAATGGGAGCAACATTGGTTAATAGACCAATGTTTCTCACACTGAAAGTTGTAGCCCTCGGATATATCTTTCTAACGAGGTATGGTGCATGTCAAAAAAATATCATATGCCAAAGTTACATCCTTGGGAAGTTGAAACACCAATTTACCCAAACGGGTCCCATAGTTTTGGCACTTCATCTCCTAGGGTTAGGGTTTTGGATGTTTAGGGTTTTCCATTGTTTCCAAATAATAAATAGGCCCTTGAGCCTCATTGTAACACATTTCAGAGGCCTGTAGCTGCCACATCTCTTCTTAGAGATAAGCTACCAACACCCTAGCTAGTTTATTTCCATTATGTTTGTAAGCAAATTTTAGTTCTTTGATATTAATGAAATGAAGTGTTATTTCCACTGCATATTTGTAGTTATGGTTATATGTGTATTCTGTTGTGTTCTTACATATGAATGTATTACTGGAAAAATGCTAGTTTTGTGAAAGCATGGATGAGTTCAAGGTGTTGTAGCGAGAATAGGAGTTTGAGGAATTATGTACATAGGTTCAGGGGAACTAGGTAGTGAGAGGGGCTCTTGCTCGATATGGGTTACTCAAATTGTTTGAAAACCCATTAATGAGGGTTGGGGAGAAACTCCTCACCAGGATAGTGAGCTATTGGGAGTAATAGGTATAGGCTTTATGGTACAAGGATTCTAGATTTCGATCACGATTTAGGATATGTATTTTTTGGGAGGGTTGCTACCCATGGAGGTGGTGGGAGATAGAAATCCAATACTACCTCATTATAGGCAGGTGGATAGTTTATTAATAAAGATTGTGTGTCAGGGGTTCCAGTGAGGGACTAATCCATTTATTTTGAAGATCTAGAGAGGCTTGAGACACGAACTACTATAACGACAATGATGCACATATTGGGTATTCACGTTCTCCATAAGGTATTTGGGGGGTAGATGGTGGAGGGTGTGATCATAGGGACATAATATGGGTGGGACCAGATGTTTTTGATGGTGCTAAAACACCAATTTACTTATTTTCATAGGGTGATAGGAGGAAATTGTACTTATGGTAGAATGTTATGTTCCTTCTTTGTTAAGAACATCCCCACACTTTTACCTCATATCCAAATCCATGATGAGGGCCCATAGATGCCTAGGATGCGACACTAGAGGTATATTTTAAGAGGAGAAGGAGGAGGATAGGTTGGGAGAGTGTTTTTACCGAAGTTTTTCACTCATTAGGATAAACTTCCATTGTACATTGAAAATTACCCTTACTTGGGAATGAAATTTGAAGGTGATCTAGAGCTGCCACTTCCACTAGGATGAGCATGGGGCCTAGATGGTAAGTGATTTAATGGTGTTTATTATTTCATAGGATAAAATTATATTGTTTGTGGTACTAACATTTTGACTCATGTGGTATGAAAATATTGCATAGATGAGACTAGTAGGACATACAACGAGGCCATAAAAAAGGAGGGATGATGACCCAACACCACATGCATCTCTTGGGAGACATGATTCAGATGAGTTTTTGGAGGATGTATTGTGATTTTTTTACCTTGTTCTAACCCTAGTTACAGAGCATGGGTGGCACAAGTTGGAGTACCATTACACAAATGTACCTACAATTCTAACCTCTGAATGGTGAGTTGTTATGGCTGGTTAGGCCATTAGGGACCTACATGCAGGAAATATGGTGCCTTTGGAATGAGACACTTCGTTTAAGGAGGATTAGATGGGGTGGCATGTGACCCCAAGTTGCGTTAGCATGTTATGGACATGCCATATGTATTTAGAGTAGTGGAATCCAAATACTTTATTTATGATGATCCTATATGATGTTATACATAATATGATTATGAGTAATTATATGTTTTATGTAGGCGTCATTTTATTGTGTCAAAATATTTCATATACTGAGAGGGGGGAGTGAATCAATATAAGGGTGTCTTTATCATCAATTTAACTTTAGCATCTCTTTTAAAACAATTATATAATCTTTTAAATACACAGTAGAAATATGCATGTAATCAATAAATCCAAATACACGGCTTTCAAGTCAAAGCACGTGAGAAACACATATGACATTAAAAAATTACGTGGAAATCCATAAAGGGAGAAAACCATGATTCTTCTTATTTTCTTTGCTTTCAATCCTAGATTACATTAGTTCAGTGTCACCAATTGGTAGGATAATTTGATCCCATTTTCACTAATTCGTAAGCACCCACTTGTGGGAGCACCAACCCCTAATTGTTTTATTGGTGCCAACCAACATGAAGCACCCACTTCCTAAGTTTATTTTGTTGGCACTAACTCCCTTTTCTTTCTCTAATATCAACAGATCAACTTTTAATCACATTTTCAAACTAGACCTTGGCACCCTCCATAGAGTTATGATAAAATTAAGTTCTTTGGTCTGATCTCTGTAGTTTGGCTCAATACTGAAATTTAATAAATACATTAAGTTCCTTGAACATAAAACTACAACCTTATATTGCTCCGCAATCACCTTTGTTGTCCTCATGGATAGTCACAGTAAATCTTAGTTTTTCTCTACATAATACTGAGATTCAAAACTTTTCAACAATACATCATAGTAACTTTGGTCATCCTCAACAGTACATAGACCATCTTTAGCGAAAAAAACCATGAAATTGTTCAACAAAAAGTAAACTATAAATAATAACATGTAAATAAAAATATATATTAAAACATAAAAATAAAAAAAATGATCCAAAAGAATCAAATATAAAAAGTATATAAAAAGACAAAAAATAAATCAAACATAAAAAATGTTAAAAAAAATAAAATAAACTTATAAAATAGAAAAAAAACTAAATTAAAATAAAAAAAAAAGCAAATATTTCAAAAAAAACACACACAAAAAATAAATAATAAATAATAAAAAGTAAATAAAAATATATATTAAAACATAAAAATTAAAAAAAAAAATTGACAAAAAAATATATATAAAGAAAAAATAAACCAAACATAAAAAAAAATGTAAAAAAAAAAAGAAAAGTTATAAATATAGAATAAAAATAAAAATAAAAATAAAAAACAAGCAGCAAAAAAAAAAAAAAAACATAATTTAAGAAAAAAAATAAAAACTTAACCCAAAAAACAAAAAGTAAACAATCAATATTAATTGGATAATTTAATTAAAAAAATAGAAACAATTTAAAAAATTTAAAAGAAATAATTTTTTTTTAAAACTATTTTAAAAAATTAAAATTATTAAAAAAAAAATTAATAAATAAATAAAATTGAAACCTGAAGGTCATGGGTGGGCACAAGCCTTGGGGTTGGGCGGGCAGGCTGCTGCATGCAGAACCCCGCCTGCCCATGCCTAAGAACTCACAGGCACCTGGGCAGACACAGGTCGATTCAAGCAGCTCCCCCCCTCCCTCTTGCCCAAGCCCAAGGACTTGTGGGCCGCTCGGTGGGTTAGGCACGTCAGAACCTTCTTGGCCCACCTAGGTGCCTCTAGCTTTGGGGGGGGGGATGCGTGCAGTTCCCTGCCCATCCAAGCCTGAGGCCCTGTACGCCCCTGGTCGGGCTAGGCCTAGGCCCTGAGGGGTGTCAAATTTTTATATTTATTTTGTATTTTTAAATTTTATTTTAATTACTATTTTATAATTATTTTATGTTTCTTTTTTAATTATTTTTAATTTTTAATTTTTATATTTTTAATTTATTTATCTTTATTTTAATGTTTCTTTTCTCCAATTATTTTTTATGTTTTTTTTTCCTTAAAAGAATAATTTTAATGTTTATTTATTTTTAGATTTTTAATTTTTTTTTTCAATTGTACTGTATTTTTTTGTTTTTATTGTTTTTTTGAAATTGTATATTTTATTTTTATTTGTATAGAACGACTTTTGGTGATAATCACATAAGATTATATTTTTTCGAGGCATTTCGAACTGACCAGTGTGCTTCATATTTAGCATAAGATGAGAAATTTGATCAAGGAAACATGTTTAAATTGATAAAGAGAATATCCACTTAGCCGTTATAATATAACGACTAGTTTGACTAAGAAAGAGAAAAACTATATATAAATGAAATTATCTAATAATGTATTTATTATTAGTTTCATATAATATAATTTTAAATTATTTTATTATTATATTATATTTTAATCTAGTATATTAGTTTAATATAATATATTTATAATAGATTTTATTATTATCTGATATTTTAATTTAATTTATTAATTAAAATATATTCGTTAAAGGAGAATAAGAATAATAATGGGAAATATATTTTATTAATATTCATTTTTAGAGTTAATGTAGTTATTATTAGTTTTATATAATATAATTTTAATATATTTTATTAATTAAAAAGTTCTTTGTCAAAGGAGAATAAGAATAATAATAACATTCAATATTAGGATTAATAAAAAGATTAATTTTTTAAAGGAATAATAAATACAAAAGATTAAAAAGGGAGAAAAGAGGGCAGGGGTGCTAATACTAAACACCAACTAAGTATGAAGTGCAGGGATCTAACACCTATTAACATTCCACCCATTGTCTCTATTAAGGTTAACCGATATTTTCTCAATTTCTAATGCTTCTCTTAACTTATGGTGATGAAAATGGTTAATCCTAGCAAAAACCTTAGCCTCTTCAATGCAAATGTGATGCTTCGTCTTTTTAGCATGCTCTGATAAGGCAGAGGAGCGTGACCTTCCATGCTTAAGGTCAACCACGTGCTCATGAATATTTTGATTAATGGAACAACCAATTTCACCAATTTATGGAGCCCCACAAGAGCAAGGAATTAAGTAAACACCTTTACCATCCTTGGGGCTAACTGGGCCCTTTATTGGCCTTTAACATTTTTTTTTTAATTTTTTCTTTTTCTTTTTGTAAGCTTGGGAGGACTACATATTCATCATGTCCAATATATCACCTCGATCAGGGCAGGGAATTGAACTAGTGACTTCCAATCAAGGAGTTCCTTAACAAAGCACCCGATCACAGTCTATCCAAGACTCGTGGACTATTTTTGTTATTTTTAATTAAAATATTATCTGAATATTTTTTTTTTTTGGAAAAAAAAATACTAAAATGTCATAATGTTTGAATATAAAATTCATAAAAATTTCATAAAATTTGTTATTTTTTCAAATTTTTCATAATTTTTTTTTATTTAACATGTCATTTTTAGTGAAAATGTCCTGAAATACATAATTTTTTAATTAATCTATATGAAAAATGTGTTTTTTTATGAGTGTTTAGAATCATTATTTTTTTAGTGACAATTACTTTATGTGTATTGAAGTATTAATTAACAAAATATAAGTATATTAAATATCCTAACCTCAAAATATTAATGTTAATTTTTTTTTAACTTTTAAAAAAAAAAATGATTATAAAAAAACATTGCAAAGAAAAACAAAAAATACATATTTGGAAAACCCTTAAAAAATAAACATCTTAGGATGAAAAACAAGAAGAGAAATAAGACAACTTGAAAAATGGTTAAATAATCAACATTAAAAAAAAAAAAATCACACTTAATACATAAGAATATCTAGAGTGTCAAAAACATGCCTTAAAAAAATGTCGATGCTTTTCAAAATCCGCATGAAAATCACCAACATTTAAAAAAAATTATTCACACTTATGCATAAAAAAATTAAAGTGTCAAAAATAATCCCTTTAAAAAAGGGGTTGATGTTGCGCCAACATTTTTCAAAATCAGCATGAAAATCACTAACATTTTAAAAAATATGTTCATACTTGATACATAAGAAAATTTAAAGTGTCAAAAATATGCTTAAAAAAAATGTATTTTGAATCAACATTTTACAATAGGATTTTTTTTTTCTACCTAAAAAAATGGGTAATCGATAAAGTTTTCATTTGATCGATAACTATGTTGGTTCTTTACTTTCCTCTACTATACGCTTTCTTTTGTTTGGTTGTGTTGGAAACCTAACATGTTAGGATTATAATATTTTGTGTCATTCACTTGAAAAGGAATATGAAAAGTCACAGGTGAATAATAATAGTCTTCGAGAGTCAAAGAGATTTCTTGGATGATGAAGCTATAGGTCATAGATCATTTGCTTATATGCATATTGTATTAAGGAAGTGGATACCATGATTATCTCATTCTAGAGTGTTGTAATAGTGGTATTAGAGGGACATTCTTTCAACTCCATGAGTCTCTCCCTCTCTCCCAAAAGTTTATAACTATTGGACATTACACGTCCTTGGGTGTTTCACTTTCTTCATTTTCCCATTTGATTGTTAAGTTTCTTTATTGTTGAACCTGTGGGTGCTCAAGAATTCCTGCATCTATTTTTGTGCCATTTTTGTTTGTACATAGTCACATTGTCTATTTTTGCAAATTGTTTCTCTATGTGTTCTCCTTGGTTTCCTCTCTTGCTCTACTTGCATATCTGCATCCTCATTTCAACTATATTTTGAAGTTGTATATCCATATTTGGTCAATGTTTGGGGTACTCAAACACTTCCATTTTTACTTGACTATCTCCTCACTCTCACCATTGAAGCTTGTGTTTTCCTACAACGTTTGTAAATAAATGAGCAGGGGCTATTTCCAACATTGCCACACTTTTTCTTGGTTCTTGAAATTGGGATTTCTATGATTCATGGTGCTTATTGAATCCCAATTCATCCTTCACACAATGTTGATAAAAACCCTTTAAAGAACACATGGATTTCACCTTTTTTTTGGTGTATATATATATATGAAACAGAATAAAATCATCAAATTTTCACATTAATGAGTTTTTGAGTGATTGTGTAGAAATACCACTTGTATGTCATAGTAATTTGTTGGTTCAAGGGTTTCCTGATGGAGAAAGAAATATGGGGTTTCTGGCATGTTACTTTTTACACCACAACTTTGCAAGGTTTAATTTGGATTTTTACGATTAAGGATTTGGAGATTATAGGATCTGTTTGGTGGGTTTTGTAATGGAAATAAATATAAGAATTTGTTTCCTAAATGAATGTCATTTCCTTGTTTAATTTCTAGAAAAAGGGTAAATCTCCAAAAATTAAGATCAACCCCCAATATGAAATGGCATCCTTGTATAATGACATGCATTCAAATTGGATCATGCTATTAATGAAAATGACTAGTGAGAGGTAGGATTTGGTGTATTTTGACTTCGT
The DNA here is from genome assembly GCA_034641835.2 of Pinus albicaulis. Classification (NCBI taxonomy): domain Eukaryota; kingdom Viridiplantae; phylum Streptophyta; class Pinopsida; order Pinales; family Pinaceae; genus Pinus; species Pinus albicaulis. Next base: position 554,853,051 of record CM076569.1, on the reverse strand, counting down.
GGATAAATGGTATTCCATGCTTAGGTTTAAATATACCATTTAAATGTGAGTTGGAACACCAATCAATTATGCTCATCACTCACAACCATGTAATTTGGCACATAGATATTTATTTGAACAATTCAGTATGTTCAATGTGAGGGCATTGTTTTATGAACATTGCATATCTTACTAATTCTGCAAAATTTGAAGAGGAAGCTACCCTTTGATAATTGAAGCATCATCAAACTAGTAAAAAAAGGAATCGAACCATTGATAAGACTTCGAATCATAAATATTAGTTCAACTCCAAAATCAAGAATAATTGTAACTTGCAAATAGTCATTTTGTAAGATTACTTGTGTCATTTTGAAATTAAGTTGAATTGAATATTGGTGCGTTTTCAATAGAAGTTGACACCCTCTATTTGTTGATTTTGATTTTTTGAGACTAATTATTAAAGGGTGGAGTTTCAAGAAACCATTTGTGGTACAAGTCAACCTTTAAATGACTTGAATTGATGAATTGATGAATTGATAGAATTACTTATTACTCTAGTATTCTTTAGTGTTAATAATCAATCACGATTGACAAAGTAAGGCTTGATAAAGTTGTAACACGTTTACCAAATTCATAGGACAAGATTGAATTTCTCAATCTTGAATCACAACTCTAAGAAGACAAAATAGAACAAAAGAATCAACATTCTAAGCCATTCACTATTCAAAACATTTTTTTTTTAAACTTTAAGAATGATTCACTTAGATAAGTGAGGTCTAGGTGATGCGCTTATTTGGTCCTAGGGAGAACCCATGGTTAGGTGGTGCCATGATTTACTTACACATGAATGTATTACTGAAAATCTACTATTTATGCGAAAGCATGGATGATTTCAAGGTGTTGTGGTGAGAATGGGAGTTTGAGGAATTGTGTACATAGGTTCAGGGGAACCAGGCAGTGAGAGGGGATCTTCCTCGATATGAGTTACTCAAATTGTTTGAAAACCCATTAATGAGGGTTGGGGAGAAACTCCTCACTAGGATAGTGACTTATTGGGAGTCATATGTATAGGCTTTATGCATGGTACAAGGATTTTAGATTTCAATCACGATTTAGGATATGTACTTTTTGGAAGGGTTACTACCCATGGAGGTGGTGAGAGATAGAAATCCAGTACTACCTAATTAGAGGCACGTGGATAGTTTATTAATAGACATTGTGTGTCAGGGGTTCTAGTGAGGGACTAATCCATCTATTTGGAAGATTTAGAGAGGCTTGAGACATGAACTATTGGAGTGACAATGATAAGCATATTGGGTATTCATGCTCTCCATAAGGTATATGAGGGGTAGATGGTGTTGGTGGAGAGTGTGATCATGGGGACATAATATGGGTGGGACCAAATGTTTTTGATGGTGCTAAAACACCAATTTACTTCTTTTCATAGGGTGATAGGAGGAAATTGTACTTATGGTATAATTTTATGTTCCTTCTTCCTTAAGAACATCCCCACACTTCGACCTCATATCAAAATCCATGATGGGGGCCCATAGGAGCCTAGGTTGCAAAACTAGAGGTATATTTTAAGAGGAGAAGGAGGAGGATCGGTTTGGAGAGTGTTTTGACTAGAGTTTTTCACTCACTGGGATAAAATTCCATTGTACATTGAATATTACCCTTACTTGGGAATGAAATTTGAAGGTGATCCAGAGCTTCCACTTCCACTAAGATGAGCATGGGGGTGATTTAATGGTGTTTATTATTTCATTGGATAAAATGATATTGTTTGTGGTACTAACATTTTGACTCATGTGATATGCAGATATTTCATAAATGAGGCCAACAGGACATACAACGAGGCCATCAACAAGGAGGGATGATGACCCAACACCACCTGCATCTCTTGGGAGACATGAATTAGATGAGTTTGTGATTTTTTTACCTGGTTCTAAGCCTAGTTACATAGCATGGGTGGCACAAGTTTGAGTACCATTACACAAATGCACCTACAATTCTAACCTCTGAATGGAAAGTTGTTATGGCTGGTTAAGCCATTAGGGACCTATATGCGGGAAATATAGTGCCTTTGGAATGAGACACTTCATTTGAGAAGGATTATATAGGGTGGTATGTGACCCCAAGTTGTGTTAGCATGTTATGGACATGCCATATGTATTTAGAGTAGTGGAATCCACACACTTTATTTATGATGATCCTATATGATGTTATACATAATATGATTATGCATAATTATAGGTTTTTTGTAGTCGTCATCTTATTGTGTCAAAATATTGATTATACTGAGAGGGGGGAGTGAATCAGTATAAGGTTGTATTTATCATCAATTTAAATTTAGCATTTCTTATAAAACAAATATATAATCTTTTAAATACGTAGAAGAACTATGCATGTAATCAGTAAATCCAAACACACGATTATCAAGTCAAAGCACGTGAGCAATAAATATGACATAAAAATTTTAGATGGAAACCCATAAAGGGAGAAAACCATGATTCTTCTTATTTTCTTTGCTTTCAATCCTAGATTACATTAGTTCACTAGCACCCACTGGTAGGATACTTTGATCCCATTTTCACTAATTTGCAAGCACCCACTTGTGGGAGCACCAACCCCTAATTATTTTGTTGGCACCAACCAACATGAAGCACCCACTCCCTAAGTTTATTTTAGTTGGCACTGACTCCCTTTTCTTCCTCTAATATCAACACAACTTTTCATCACATTTTCAAACCGGGCCTTGGCACCCTCCATAGAGTTATGATAAAAATAAGTTCTATGGTCTGATCTATGTAGTTTAGTGATTTTAAAATGGGTTGGATAACTTGTTATGCATTTCAAGAACCTCCCACTCAATTAAAAAAATAAAATATCTAGCTTATACTTGACTTTTGAGTAATTTTATACTTGAAATAGGTGTATGATTTTTAATAGTTTAAGTGCTTTAAGTCCATTTGTTTTTGCTGATTTTAAACATGTGCAACAGACATATAATGTAGCAAATAAACATAAACACATAACAACAAATTTAATCTAGGAGTTCACCCAAATATCGTGGGCTACATCTCCTTGAGCTCTTGTCATCTTGACTTGGCTCTTTGGGATTATGGAAAAATTATTTTACAAGTTACAAAACTCAACTCCAATAGTTAACTAAACTGAACCAATGGGTTTAGAATACCATCCTACCCCTGTCATGGTTGTCATCACTCTAAAAACAAATATAGGCTTCCTTAGACTTGATTCCTTCTATCGGTGCTCTTGAGCTACACTAGGCTTCTCTATGGCACTAACTCCCTCAGAATTATTTTCCTATCCCTGAAACCTCACCTACTATCTCCAACACATATTAGACTTCCAAAATAGACTGATCGTGCTCAAAACGAGCACTGGCTTCCCAATCTATGCCTCCTTCCATAGTTGACCCTGGGCTACCCAAAATTTCCCTATAGGTTCTCGACCTTCAGAAGTCTTCAAATGAATCTAAAAATACCTTCATTTAATTCATAATGTAAAAAATAGTCATAATACACTATTGGTTCACTGAAATTGGCCTCCGGCTGCTCCGGTTTTGCCTCCAACACTTGGCGGAACCCACCGGATCTAGGGTCAAAGAAAACTTCTCTGTGGGTTCTAGACCTCTAGAATTCCTCAAAATATTTTGAAAACTCCTTCATTGGATTCAAAATTCTCATTATAGTCAGAAATGACTATTGGTTTGCTGAATAAGGCCTCTAGTTGCCCTGGCAAGGCCTCAAACTGCCGCTGGCACTTGTTGGATCTAGTGGCCCCTGGAACTTCACTGAAGCATATCGGCCTTAAAAATTCCTCTACAAGCTTTGAAAAACACAAAATTTTTTCCATAATGTCTGAAACATCCAAAATTGATTATTGGATTCCTGAATAAGGCTTCTAGCTTCTTTGGCTAAGCCTAAAACTACTGTTGGCCCATGGTGGCCCCTATAACTTCTTTGAAGAAAAAATCTACTCAAAAGTCCTCTGATGGCTCTAAAACCCTTTCCAATGAGTCTAGAATATCTGAGATAGTCGAAATTGACTATTGGTACTCCAAAATTGGTCGAGTCTAGCTCAAGATAGAGCCTAAACTCAATTTTTCCCAATGACCCCTAAATATCCTCCACCAAACTTGGAGGAACTCAAGTTAACTGTAGATAAGTTTGGAGTTATGCCAAAAATGGCGTGCCCACTCAAAATATACCACCAAGCACTAACTGTAGCATTTAATTGGACTATCCAGGTGGCCACATCGCCGCAAACCCCGCGGTCCTATTGGCAGTTAGCGAAACTTAATACGCAAAAACTAGGCGGATATGCTTTATGTTAATGTCACATGTGACAAGGGTTAAGCAGTTAGGTTTAAATTCCATTAGCGCCAAGTTCTCAGCCTTGGTTTTGGGTGCTTGGTCAAACAGGGAAGCGCTGGCCCCTCCAAACCCTCGAATATGAAACCATAACACTTCAAATATAAACCACCGACATATATTGTTAAGAACGACCATAGCACAAGTGGTTAAGGCATGGGCATTGCATCCTTGAGGTCGCGCAATCGAATCCTGTTGGCTCCCCAAAATTTTAATACACCATTCCTTGGCCATGTGGCGGCCTCCGGGCCTGCCACGTGGCAACCTGCAATTGGTTTAAAAATTCCAACGTACAACCAACAACGAATCACATTGTGCCACTTGGCATGACCTGACTGGCCCAGATCGAATATTTTAGGGAATATTCTATGGAATATTCTAGGAATATTCGTTGGAATATTTTCTTTTTTTAATTTCCCAAATTCCAGTCAAACTTGGTCAAGGTCTGAAAATTGTAGTTTACTGGACTTTTCAAACTGCGATAACTTCTTCATATGGTGTCGGTTTTTTGAACCATTCATGGCACTGGAATTAGGAAGACGATATCTATCTGGTCTCGCAAGTTCAGCTCACTTTCGAACACTTTGAATTTTGAGCTATCACTTAGGTCCTTGATCCAAGTCTGATCACATCTCCCCATTGGGAATATTTTGGACCGCAAAATACTGATATACTGATCTGTACAGTATATGAGAGTACAACACCCTGTTCTTTTCAGCCTCCATACAGTTTTCCTTGCATCTCTTAGTGCCTTTGAACCACAACTCAAAGGTAGCCGACACTTTCCTTCTTGAATGATCTTGTCCTCCTATCAAGAACAATCTTCCTTGCACTCACTCATAAATTTTTGGCGAGAAATTTTACAGAAGGTAGCTGAACATCGCTTCCTTGATCATAGATCTAAGGCGGCTCAAAAAAACATGAGATTACAATAGAAAACATGCATACTTGACTGAAATTTTCATATGTACAAATGAAAGTATGTCTTACTGTGTCAAGAAGTCAAACCACTTCTTACCAAGCCACTTCCACAACAACTTTTGCTACTGAAAATCTTCTTCATGTGAAACATTTGTCTTCACATCAATGATGGAATCTTTGGTTCCACTTTCGCCAGTCTTTCTATCCACTTGCCTCAAATTCTTTGGACGATTAGTTGGATGCAATGTCCAACATTAGGAAACAACACGTCCCCTCTTCTGGAAATGTGTGCAAGTCTTTTGCACCTTCTTTGTAAGTTGCCTTTGCTTCAAATGTTTCATATATGCCTTCATCCTCTTCCAGCATCTTGAAACAACATGGTTACACAGACCACAATATGCACAACAACTCTTTCTTCCTTTAAAAAATGCAGAATTGTCATGCCTTGCAGAAACATAATCAACTTGACTATGGGAAGAATTATACCTCGCATGTTGCTTTACATGTCCATATTTTTTACCTTCATGAGGAGATGAACTTGTAGAGGTTCCAGCTTCTTTTTGTAGACTAACATCAATGTTTATGTCTTGATAGTTGTCTAAACTCTCATGCTCGCCATAAGCTACATGTCTACACACAACTTATTGCAACATAGGCTTCACACAATGGCAATCAACTTGAAAAAAAACTTGACATGTTTGTGAATTAGAACTTGTGACAAAAGTTCTCTTTGAAGTTGTCTCACATGCCTTCATGGCTTTGGAGTTTTCGCCATTAGATTGAACATAACCAAGACCAAATTTCCTCATCCAAAATAGGATCAATCATGCCTTGTGCATGTTTGCCCTAAACCCTTGCCTTCATAGCCCATTTTAAACATTAACTTGGACCCTATACCTCTAGTGTGCTTTTCAAATGAACCAACACATTTATCTAAAGAGGAAACTGAAGACAAATTTGAGTGAATTACCTCTGCTTCACGCATGTTCTTGGTTAAGGCCTCTTGGGCTTGATGAAGCTGCATCTCCATCTCATGCATTATTTGAAGAATTTCTTCTTTCTCTCTCTTCATAGAAACCGATTTCTCATGAAGTCCAGTGCTTTCTCTTCTATCTTCAAACATAATTTGCACCATATACTTTAATATGTAGAAGTCTCGCTTGATGTCTTCATCGAAGAATATTGTGAAGGAGGAGGATTTTGAAACCTCACTTGAAGAAGTTTTCATCATGAAAATGAACTAAATAACTTCAAAAAAATCCACAAAGCTTTCAAAAGCAATTTGACAAAGCTTCTGAACAAAATGGTTGTAGAGTCAAGCTCTTCTTCAAGCAACCTTTTTGCAAACAAACTCTTTTGTGCTTCAAGGGTTGCCTTGAGGTCCTTTGAGTAAGAAAGATGCCTTCTTCCTTCTTGTTCTCTTCTGGACTTAGCTAATAGTAGCTTTCCCTTCACCTCTAGCAAACTCAAGCAACAATCAAATTCTTTAACTGCAAACACCTTTCAAGTCAAACAAGAAAGCTATTGCTCTGTTAATCAAGAAACCAAGTGCTCCAATACCAACGTGATCTGAAAATGGGTTGGATAAATTGTTATGCCTTTCAAAAACCTCCCACTCAATTATACAAATAAAATATCTAGCTTATACTTGATTTTTGTGGAATTTTATACTTGAAACATTTGTATGTTTTTTAACTGTTTAAGTGCTTTAGGTCAATTTTTTTTTTTTTTTTTTAAATTTATTATTATCATTATTATTTTCTGATTTTAAACACGTGCAAAAACCATATAATTCAAAAAATAAACATCAACACATAACAACAAATTTAATCTAGGAGTTCACCCGAATATCGTGGGCTACGTCTCCTTGAGCTCTTGTCATCTTGGCTTGGCTCTTTGGGATTATGGAAAATTTCTTTTACAAGTTACAAAAATCAACTCCAATGGTTAACTGAACTGAACCAATGGGTTTAGAATACCATCCTACCCCTGTCATGGCTGTCATCACTCTGAAAACAAATCTAGGCTTCCTTAGATTTGATTCCTTCTGTCAGTGATCTTGAGATACACTGAGCTTATCTGTGGCACTAAATCCCTCAGAATTATTTTTATGTCTTTGAAACCTCACCTACTATCTCCAGCACATATAAAACTTCCAAAATAGACTGATTGTTTGTTCAAAATGAGCACTGACTTCCCAATCTAGGCCTCCTTCCACAGTTGACCCTGGGAAAACTTCCCTATAGGTTCTCTACCTTCAGAAGTCTTCAAATGACTCTAAAAATCCATTCATTGGATTCAAAATGTCAAAAATAGTCATAATAGACTATTTTTTCACTGAAATTGGCTTCCGGCTACTTTAGTTTCGCCTCCAACACTTGGCAACACCCCTTAGCTCTAGAATCAAAGAAAAATTCTCTGTGGGTTCTCGACCTCTAGGAGTCCTATTTGGGTTTCAAAATGTCATGAAAATAACATTCATTACCATACATTTTTCACCTATGCTTCCATTATATCACCCATTATTCACCACCATGTCACTTCATTTTCCCTATTATTCACCATTAATGGGTCTCATTTATATTTTCCAAATATTATTTATTTTTAAGCATTTTTAAGAGAAATTCTTGATTAAATATTAGAAAATAATATATTTTACTTTATATATGGATAGTGGGTTGTTTTTGTGACATGTGTAGGTGCCAAGGAAGCTTCCAAGACACCTTTATGTGGCCTTGAATGATCAAATTCGAATTTGAAGAGATAAACCTCATAGAGAAGATCAAGGACAAAAGGGGGTTATGTGTCTAGATGGTTGAGAGATGTATGGAACTAAAGAGAGATTAGTGGATGATCATTATGAGTTTGTTACTCATCCCATTGTATAAATAGGAGTACAATATCCTCCATTTGTAATCTTGAAGTTTTGTAATCATAGAATTTTGGAGTATGTAATCTTAGAAGCTTAGAAGTTGTAACCTTAGAGTTGGTTTGTAATGGAGATTTTGAAATAAAGGATCATACTTTGATTTTGCTTCTACATCTGAGTCTTCATTGAAGTGGTGTGCTTGTGGAGTTATGGAGGGCCCCCATGGCCTCACTTGCATGCTTATTTGCTTATTTTAGGTATAACTTAATTTATGTTTTTGTTTGATTTCAGCTTTTAAATTTTGTTAAATGTTCTAATATTGGAAGGATCTTATTTGAAAGTGTTTTTGTAAGAGAACCATAAGATCTTAAACAATTATTAGATCTAGGTTTATTTCATTTCAAATTTTAAGTTCTTATTATATGTTCTAATGTTGGAAGAGATCTTGTAGAATATGTTCTTGTAAGAGAACCATAGATCTCAAACAATTATTAGATCTAGGTTTGTTTAGTTATTGGAAGAGATCTTGTCGAATATGTTCTTGTAAGAGAACCAAAGATCTTGGACAAATTAGGAATCTTTCTAGATCTATATATTTTAGATAAGAACTTCTAAGTTTACCTTCCCGGGTTGACATTAAATTAAACTCTAATGGACATCATCAATTAGAAACAAACATTTTGGCACCGTTGCCGGGGAAGTGCAACTAGAAGGATTTAGTAATTATTTTATGCATTTGTTTTTAATGGGCTAATTTGTGGAACTTGGTGACAACAGGTTCATAAAGGAGTTCAAAGTTTGGAGCATTTTTATTTTGCACATAGTTAATTTAAATTCAGTTCTTATTTTAAACCCCCATTTCTCACTAATCCATCTACGGATGATGAATTTGACAATGTTGAACAGGTACTTCTTGGAGAGCAAGGACAATAACCTTGAGCCAAATCTAAGATAGGATTCTCACATACTTGTAAAACATAATGTAAATTTTTTAAATCTTGATGTGAGCATGTTCGAATTTTTAGTCCGTAGATGGCTTCACTGGAAGAATTCTTTTACTTAGAAAATAAAACATCTTTCAAGTTAATGTAGAATAGATTAGAAAAATAAAAATGATATCTCATTAGAAGTCATTAGAATTTTTTAGTTTTGTTTTCAAAAAAATAAATTATCATGAATAAATTCAGTGGCACATCTTTGCATCTCTATGTCTTGTTTCTGTATCACGGGTGAGCCAGGAGCTTGATTATCGGAAAGCCTTGTCTTCCGAGAGTCTAAACACCCCCGTGACATTGCAGAAAGAGTGTAGATAATGCAAGGTTTTGTCGCAAATATTGATTGTATTTAGTATCTATTCACGCTAACCTGCATAAATAAAAACAAATCAAGAGATTAGTATGCTCTCTTCCTGCGCTTCGTGCGATCAAGAAGATTAGAAAATCTATTGATTTATTCCAATAAAAATACTTTTACTGAAAAATTAATTTGCATGAGCGAAAAATCATTTTAATTTTTTTAGATAAAACTTAATTTTTTAAATTTTAGTTTAAAAAATAATAATTAAAAAAAAAAATCAAATAAAAGATTTTCAAAATAGATCAACACATAAAAATTTGAAACAAACAAAATAAAACGTGCAAACTAGAATACATTCCTCTGTGCATTGCAAGGTCTTCCACGCCATTTGCGATTTGCAGTATATCCATCGATCTCTTTTGATAGATGATGGACAAGTTTAAAGCAATTACAAAGATGCCAGGGATCAAATCGCAGGGTTTTTCAGTTAAGTGAAGGAACCTTGTGGCGATGTAAACCTTCTCTGCAATAATTGGCAAGATCTGATCTGTGGTTCGCTGCTGCTCAGAAAACTTGTCTGATCTTATCGAGAGATTGCGCCTTGATTGGACGGCTTCAAGTGCAATACTTTAAACTGACTCTAACAAGCTTCTCTGGAGCTGTGAATTTGGAAGCAAGAGGAAAGTCAGAAACGCCATCTTCTACTCACCTAAGTGGTACCGACGACAATATTGAGAAAGCTGAAGCAGTTCAAACCAAACTCCTCCAAGACAGCAAAATCGGAAACTACTTTCTCCATTTTCGATTTTAAAATAAATGTTGAAGCATGCACTTGGATCATTCCATAATTTCAGCCCCCAGAATTTGAATGAAAGGATAATGACACCAAATTAAACGGGTTTGACTTAAACGGGTTTAAAATAAACGTTGAAGCAAGACACTTGGATCACTTATCAAATCTGATATGATATTCGCAGCGCTCACGAAATCTGCTGGATACATAGCACAGTTCAAGGAATTGTGCAGAAAATTGTCAAAGCAATGTTAGCTTCCAAGAAGATATAACGTGCGGAATATTAGGCATGGAAAAACTCGCTCTTGTCCCTTAGCCACTGCGTTATTGGTAACCAAGTCAACTTTCATTCATTTTTCAACGCTTCCCACGCATAAAACCACGTTTTATTCATTTTCCAACATTCATTTCACATATTTGTCATCTCAATGGTCTTCATTTTCAATGTTTTTTATTTTATTTTCATGGCAAAATTTGTATACTATTACGATGGGTTGTTTTTAGTTCATGTATATATTTTATGTTATAATAAAGTGTTGTATGTATGTTACGTTGTTTTATTTTTAGAGTGTTGTTATTGTTTACTTTTTATTTTATTTAAACATATTATAGCTTTTGTTTTATATATATATATATATATATATATGTTATGTAGTGTATTTTTTTTGAAATATTGTTAGTGTTGTATATATAATGTTTGTAAATATGTTTTATATAAAATGTTTCATGTATGTTTTATTTTAATTAAAAAATTAAATTAAAATTGTCATGCTTTATTGTTGTTTTTTATTTTATTTTATTTTATTTTGTTTTTGCCAGGAAAAAAAATTGTCATTAAAATTGATGTGAATTTCATGATTGGAACAAATTAAAAAAAAATGTTGTGATGGCTCACGGAATGATCAATAGAGCTCACATACTTGTTTAAAATCCTGTGGTGAATGGTGCACATTTATTATCAAGAACATGAGAACATTGAAGATGCTTGTTTTGAAGCAATATTATGCCTTTTATTTCTCATACCAAGAATTTTACACTGCCTTAAACTTAGCAATGCTACTGTATGGAGTCTGGAAGCTTAATATCGTCACGGTTTGCACAAAAAAAATAATGACACAGGAACAATTAGTTTTCTTCTTGAATTTTTTTATTTTTATTTTTATTTGACGCATTTGTATTAACATCTTGCAAGTTTTAAATGATGCAGATTTTGGCAAATACAAGATCGATCGATGACGACATGTGAAATTCGATATCATAAATGAAAATCATGAAAAAATTTCGACAATGGTTGGGATTTGCATAATTGCAACAAAATTGAATTTACAAAAGTTACATAAGAGGGGAATTAATTATACTGATTTCATATTTTAAAATGGATTTATAAAAAAAATCATAGAATTGAGCCAAATTACACATTTGATTTTACTTAAATCTGTTTCATTGGTGTTTAATTTTTGCATAGAAAAACCAAGTAGAAATTGGTCACTTTTGCTTGGATATATTTATGTTTTGTGAATGCCAAGTTTTTGCAGGTTTGCATTAATCAAATGATCATTCAAGGAGTCTAATTTGTCGACAATTGGACTTCCAACAGATCAATTTTATGATGAATCATGTGAATAAGTCCATATTCATTACAACCAGTCTTTTCTTCCCTTTGAAAAATTGTAAATCCCAATGAGTCCTCAATGCAAGCCAAAATCCCTTTTTCCGAGCAAGTTTCAATCATGCAGTCAAATCCACTTCTTTTCATGCACTTCTTTTAATTCACCCCTAACCCACAAAATAAACCAAGAACCTCACTTACAAGAAGCTCACTTATTGTCATTTTCCTTGTCATTTCCATTTCTTTTTTTCTACCATTTTCATCTTCCGCCAATAAAATCTTGCTTCTACATATCACTGAGTCAAAGTCCTAGAGTCTAATTATCTTTGTAAAAACACCTAGAGTCTTGCATGCCTTAATGGCGAGTACTCTTGCCAATGAACAATGGGAGTACATTAATATCCCTTGTTCATTGGATCTTGTAGGTGACTCGACCACAACAAACTCATTCGTACCTACAAAGATGTGTTAGGCATCTTGACTCCCATTGGAATCAATGGTGGGAGCTCTCGTGTTGGCTAGTGGCATTCATTAATGGCCACTAAATCAACAACTTCTTGCTATGTTCGACACCAGCACATTTAATCACATAGTAATATTTGTGCATTGACCGTTGAAGACTTGAAGACCCATAATTTGTAGTAGATGGAGCAGATTTCCTTTCATTGTTTTTCAGTTTGTCATGACTTAAGGACAAGTCAATAAATAAGGTTGGGGGGAGGAAAATGTAACTTATATATTTTGTATACCTTCCAAGCCTTATATATTTTAAGCCATATTCAGCAGACTCATCAGATTCATCAGACTATCCAGCAGCAGATACGACAATACAGATCCATCTTTCATCCACAACTTGCAGAAGAAGCTTCAGATCAGAATCGTAGCAGCTGAACATGTACGATTCATCCACTTCTATAGGTAAGTAAGGTATGATGTTTTCTAACCTTTAATCTTGAAATTCTTTTTATATGCTAAAATGATGATATTTGGAAAATATTTCACTATTTCACCATTCCCTTTCTCATTAAAAATTTCCAAAAACCATCAGTTGGGGAGGGGGCAATTTCACACTTCATTTTTTCTCTCATTCATATTACATCTTAACCCACATAGTCTTCCCACAATAAAAACTACTACAAAATGATGAGCATATTAAATGACTTCTTAAAATGATTGATCTCAACAAAGTAAATAATGATTGTAACACAAGAACCAATCATTAAACAGAGATCTCAACAAAGTAAATAATGATTGTAACACAAGAACCAATCATTAAAAGATGCAAATGCTTTGCAAAAATAAAATTTATCCAAAGAAGTGCAAAGTTAAAAGGAAGTCCATGATTGAAAGATGCTTGTTACACAAGAACCAAACATCTTGTAAAAGGAAGCTCATATAAGAATCAAATCAAATAAGTCATTGTAGTAGCTTGCATGAGGACATGCAAGAGCTTCAGTTGGGGAGTATGTTTGGGTTTCGAAATGTCATGAAAATAACATTCATTACCATACATTTTTCACATATGCTTCCATTATATCACCCATTATTCACCACCATGTCACTTCATTTTCCCTATTATTCACCATTAATGGGTCTCATTTATATTTTCCAAATATTATTTATTTTTAAGCATTTTTAAGAGAAATTCTTGATTAAATATTAGAAAATAATCTATTTTAATTTATATATGGAAAGTGGGTTGTTTTTGTGACATGTGTAGGTGCCAAGGAAGCTTCCAAGACACCTTTATGTGGCCTTGAATGATCAAATTCGAATTTGAAGAGATAAACCTCATGGAGAAGATCAAGGACAAAACGGGGTTATGTGTCTAGATGGTTGAGAGATGTATGGAACTAAAGAGAGATTAGTGGATGATCATTATGATTTTGTTACTCATCCCATTGTATAAATAGGAGTACAATATCCTCCATTTGTAATCTTGAAGTTTTGTAATCTTAGAATTTTGGAGTATGTAATCTTAGAAGCTTAGAAGTTGTAACCTTAGAGTTGGTTTGTAATGGAGATTTTGAAATAAAGGATCATACTTCGATTTTGCTTCTACATCTGAGTCTCCATTGAAGTGGTGTGCTTGTGGAGTTATGGAGGGCCCCCATGGCCTCACTTGCATGCTTATTTGCTTATTTTAGGTATAACTTAATTTATGTTTTTGTTTGATTTCAGCTTTTAAATTTTGTTAAATGTTCTAATATTGGAAGGATCTTATTCGAAAGTGTTTTTGTAAGAGAACCATAAGATCTCAAACAATTATTAGATCTAGGTTTATTTCATTTCAACTTTTAATTTCTTATTAGATGTTCTAATGTTGGAAGAGATCTTGTAGAATATGTTCTTGTAAGAGAACCATAGATCTCAAACAATTATTAGATCTAGGTTTGTTTAGTTATTGGAAGAGATCTTGTCGAATATGTTCTTGTAAGAGAACCAAAGATCTCGGACAAATTAGGAATCTTTCTAGATCTATATATTTTAGATAAGCACTTCTAAGTTTACCTTCCCGGGTTGACATTAAATTAAACTCTAATTGGCATCATCAATTAGAAACAAAAAAGTCCTAAAAATATTCTGAAAACTCCTTCATTGGATCCAGAATGCTCATTACAGTTAGAAATGACTATTGGTTTGCTGAATAAGGCCTCTAGCTGCCCTGGCTAGGCCTCAAACTGTTGTTGACACTTGCTGGCCCTGGTGGCCCCTGGAACTTCACTAAAGCATATTGAACTTAAAAATTCCTCTATAGGCTCTAAAAACAATACCATTAGTTCCAAAACACCTGAAACATCCAAAATTGACTATTGTATTCCTGAATAAGGCTTCTAGCTGCTCTAGCTAAGCCTCAAATTGTTGTTGGCCCTTGGTGGGACTGGCAACCCCTAGAACTTCTCTGAAGCAAAAACCTACTCAAAAGTCCTTTGATGGCTCCAAAACCCTCACCAATGAGTCTGGAATGTCTGATATAGTCAAATTGATTATTGGCACTCCAAAATTGGTTGAGTCTAGCTCAAGATAGAGCCTAAACTCAATTTTGCCCAATGACCCCTAAAAATCCTCCACCAAACTTGTAGGAACTCAAGTTAACTGCAGATAAGTTTGGATTTATGCCAAAAATGGCACACCTGCTCCAAATATACTACCAAGCACTAACCGTAGCATTTAATTGGATTGTCGGGGTGGCCACATGGAAGCAAACCCTGCTGTCCTGTTGGTAGTTAGCGAAACTTAATACGCAAAAACCACGCGGATATGTTTTATGTTAATGCCGCATGTAACAATGGTTAAGAAATTAGGTTTAAATTCGATCAACATCAAGCGCTCAGCCATGGTTTTGGGCGCTTGGTCATGCAGGGAGGGTTTGGCCCCTCCCGACCCCCGAATATGAAACCATAACACTTCAAATATAAACCACTAACATATATTGTTAAGAACCACCATAGCCCGAGCAGTTATGGCATGGATGCTGCATCCGTGAGGTCGGGTGATCGACTCCCGTCAGATCCCCAAAATTTTAATACGCCATTCCTGGGCAGCCTCCAATTGGTTAAAAAATTCTAACATACAACCAACAACGAGTCACATTGTGCCACTTGGCATGACCTGACTGGCCCAGAAGGAATATTATGGGGAATATCTTGAGGAATATTCTAGGAATATTCCCTGGAATATTCTCTTTTTTAATTTCCCAAATTTCAGTCAAATTTGGTCAAAGTCCAAAAATTGTAGTTTACTAGACATTTCAAACTGTGATAACTTATTCATACGGTGTCGATTTTTCGAACCGTTCACCACGTCAGAATCAGGAAGAAGAGATATATATGGTCGCTCAGGTTCAACTCACTTCTGAACACTTAGCTATCACTTAGGTCCTTGATCCAAATCTGATCATTTGGCCTCAACACTGAAATTTAATAAATACATTTAGTTCCTTGACCATAAAACTACAACCTTGTATTGCTCATAAATCACCTTTTTTGTCCTCATGGACAATCATAGTAAAAATTATTTTTCTCTACTTAATAGTGAGATTCAAAAAATCTCAACAATACATCCTAGTAACTTTGGTCATCCTCAGGAGTACATATACCATCTTCAACGAAAAGACCATGAAATCGTTTGACAAAAAAGTGCACATCCTTTTGAATTCAATATATTACAAACAATGCTCTAAGCAGACAATAAAAATACACTCCAACATTGTACATTGACTCAACATATCCTACAATATTAATATTCTAACTCTAAATTTCAAATTTCTACAAAATAGGCTTCAGATTATGTCACTTAGTACAAACTCAGAAAATACATGATAAACAAGGAGTCTTCACTAGTTATACAATAGTTAAATATGTACAAGATGTTTCAATAATATTTATATATATGGAAACAGAGTTTATTACACGAGCATAATTCATTACCAACAACAAAAAAGTTTACAACATCTTTGAATTAAATACTTAAATCCTTTGATCACACGATCAAGCCTTTGAACAACAACATACTTGACAACAAAAACCAACTTTTTCCTCGCAACAACCCTAACATTTTTGAATATACCCTAGCAACAAGATACTAATTTTTAGTCTCAATAAAATTTCTGGGAACAATAGTATTCAACACTTCAACAGTGAATACATAAACATGCTTTATATCACTACAACCATGTTATCAGTATTAACAGACTACGCCACTTGTCACATATTTTTGTACTCAACAGAATTAATGACAATAGAATTCAATCAATAATAAAAATATTCATCTCATACTAGATTCACACCTGATATGATAAACACACTTGGCCTAAATGTCATTTTTATTCCTAAAACAAGAATAACCTTAGCGTATTTACTTACATCAACTCAATCTGCAAGAGGATGATTAATGAACAACACAACAATTTTAACTCTGTATGAGTTCAAACCAACTCAACCAATCATTGATTCTTAGGTAGGTATGTAAGATAAATGTCTTTAGCCATTCATTCATAAAATACAGGATTATATTCAAAACATCAATTCCAATCCTAAAAACTTTGTCCAAAAATAGTATTCGACTTCAACCCTGCAAAGACGAAACTCTCTTTACCAAAGTTTAAAATTGACGCTGCATAAATCCCTCGAGGGTTTGAGCTTTTACCTTTACAAATACATGTGCCACATGTCTCCAAATCAAGTGCCACAAATAATGTGTTTCAATACCAAAAACCAAGTCCCTTGCAATTCCATCACAAATAGTATAATACTAAAATGAAAATGATACTAATTAGCATACATTCATAAATTTACACCACCTACGCTTTCTATGCATTCACTAACTTAGATTGGAAAATTACAACCTCATTGCATTATTTCTTTGAGTGACTGTGCACATCATCAATTTGTTTTAGGCCTTTAACAACTTTCATACCATATGTAGACTCCATCATTAACACTAGAAATAGAATTGGGTTTCAAATATACTATCATTTCATAAGTCATAAAACCATTTCCTATGCTCTCATTTCAAGAATGATTGAGCTCTAAATGTGTTGATCATAATGCAATATTTACAGGGTTTATGCAATCACGCTAACCACATCACACATGGCACACCATCACATGCACATTGCATCTTAACACATCCCACATTTTTTCCCACTGCACTATCTGAAACACCACCATCGATTAACTTCATCATGACTATGTTTTCATGCATAGGATCATAAGAATACTCATGCCTTCTAAATTATTTGACCACACCATCATATCAATCAATGGACATGACATAGATTGCCATCACATTGCACTAGAATACTCTTTGTCTTGAAAACCTTTGATAAATTCACAATTACACACCTCGATCAATATGTCTTGGAGTTATTTAGTCATGGTTTATATAGAAGCTTTGGGCCTTTTACTATATCTAATTGATGCTCAATACCATGGGTTTACCATGGGAAACTTTTTGGTGGAGACTGTATCAAATTGACAACCCAAATGGGTCATCGGGAACACACCTGCTCAAGGGTTAAAAATTAGTATTACACCTAACGAGATCTAATGGTTGGGACGAACCCAATCCGACGACCCAAATTCATATCAATTACACAACAACTTGAGGTTTAATGTTGAATTTCACGTGATATAAACTAATTGTTTACTTGACCTTTGGGGTAAGATTATTAACTATTTTACCTTTGAGCTATGAACCAATGCACTTTGCTTATTGGTTATTAATATATTCATACGTTTGGGTGCTCAAAATATGGTTTAATATGACTTTGATACATTGGACATAAAACGTTATCAACCAATTGAATTAAACATATGTCACTTAATGCTTTTCTCATGTGACCAAGTCCGTAACCACACATGTACCACTTCATACCATGCTATACATTGTCTCCCCCTAAGACATCAATAAATTGAAAAACAATGTCAATAACCTCATCAATCTCCCACATGACTAGGACTAACATCCATTACTAGGATTTCTATCAATTCCAAAACAACAATTCTAACAATATCCCCCTTTGGCATTGATGGAAATCTTAGCCACCAAATCATATGCTAAAACCAATTGATGTTGATTCTGCTTGTGGTTGATATCACTCTCCCCCTTATCAATCAAAAAGGGAAACAATGGTGTACCTAGCTAACCATAAATCTTTGGTGAGACACTTGATTTCTTCCATCCAATGACTTGTAATTGTGGCCAAAATGCATGCCTTTGTGGATATTTATGTTGTTTATTCTCTCTCTTAATAAGTACTATATTTCTAGAAATTCTTGATATGTTCCCGCTTTGCAATACTACTCCATGTATCAATGCCATCTACAAAACAAACGTTAAAAATCATAACTCCTACAAACTTTTGTGGATGAGAAATATCTCTCCCTTGGTGACATCAATGTCAAGGGATAACAATTCCTACTAATAAAAACTACTCTATTTCCCTTGTAGCTTCCTATAGCTATTGATTCTCCATATACTATCTCTCTTATATATCCATCCAATTTTTTACATCATGTGGTTTTTCACACAATCATCTTCATCTCTTCAAAGGCACTCTCTCTATTGTCTCCAATGTTTGGGCCTCTCCCCATGACTGGTCTTCCAATTTGTTCATGCCTTCTATAAAGAAGAGTTATGTAACATATAAAAGGCTACTGCTACTTTCATTTCCTACTTGCTTCAGAAATAAGCTCTTGTGAAACTCCTCCTAATCTTATGCACCATCCTTCATGCTTTCTGACATCTGCCTTCTTTACTTATTCTTAATAATTAATCTTGTGGGCATGTCTTTAAATTTAGACCTTTGCACACACCAATATTCTGTTGCAACTCGTTTTCAACGATTATACTCTTCTTCATGTAACTTGAGATGTTTTTTTATGCTCCCCCTAATACTATACTAACTTCATTCTCTCTTTAATTTGTAGTTATCCTTATGTATATATCAATTAATGATGGATTGCATCTGGGTTTTACTTCTTTTATTCAAAATTTGAATAAGAGATTGCCTTCAATATCTATTTTTTTATTTTCTTCCTTTTAACACACACACATTATCTAGAGTTTTGATTCCTCTTCTTACCACTTTTCTTGTGTGTTCTTTTTTTATCATGCATCTTTTGGAATTGAATGTGACTTCATTTCCTCTATCAACCATTTGAATCAAACTCATAATTTTATGTTTTAATCCTTAAATGAGTAGTACATCAACAACGTGTGTATTTTGATTATGAATGTTGGCTTTAAATTTTCCTATCACTTTGGCTAGTGCATTATTTCTAAGAATAAAATTTCCGCCTATGGTGCTATTTAAGGAGATAAATATGCTCCTATCGCTAGTCATGTGATGAGAACATCCACTATCTATCTACCAATGATTGATTCTTCTTCTAGTGTACACAATACTAGACCGCACCTCACTTGGTGCTCTTCCTTTTTCTTCCATACAATGGTATTCTAAGTGCTGGTAGAGGCACCTTATTCTAGATTTTTGTTCAGCCTGCCCTTGCTCAATTATTTCTTTTTGTTTGGATTGTATTGAGGAGCCGAGTAACTTGCTCCTATAATATTTTTACATATGTCCAAGATGTAGAAATTTGAATAATAGATCACTTATTCACCGATATTATCCTGATCACACACTGTTTGAGCTTCATGCATAATACATAACCTCTTCTACTATTGATCATCAATTTGCGGAATTAAAAACAATTGCATGCGCATATTAAAACCACATAATCAATCACACACATAAACACAGTATTTATGGGAAAGCTTAAAGCTGAAAACCCCCAACTATCTGTATATTATAATGATAGAGTTCATGTAAAAATACATAGCACAAAGCCCGTCAAAAGCTCTCAACACTATCTCACATGCTACACACTACACAAGCTCAGACCAAGCAAGTCACATGCTCAAATCTCCTCCACCTGTTAGCCAGCCTCTACTGCGCAATCCAATATGGATAATTGTGAGATCAAGGTTCAAATCCCACCAAGTTGTACTGTGCAATCCTCATTGGCTTCTCAATCAATGTGTGTGAAAATCTCATGCACCAGTATAGTCACAACTGATAGTCAACCTGCTCTTTCACCTACCTCCATCACTGATCTCAACTGAAACTGTCCATGCACTGAAGTTCACTGATGTGTTCATTAGTTAATTTATGAGTCAATAATTAGTGAATTAATTAATAATTAATTCACACCACTTATCACTAGTGTATTAATCAGTTAGACTAAATACAACTAGTTTAACTAAGTCAAACTGAACACAACTCCATCAACTCCTCAATCAACTCCACCAAACTCACTCACATGAGTTTTGACTGAATTCATCATGCAATAGCTCCACTTAGACCCTAGGAATAGCGTAATCCCTTCTATCAGCTGCATGTGCCACTTCTAGGCATCAAACTAAAGTGCTCCAAGAGGATAAGATAATGTTTAGAGTCTAAATATTATTAAGAGCTAATAATATTTGACATATCTATTTTTAGACTGGCAATCTAAAAATAGATTCCACCCAGTATGTCTAAAAATATAAGTCCATCTATTTTTCCAACTTGACCATCCCTCCACAAATAGCATCCTGCAACTCATAGAATCATGATCGACATGTCTAAAAATAGACATAGTCTAAAAATAGACTTTGCGCCAAAAATACCCTGCGGGCCCACTTAGTGAAGGCGACTCCTTTCCACTAAGCTCTGTCATCTTGTTGCATTCTCAACACTCCCTCTCAACAAGATACAGATTATCTGCAACCCCTATCATGCCCTTGTGGTATTCTAATTTTCTCCTGGTGAGCGCCTTTGTCAAGATATCAGCATTCTGATCCTCCGTAGGAATGTATGAAAGTAACATGATCCTCCACTGCACATAATCTCTGATATGATGATACCGGATGTCAATGTGTTTGGATCTATCATGAAATAATGGATTAGCTGAGAATTTGACGCAACTCTGGTTATCACAATAAATCATAGTAGGCTCCAAGTGTGAACCGAACAACCCGACCAGGATCTTCCTCATCCATATAGCCTCGCATGCAGCCAAACTCGCTGCCATATACTCGGCCTCTGCTGAACTGAGTGCCACGGATCTCTGCTTCTTGATGTACCAAGAAACTGTTGTCGACCCGATACTGAAAATCCCTCCAGATGTGCTCTTTCTATCCGTTGGGCTCCCTGTCCAATCTGCATCCGTGAAGCCACACAGCTTCACCTCATCCTCCTGTCTGTGCCACAATCCATATCCCGATGTGCCTCTGAGATAACGCAATACATGATTTCCCGCCTTCCAAAAGAGCTTGGTAGGCTTAACCATAGCTTGTGAAAGCTGGTTAACTGCATAGCATATATCGGGTCGTGTATTGACCAGATACATAAGCAACCCCACCAACTGTCGATAAATAGTGGCATCCACTACCTCCGCCGAAGTAGCATCCTCCTACCTCCAACCACCAGGAAGAGGAGTATCAACAGGCTTGCAGCCATGCATGTTGAACCTCTCCAGTATCTCCCGGACATACTTACCCTGAGAAACAAACAGTCCATCACTGCGCTGCCAAATTTCCAATCCCAGCAAATAATGAAGGAGGCCCAAGTCCTTCATCTCAAACTCTTTTGCAAGATCCTCCTTGCATGAAAGTATCAACAACTCATCACCTGTCAAAATCAAATCATCTACATAAAGTACAATGATCAGCAACTTACCCTCCAACACAATCTGGTATAGGTTAGGATCCTTCTCACTCTTGGAGAATCCAAGTTCGGTGAAATAACTGTCTATCCGTGTGTACCAAGCACGAGGTGATTGTTTCAACCCATACAATGCTCTCTTGAGTCTGCAAACATGCGACTCGCTGCTGAAGATCTCGAAACCTTCGGGCTGCTCTATGTACACCTCCTCCTCAATGACTCCGTTGAGGAACACAGTCTTCACATCCATCTGATGAATGTGCCACCCCATCTACGCTGAGAGAGCAAGAATCGTCCATATGGAAGAATACCTTGCGACAGGTGCAAAGGTCTCCTCATAATCGATCCCCTCTATCTGTGAAAAGCCTCGGGCAACAAATATTTCCTTTTACTTCTCCACACTCCCTTCAGCTGCCCGCTTCACTTTGTAGATCCATCTCGAACCCACCACTGATTTCCCCTCCGGCCTTGGGACAATCTCCCATGCACTATTTCTGACAATCGAATCATACTCTTCCACCATGGCATCTAACCATGCGGGGTCCTCCACAGCTTCCTCGAAAGAGGATGGCTCTGTCACGATACACTTGCTCATAAGAGCCATGTATCTAGTATACTGGTCAGGTGACTGTCTCTGTCTGCGCTGTGCTGTAGGTGCTCCTACAACCTTCTCTGCATCTTGAGCCAGTCGCTCAGCTTCCGTAGTGCGCTTCCGCCCTCTGATGGTTGGCGCTGCATGAGTGGTCTCTTCCACTCCATGAACCTCATCTTGTGGCTGATCCACATCCTGAGACTCATCCTTAGGAACTAATAGCTCCTCATCCGCATGCAAGTGTGGCTCCCTCTCAAGCGAACACTTCATGGCTTTCTCCTCATGAAATTTGATATCCCATCGCACAACATTCTTGCGACTGTCTGGAAAATACACATGATAGTTGTGGGGTGTATCAGTGTACCCCACAAATATGACAACCTCCGCAGTCGGCCTCTAGCTTTTCTCGGCATCCTTAGTCACATGAATGTAAATAGGTGAAACAAAAATCCTCAAATGGGAAATATCAGGCTTCTTACCAGAAAACGCCTCCTCGGGTGTACTCATGCCAAGTATCCTGTGAGGACAACGGTTCTGCACATATACTGCAGTATTGCATGCCTCAGCCCACAAGTGAATGGGTAGGCCCTAATCATGCAACATCGCCCGTGCAGCACCCACGATCGTTCTGTTCTTCCGCTCAGCAACCCCATTCTGCTGTGGGTTATGAAGTGCTATGAGCTCTCTTCGAATTCCTTCTGCGCTACAAAAGTCCTTGAATTTGCCAGAGATGAATTCACCACAATTTTCGCTCCTAAGAGCCTTCACCTGCTTCCCCGATTCTCTCTCCACCAGCGCCTTGAACTCACAGAACTTTGAGTATGTCTCGCTCTTCTTCTGCATGAAGAAGATCCAGCACTTCCGAGAAAAATCATCAACAAAGATCACATAGTACCTGTGCTTTGCTGTCGAAGCTACTGAGAAAGGTCCACACACGTCTGTGTGAATTCTCTCAAGGATCATCGTGGGGCGACTATCCTTCTTGTGAAAGGTGGCTTTCACAAATTTTCCTAAGGTACACCCCTTGCACTGATCTGACTGCGGAAAGTGCCTTTAGGAATCCCAGTATAAATCTGCTGCAGTATCTTCAAAGCTCCATGGTGAAGGTGGCCCAATCTCCGGTGCCACAACTCGCCATCATCCCGGCTCACCACTCATTCTGCCTTGCTTGCCATTGCTGCGCAGCCATCTAGCTACAATTGATAAAGGTTCTTAACTCGAACCCCTATCCTTCGGGTCTCACCATTTGCCTTACTGCGCAGGAAAACCTTTCCTTCGCTAAAGAAAACATCATATCCCTTATCTTCTAACATCGCCACAGAGATAAGATTCTTCTTCAATCCTGGAACATGCATCACTTCCTTCAATACGAAGGGTTTACCAGACTCCGTCTCAAAGGAAATGGTACCGATACTGGTCGCACTGTATCTACCATCATCGCCCATCTCGATGTGCACTCCAAGATCTTTCTCATCCAGATCAGTAAACAAATCTCGATCTCCTGTCATGTGAAAAGACGCACCACTGTCCAGAAACCATACTAATCCCGCCACACTTGAGACGAAGCATGCGATCAACGAAAAATCCAACTCAAACTGCGAGGCTAAGGCCTCTCCAGCAACCTGCTTATTTTTCTTCTTCTGCAGACAATTTGTGGCATAATGTCCGTGTTGGTGACAGTGAAAGCACTTCACCTTGGACATGTCCTGCTTCTTGCCTTTCACACTAGAATGAGAAGCTTTCTTGCTCTTCCCCTTCTTTGCTTTGGCAGCCAAAGTGTAATTCTCTTCATCAGATGCCTTTGATGAAGATCCGTCCCTGGTACTTCACCTTATCTCCTCTTGCACAAGATCCGACCAAAGTCGCTCCCATCTTGGCAATTTCTCCCGACCATTGACAGAGTCCTGATAGGAATGCCAACTCTTTGAAAGCCCAAGGAGAGCCAAGCTCACCAAGTCCTCATCATCAACAGTCACCCCCACACTTCCCAGCTCATCCCTGCATTGGATGAACTTCGTGAGGTACTTGGGCATACTGTCGCCTTTCTCCATCTTTATGTTTCTAAGTATATCCTTGAGCGCCAACTTCCTCTGGTCGCTCTTGCTTTGGAATAAATCTGTCAATGCTTTCCACATCAAGTATGGAGAAGTGTTACCATGCAGGCTGGATACTATGTGATCCTTCACGCCCTCCAACAGAATCCTTCGACACTTTGTTGTCTTCTTTTTCCAAGCCTCAATTATGGCAACATCACTAGAAGCCTGCAACTCATAGAACATGATCCATATGTCTAAAAATAGACATAGTCTAAAAATAGACTTTGAGCCAAAAATACCCTGCGGGCCCACTTAGTGAAGGTGACTCCTTTCCACTAAGCTCTGTCATCTTGTTGCATTCTCAACACAAAATTAATTCATTTGTAATATCATATGTGACCAAATAAGGGGGAAAAAGAATAATTTCATTTGAATCTTTTATTAATATAAGGTTTCTTCCTTATATTCATTGCATTCCCATTCCTTGCATATGACTTTAAAACTATGTCCTTGTGACCAATTGTATTGCATGAAAAAAATAACCAGGAGAGGAACTTTTATACGTAGGAGATGATGTTATATCTGGAGGAGTTTTCTTTCCTTGAAGGACCCTACTCTTTTGCTGCATATTCTACTGGTAAATTATAATATTCTTGTTTCTACAATCAACTACAATATGTCCATAATTATTACAGTAGTAACACTCAACATAATTTATTAAGGGAGAAAATAAATTTTTATTCCTCCTTCTGAAGCTTTGATTTTCCATACTTATCTTTGGGGGGAATGGTCCTTTTGAGAAATATACTTTTCTTGATTCATTCCTTGGTTGATGGATCTGTTGGTTGCTTCCTTCATTGCTAATCATATTACTTCCCTTTTGTATCTTGTGGATACTATCTACTTTTAACAGGGTTTTCAGATGCTACCTCATTATCCTATAGTATACCTTAACATGTGTTTGAGTTGGATTCTCCCTTAGTTGTTTCATGAAATCCTAGATCTGATTTAATGGAGGGAGACCTTTGGATGTTGAGGAGATTATCTAAGATCATGGTGCTATTATGAAATTTGAACTAATTGTTCTTCCTTTCTAGATCAATTATTATGAAAAAAACTTCAACTTCTAGTTTCTCACAATGACACTCTCTTTATTTTAGTTGTATACTTATTACTTCAACCCTTCTTTCCCCTTATAACTAGGTTTTCAACCTAATAATTTCTTGTTTAAGCTCATATTATTTGTTATCAAATATTTGGAGTAATTTTTCTGATATTTGTTTTACATTGTGAGTCTTTCTATTTCTATCATAGTTGTATCAAGTTTAGCTTCAAGGACTATTATTTTATTATTGACAAAACATTTTTGATTATGTTCATGATCAGTGAAATGACTATTATTAGGTGAGTGATTGTCTTCAGAATTTTGTAATGAAAAACTAAGATTATATTTCATAATAAATTTGGAAGATAGGTAGTTTACCTTCAAGACTATGTTTCTTCTCATCTGAGTCTTGTATACCTTCATCTTCATTCTTTGAACACGATTTATCCTTTTGATGATCAAATTCTTGTGCACTAGGGAGATGATTCTCAACCTTCTAAGCATCTTTCTTCTAGGATGCCTTCTTCTTATTCTTCCCTTTCTTCTGTTTATCTACATATTTAATTTCTAGATGATTATTTGTAGCTTGAGCCATTTTTGTCAGCATAATCTTCTTTATGATTATAAGTGCAACACGATTTGTCAATTTCCACTGGCTCCTGTTGATTTTCTCCTTCATGGAGAATTTGTACCTTGTCCCATATATCCTTTACATATTCACAATGCATGATTTTCTCAAGTTCTCAATCGTGTATACTATTGAAAATTGCATTCATGTCCATGAAATTCTGATGTTGTACTTGATTTGATGGTAGATTTCCACTAAAAACATTAGTCATTAACTTCTAGACATCATATATAAGAGCCACTTATTTAGATTTCCTATTCTCTTTCCATACTTCATAATTTGTACCATTGAGTATAGGCACACTTTGATGATCCATGTTCTATATTAAATATTCCTTCTGGTGGTTAAATTGTACATGAAGGAAAGTGGCTCTATTGCCAATTGTTGAAACATTTCTTATACTAAGCGGGGGGTGAATTAGCATAAGGTTGTTTTTATAATCAATTTATTTTTAGTATCTATTTTAAAACAAATACTTGATATTTTAAATATGCAACAAAACTATGAAACTATGCATGTAATCAGTAAATTCAAATGCATAACTATCAATTCCAAGCACATGAGAAACACATATGACATAAATTTTAGGTGGAAAATATTAAAGGGAGAAAACCACCATTATAGTTATTTTCTTTGATTTCAATATCATATTACATTAATTCATTGGCACCCACTAGTAGGAGATTTTGATCCCCTTTTCACTAATTCGTAAGCGCCCACTTACAGGAGCACCAACCCCTAAATTTTTTCTTTTTTTTTTTCCGCACCAACCAGCAGGAAGCACTGACTCCCTTTTCTTCCTTTAGTACCAACATATCACCTTTTCATCACATTTTAAATTGAACCGTGGAACCCTCCATACAGTTATGATAAAATTAATTTATCTAGTCTCATCTCTATAGTCTAGCGTTAACACTACAATCTAATAAATATATTTAGTTTGCTGACCATAATACTGCAACCTTATATTTCTTAGAAATTGTCCTCATGGGTAGTTACAATAAAACTTGGCTCATTCAAAAAATTTTAAAAATACATCCTAATCACTCTGGTCATCCTCAGTAGTACACAAACATCATCTTCAATAGAAAAAACCCTGCAACCCTTTGACAAAAATTTGTACATCCTTGTGAACTCAAAAGATCATAAATAGTGCTATGAAAATACAACAAAAAACACTTTGACAATGTACACTAACTCAACATATCCTGCAATATTAATATTTTATCCCTGATTTTTTAATTGTTTCACAACATGTTTTAGATTTTAACACTTAGTACAAACTTAGAAAATACATAAGCAGCGATGATTCTTCTCTATTCATACAATAGTTAGATTTGTCATGAGATGTCTCAACAATTTTTATGTATATGGCATCAGAAATTGTACATGATCAAACTTCATTACCAACAACAAACAAGTTTACAACATCTCTGACTTCAATACTCAAATCCTTTTATCACAGGATTAGATCCTTGAACAACAACATACTTGACATCAAAAACCAAACTTTACCTCACTATAGCCCTAACATTCTTTAACATACCCTAGTGACAACAATATAAATTTTGAGTCTCAACAATAGTTTTGGGCACAATATTCTTTAAAGCATCAACATTGAATACATAAACACGATTTATATCACTACATACATGTTATCAAGACTAGCAAACTTCATCACCTATCACAGATTTGTACTCAACAAAAGTAATGGAAATAGACTTCAATCAATCAATGAACTATTCATCTCATTCTAGTTTCACATTTGACATGATAAACAAGCTTGGCATAAAAGTAAATTGATCCCTAAAATAAGAATAAACTTATCCTATTGACTTAGATCAATTTAGACTCTAAGAGGATAATTAATGAACAACAAAACATTTTTAACTCGATATGAATTCAAACCAACTCAACCAATCTTCGATTCTCATGTACACAAGAAAGACAAATGTATTTAGCCCTTCATTCATGAAAAATGAGATTATGTTCAAAACATCAAGTCTGATCCTCAAAACTCAAAACTTTGTCTAGTAATAGTATTTAACTTCAACCCTGCAAAGAATAAAATATTTTTAACAAAGTTTAAACTTGAACATGCATAAATCCATCAAGGGTACTACCTTTCACCTTTATAAACCCACAGGCCACATGTCTCCAAATCAGGTGGCACAAATAATGTGTTTCTAACACTAGAACCCAAGACCCCTAAATTTCCATCACAATTAAAATAATACTAATTTAAAATGATATCGATTAGCATACATTCATAAATTTACACCACATGTGCTTTCTATGCGCTCATTGATTCAGAGTGGATAATAAAAACCTCATCGCATCATGGCTCTGAGTGACTGTGCACATCATCGATTCTTTTTATAACTTTAAAATGTTGCGCACCATATGTAGACTCCATCATTAACAACAAACATTGCATTGGGTTTCAAATATGCTATCATTGCACATGTCATAAACCATTTCTCGTGCTCTATTATAAAAAATTATTGAACTCTAAATGCACTTATCACAATGCAAGACTTACAAGGTTTATGCCGCATCAGACTTACCACATCGCACAGAATACACCATCACACACAAATTGCATCAGAACAAATCCTGCATTTGTTGCCACTACACTATCTAAAAAGACACCATTGCTTAGATTCATCATGAATACACTCTCACGCACAAGTTTATATAGAATATTTTATCCTTTGAATAGATCCAGCTAACGCTCAATACCATGGGTTTTACCATGTGAAAAGTTTTGGTGGAGACTTTATAAAATCGACGAATCGAATTGGATATCGAGCACACACTTGCTCAAGGGTTAAAAATTAATATTCCACCCGATTATATCTAATGGTGGGGATGAGCCCAATATGACAGCCCAAAGTCGAATCGACTCACAACAACTCAGGGTTTAATGTCAAATTAACATGCGATATAAACCAACAATTTACTTGAACTTCGAGGTTAGAGTATTAACTATTTGACCTTTGAACTATGAACCAATGCACTTAGCTTATTGATTATTAATATATTCATATGTTTGGGTGCATAATATATGGTTGACATGAATTCAATACATTGGCCCTAACACTTGATCAACAAATTCAATTAAACATATGTCACTTATTGCTTTTCTCATGTGACCAAGCCCATAACCAAACATGTACCACTTGAAACCATGCTATACATTTTCTCCCCCTAATGGCATCAATAACCTACACAATGATGCTAATAAGTTCATCAATCTCCCACATGACTAGGTTTGACATCCATTACTATGATTGCCATCAATTCCAACACAGCAATGCCAACATATTGAATATATACATGTGATATATGCCAATCTATAATTATATTAGCAATGGTATCTACGTAGTTATTTTTTCTTCTAGATACATGCTTTAATGAAATGGATTCAAATAATCTAGATAGAATCCTAACTTACAAATATTTTATAAAGAGGAAATGCTTACGCAAAAGATAAACATCATTCAGTTGCATGATGAGAAGTTGGGAATGAAGACAAACATGAAGGTGAAGGATACAATGATTGAGGGTATCAAATAACAAACCAATCACGACATCATATTTGGCTTGATTTTTGGTATCAGATTCAATTCAAAAGACACTGGAATGGAATAAGGAATGTAAATGGGTAAAAATGGCCCAAGCTACCAAGGATGGATGCCCATTCACATCATCGCACTACTAAAAAAATTATTGTCTTAGAAACCCTTTTCACTTGGGCCATTCAAATTTATACCCCTTATCTCCTAGAGAAAGAGAGAACTCATTTAATACCAGTCCTAATGTTTACTATTTTCTAAATTAAGAAAGTTGATAATTGGGATAAGAAGCTTAATTCCAAAAATTCCACCTTCTCTCAACTTCGTGTTGTTATATCAATTCCTTATATAGAAGGCAACATGGATCTCATCTCCAAATTTTTATCCAAAAATAATATTAAGACTCTATTTAAACCCTACACAAATCTTAATCAATTATTATTTTATACTAAAGATAAATCAAATCAGATGATGGAGTCAACGATTTACCAAATTTTCTACTCCTGTGGAAAATATTATATTGGACAAACTAGTTGATTTTTCAAAGATCATATCAAGGAACACAACACTGACACTATTAATGTCAATTTTTGCATCCTGCCACCAGTGATCAAAATATCTCTTTTCACATCATATTAGGGTCCCATTCTAAAATTTTTGTGATTCCATTAGGTCATCATGCAAAAATTTGGTCACTAGAGGTAGTCCTAGGTCAAACCTCACTCTTTTAAAAAAATTCATCACTTGCTGGCTCATTTCACCACTTTTCTGAGCGCACCATCACCAAGATTTGTCGTTATTATTTCAGTCATTTTCATCATTGTTTCATTCAGTTAGAGTCTCCATTAGGTATTAGGGTTTTCAAGGTCATCAAAAACAAAATTGCACCACCCTGCACCAACGATTAGAGGAAATGTGGGTCCCAAGATAATTAATGAAATTTCATCAATTATGAGGCCATTTCAGCTCATAAAAATCATGTCTCCATCATTTTTCACGAATTCATTCCAAGGAACAAATCATTTGCCACACATAGGTCCAATTTTTCTTTTAAGTGTGTTTCTGATTAAATGGAGATGAATTTCACAAAACCAAAAGAGGTTTTTGTTAATAATAGAACAAGGAAGAAAAACCTCCTTTATTTTTTACACAAGTGTTATGGTTTGGGATAAATATTAAAAATATAGTTGCTACACTTCTGGAGTGACTTTGGAAAACTCACATTTTCTCCTAGTTGTAGTGTCCAAATGACTTTCTTGATGAATAAAATGATAGCTATACATAGAGATATTTCCAATGAGATATTATGATCTTAATTTGGAGTTAAAGAAGGCCTCCAAAAGTGGCCTGCAAGAGCATGCTATGATTTTTGCACCCCCATTCTGCACTTTTTAACCAGTGTTGGGAGAATTGATTTTTGAGGGGCTATACTTGATCATTTTAAGTTCTTGATAGGTCCATTGTGTTGTAAACAGAAATAGCTTTCCAATGAGATATCATGCACCCAATTTTTACTTCAGGAAGTCATCCAAAATTAGGTTTTAAGGTGGCATTGCGCTCCTGGAAGACCATCATTGCGCACTTGGAAAAGGCGCTGCGCTCTTGCCCAAATTCGCTCAAAACTCCCAAAACCTCTTGCAAGTCTTTATAATCATCAATTTAGGGTTCCTCCAGTTTTAAACAAGTAATTTAACCTCATCAAATCCCTCCATACATTTATCATTGAAAATTTCATGGTGTTCATTCTCCTTGGTTCAAGTTTTGAGTTTTCAAGCTAGAAACCCTAGTTTCACTCCCACATCCTAAATTTATTCCCTTAAACCCAAATTTACCCTTCCCACATCTCAGTAAACCTTATACCTATCCCTATATCACTAAATCCCCATTCCTAAGACACATTCACCAAAACCCTAGCTCCTATAAGTAGCTTCCCTATACCTGTAATAAATTTCTACTCCAAATTCCCTAATTATTTTTATCCTCTGTCACTCCCCTAAGTTCCCTAACCCCCTTCCCTACTTCCCTAGTATTTCCTATAGCCATACCAACTCCCTAAACCTATTTCCCACTCCCCTTTCCCTTCCCTTTCCCTAGGGTTTCAAAACAAGACAAACACCATAGAAGAAGAGAAGAAGACCCACAATAAAGGAGGGAAAAATCTTAAAGGCATGAAACTAGACCTTGAGCAGTACAAACCCTACTTGAAGTCACAGTGCAAAGGAAACCCTAATCAAGAAGAAAGAGAATGATAAGCTGGATTTGATTATTGATGCATCCATGATAGCATAAAATACCATCTCAGGTCTCCATGAAGCAAGTCTGGAGCAATTTGAGGAACTTTGGAGAAAATTTAGGAAATTTGAAAAAATCCTTGAAGGCACATTTTCAAAAAATATTTTGTTTAGTCATATTTTTTCATAACACGTTGTGGCAAAAAAAGGATGATATTGAGAAACAGGAGGAGGTTTTTCTTCCTAAGATATAAAAGTACAAAAACCTATCTCATTTTTTGCGCAGGTATTACAGAATGAGAGATCCATTCACATTTTCACGACCTATTTTTATGTATGTGCAACGTATGTTTTAGACACCTTTTTGCAGAGAATATTGTGGACAATCAGAGACACATCTTGGGAAAATGGAGGAGGTTTTTGTTTGTAACATGCCAAAGAAGAAAAAAATATCTCAGTTCTTCAAAACAGTTCATGGTTATGGGGAGATCAGTCCATCTTTGAGGCCCATTTTTACAAAAAAATCCAGAAATTTTGACATAGTTTGACTGTCAGGAGTGCAATACCCTAGGCGATGCGCTTCTTCTAGGGGCCTGTTGGCCCTCGTTTTTTATCTCTTTTTGTTTAGTAAATACACCTTATTTTGCAATATTATCCATCTATTTACCATCGCATCCACTTCATATT
The DNA here is from genome assembly GCA_034641835.2 of Pinus albicaulis. Classification (NCBI taxonomy): domain Eukaryota; kingdom Viridiplantae; phylum Streptophyta; class Pinopsida; order Pinales; family Pinaceae; genus Pinus; species Pinus albicaulis. The sequence continues at coordinate 554,820,117 of CM076569.1, read as the reverse complement.
CACCCAAATATGTATATACAAGTATTTAATTTATGTTTTTCAATTATTAGATGTTTTTGTAAAAATTGGAATTTAAGTGCATTTTTGGACAGCAACAGAAATTCCTGTAATATCATTACGGTTTGCATATGTGCAGGACACTTGGGCTTGATCTGGATATGTTTCTAGAAAGCTCGGGAACTAATAATAAGAGTACACTTGTTGTCACAGTTAGATTGAGCTTTAATAGGCCCAGTCAAAGGCGGTCAAAAATGACCAGTCTTTATGGAGGATCCCTAGAAACTAGGTCAAAACTCTTATTTTGTGGGATTTTCTAAATTATGATGGATTTGATAGATGAATTCAACTTGATATGATAGGATAAGGATAGTATGACTATTTGAGCTATTTTAGACGAGTTTGTTAGACATTTATCTATTTAAGCCTCAAACTTTGAAGACTTTGATATGGAACTTGTATGACTTATTATTATTATTTCTGAGACTTGGAAACATAATTGAAGATTTTTTCTATCATATTTTGATGATGTTACATTTTGGTTGATTGATTGAAGTCTTAAGTAGCTGAAATTACCTTCAGTGTGCGAGGCAAGGGTGGAGGGCCCTCACACCGAGCTAAGTGAACTTCTTAGTTTATTTTGTAGTTGCAATTTCTGAATTAGTTTTCTTATGTTTAATTTGTTTATTTTCAATTATTGATGAATCTAACGATCATTCTTAATCGGCATATGAAAGGAAAAACAAGTGTTTAAGTTAAGAATTATTTATATCTAATCAATATTTTCAGTTAGAATTCATCTTTACATGCCTTTACATGCTTTGATTTCTGATGATCTTAATCTTGTTTCTATTCTACATATGAAGAGACAAACCAGTATTTAAGTTAAATACTTCTTCTACATGATTAAGATTTCAAAACTAAGATTCATCTTTCCTTCTTTTCTGAATTCCTGTTTTCAAAATAGCATTGATGATAAATGAGATAAATGATAAAGGACAACGAGGACCTCTTTTAGTGAAGATCCTCTTCAATTATTACTTCATGTATCTTAATCTATTGTTTAGAATTTATAGATTATTTAAGTTAGATTTATATTTGTAATATGCATTTCCCTAATCATCAATAAACCATCTTCTAAATTGATCATAATTGAAACCCATATACTTTGGGGATGCTTCTAAGTTCCACTAACCTAGATTGATAATAAATACTTGCGTTAGTTTACAACATTAAATTGACCCAGCATTTTGGCGCCGTCGCCGGGGAAGCATATTTCAAAAACGGTCAAAATATGAAGACAAAAGGATTAAAAGAAAAAAACAATATAAAATCACCAAAAACAACAAAAACATAGTTTTTATTTCAAGTAATGTTCTCTTATGCCTAGAGATAGAGATCAAAAAGTTATATTTGTGAAACAAAAACCCCCAACAGCTCATTCATCCACAGTTTTAACAACACTGGTTGCTGGAAAACCTACTATAGAAGAGTTAGAGGAAAAACAAAGATCAAGACAGAGATTAACTTTAGTTGAAAGACAAATCTTGTTGGCCTTGGAAGTAAAGAAAAAGCAATCACCTAAAGAACCTCCTTTTTTTTGGAAACAAAAAGACAAAAGAAAACCAATTGTTGAACAACTAGAGCAACCTGTCCTTGAGGAAATCATAGTAGTGGAAGAAATACAAAGCCAACCTCCTATTGAAACACTACAAGTCTCTGAACAAGAAATGGCTGAAGAAGGAGAAGGATCAACTAGATTAAACATGACTCCTGAACAAAGATTAGAATATGAAAGACAACAAAGGGAATGGCGAAGACAAAGAGAAGAAGAAAGAAGAATTGAAGTGGAAAGAAAGACATAAGAAGATAGAAGAGCAGAATCACTTCGAAGAATAGAGGAAGAAGTAAGAAGAGAAAACCAAAATTGGAGAACACAAGAAAATGAGCAAGAAGTTAACAATGATCAGGAAACTACTTTTGGATTTCCTATTTTAGATGCAAGAGCAATATTTGGAGAAGAAATAAAAATGAAAAATATTCCACCTTTTGTATTGCCTAATTTCTATGGAATTCCAACGGAAGATCCTGATTCATTCATGTTTGAGTTTGGCATCTTGTGTGGAACATATGGATATACTAATGATACACATAAACTTCAACATTTTCTTGCTACTTTAAAAGTTGTAGCCTTGAAATGGTTCATGGGATTATGAGAACACACGATAGCTTCTTGGGAAGATATGAAGAAAATATTTCTTAAAAAGTATCAAGATTACTGTAGGGCTAGAGACTCGAAAGAAGACATTTTCAGAATGTCCCAACAAGAAGATGAAATTTTGGAGTAATATTTGGAAAGATTCCTTTACAATTTACAAATATCCAAACATCATTCTCTTAGTTCTGGTTCCATCCACACTATTTTTCTAAAGGGTATCAGAGATGAGTATTTAAACATTTTGTTGTAGCCGCTACAACACCACCCAAAATTTTGGGTATATTTAAAATTTCGAGTTCCCCCTCTGCTCGCTTAGGCGTTGGAGTCTTTAACCCGATCTGCAATCAACTACATCCCAGTGACCTATCCCCAACCCCTCATGAGTTGTCTCGCCATCATGATCGGATGTCCTTATTGCAATCACTCCATATGTGGGGAGGATCATCCAGCGGGCGCCCGAACACTCTTGTCACAATCGCGCCATATGTAATGAGAGTGACATGCATATGTTTGAATAGAAACCTTTCTTGTATCGATCAGTAATAGCTCCCTCGTCATGGGTCATTAAGAAAGTTGTTTGAATACCTCTCTTATGCTCATTGGTCTCATATGTTTTATCTAGGGACACCTTTCGCGAAGAATAACTATGAACTGATTAATGTGATGTTGTTTATGCAGGTCAATCCCCGACAAATAAACTCATCAATGATTGTCATGGCACTGAGGGAATAAGATTAAGCTCAATGACAAGGATGCACTTACAAGTGTGGTGGAAGAGCAAGTTAACATTTTCAGAGGGATGATGATGTGTCGTGTGTTCATTCACTCAAAGAAACAAGGAGGCACTGGGCACTAGGAAAATATTATGATAACACCATTGATATTAAAAGATAAGGGTTTCTCGCGTCATTAACGGAGGTGCCATCTCAAGAACGCACATTTTGATGTTGGCAAGACAATGACACAACAAAAAGGGTTTCTTCTATCTTCCGCAGTTTAATGAAATGGTTCACGAGTTTGAAATGCGTCTTGATAAACATCGAAGAGGTCATCACTGTCAATTTGGTGATTCAGTTTGAATTTGCTCCTTTCAGTACCTCCTCATCCATCAAAGTACAGAGGTAGAGATGATTGTTCAGGAAATTGGTACATTAATATTGTTGGCGCAATTTCAAATATCTAAATGTACCTTTGGGAAGCAAGTTTTTGTCAAACCCCAAGCTACACGGTGGGTGCGAAAGTTATGGTTTTATACAATTAAACCAAGGCAAATTCATGGGGTTTCAAAGCCATGAGAGATCGCGGGGAAAAATTATGTGAAGACATTATAAGTTGGAGCACTTTCGATGGATCAAGGTGACAATTTGACACATTAAGTCAAGGCGCAAATGCATATGGTTTCCAAACCATAGGGAGGAGCAAAATCATGTAAAACTATAAGAAAGACGTTACCATGGGTCTCGAATATGTTATGTCGAGGTTTCCAACTTATGCAAAAGGTTTGGTTTCGACATGACAACAGATATAATGATGACTATGGCGCATTGCATGATGTACAAATATATATATATGGAGTGGTCAAATTACGTTGACAATGGCGGATCATAAATGTATGAAGACACGTTGCATACATTCGATATTTACGTTGCATGGAGTGTAATTTTTTCGATTCGGATCAAATGCTTTTACGCTGAAGTTTTAAGTAGCGAGGCAGATATATAAGGTGGCTAAGTTTATCATTAAAATGCCAATCAGAACCATATGAAGACGCATTACAGTTACGTGAAATATCTTTTGGCGGTTTTTTATTTATGGTAAACGCGTGGAGCAGATATATGTTGGATGGTCCAACGTTTAAAGTCGTTGCATGGAGCTGAACATGAAATTTTTCCGTTACATAGAGCCAACGTAAATATTTATATATATACACGTGGCGGTCAACTTTTTCATGGAGTGCAGTACTATAACTATAGTGCGTTGCCACTAAAGCGCGAAAGGGATTAAGCCATACGTTTTAAACCACGTCAGTTGGTGCAACACGTGACATTCGACCCTTATGAAACAAGTAGTCCTAACCTTATAATCAAGACACGCATTGTGAACCAGATGCAAGCCCAACGTTCGATGGCGAGTTGTGGTTTGAGAGCCAATATCTTACATATAGCAGTTAACGTTATAATTAAAGCGCGGTTACACATTATCCAGTCAAGGCGCACGTTCAAACATGGAGCTAAACTTACCGTTGGAACAATATATATACGTTGCAGTCAGCCTTTCAACGTGGGGCAGAGCCACCTCGCCACATACAGAGGGAGGCCAGCATGCCGACGATGGAGTTCTCACTACAGTGAAACGTGGCAACGTGATTGTAATACGTTGATTGGTCTGCACGAATGAAATTTTGGATGCGTTTATCCCCAAGTCTGCATGGCAACTGTCATGGACAGACCATGCAGTGCTGAAATAGAATCCGAGTGATTTTTGCTGCCTTCTGTAACCCGGACGGCAATATTCCAGGAGAAAATCACTCCTTAAATCCGCTGCACTGGTCACGTTATCTCTGCAGATTCGCTGGGATCTAATTTTTCAATGTTGCCATTACTGACAACGCCTAGCTGTCTCCACAGAGCTAATTTTCGATGGCGTTTTCCCTGTACTCTGTCCCAATGCACTAAGAAACCTAATCATCACATCCCACGCGATTTCATTCAACACATTTTCCATTTGCAGGCTCATGCCGGATTGAGCTTCTCACCATGGAAGCGAATGACGATGATCGAGTGTTGCACCAGAACGAGCCACGGTAAAAGAGACAGGTCGATGCATCTGTTTGCATACAGGTTAAGATGAAAGAGATGGTGATGAGACTACAACGCGTCGCTGGACAGAAAAGCGAAAGCGGAGTGCTTGAATTGCAGAGGAGTTCCACGATAGGTGCTGAAACGCACCACTCCAAATGTTGAAACGACAGGGAGGAGGTCGCAACTGTCCAGAGGTCGCAGAGTCGCCCCAAAATGCGACCTACCTCAGATGGCAAATGCCCATGCCCATATGAACATAGAGCTGCATTCTTGAAACGCGTATTGGGCATCTTTTTATGAGTAGCGGGCTGTGATGTGGTAAAAGGTGAAATGAACCTGAAAGGCGCCCCATATGGCACGGAGAAACCCCAGCTCAACAAACAGATAATTTCAAGCTGGATGCAACAATGGAAGTTCGTCCTCTCTGCAGCAAAGCGGGTGATGTTAAACACTTAGCAGCCACATTCTGATTTACTCATGGTGGTGTACCTGGAGACAATCTGAGGAAGCCTCTTGCTCTGCAATACCCACTTTATCTAGGACCATACAGGGGGCCAAGCTGATCTTTAAATCTCCTAGTTTTATGTGCCAATATACCTTTTATGCATCTACGTTGATATATTCATAATTTCCTCAACATGCATAAAATATTTGTATGAGTAAGGCTGATTTAACAGGTCACACGTGGCTGATTTAATTCGCATATCTACAGATTATACGAAAAGATACTGATCCACTTTGTTGTCTTGCAGGTAATACAAGGAAACCGAAATGCCCATCCAAATTAAAAAGACTGCGAACTCCCTCCGGAGGATGCGAAGCTGTGTTTCAAATCAACCTCGGAACCTAGTATTATGTGGATGATCAACATCACTGGCAGATCAAAGCTGTTTTCACGCATGGCGAGGGCTAAGGTTGGCCTCGGAAGAACAAGGTTACGAAAACGCTGAAAGAGAAATGCAGAAGGGAGGACCGAAGGTCGCAAGGCCGTATCTCTTTTATTTTTCGCCTTTTGCGACCCCGCGACCCAACGACCTAGTCGCAAAGTCGCAAGGTCACAGCTCTTTGGTTTTTCTGTCTTTTGCGACCTTGCGACCCAGCGACCTAGTCGCAAGGTCGCAAGGTCGCATCTCTTTGGTTTTTCCGTCTTTTGCGACCTTGCGACCCAGCGACCTAGTCGCAAGGTCGCATCTCTTCGATTTTTCGCCTTTTGCGACCCCGCGACTCAACGACCTAGTCGCAAGGTCGCAAGGTCGCATATTTTCGGTTTTTCCCTTTTTGCGACCCCGCGACCCAGCGACCTAGTCGCAAGGTCGCAAGGTCGCATAGCTTCGGTTTGTCCACCTTTGCGACCTCGCGACTCAACGACCTAGTCACAAAGTCGCAAGGTCGCATTCTCTCATTTTCTTACACCTTGCGACCCCGCGACCCAGTCAGGTCGCAGGTCGCAACAGCAGCCAGGTCGCAGGTCGCAACAGCGGCCCAGGTCGCAGGTCGCAAAAGGAATGGGTCGCAAGGCAACCCAACGGTCAAGAAGGTGAATAGTCAAGGAAGCCCAATGGGCAGTTTTGGCTTTATAAATACTCCTACGGGAGCTTGTAAAGGGCTTTTCTTTTTTGGAAACTCAAGAGCTACATGAAATTGTATTGAAAGATTATACACTTGAGCATATGAATATAGATTCTTGTTAAAACACCCTATGGTTATGATGTATTTTGCTGTGCGAACACTGTGTGTATTCCTTGTACAGTTTCAGAACATCCTATGATTAATGAAGCTGCACTCTTTATGTCATCATTTATGCATCATGGCTACCTGTGTTGTATCAATGATGTTCATTTTATCATTTGTTCTATTAATGAATGTTAATGAACTATTTTGTTAGCATTTCATTTTATTTTTCAGGAAGTAAAGGGTTATCTTATCATAAAGAACTATTTCTTTTGTGATCATACTACCTCATAAGCATTACCCCCGAAAGATGTGTTGCTAATGACATCTCTTGAGGTGTATGTGCTTTATCTATAATCTTGCTACGCATAGTGTTTGATTCTTGTTTAATACATCAATCATGTATTCTGTATCATGTGAATAAGTGTATGTCTACAGGTTCAAACAGGTTCTTTTGAGACCGAAGGGAAGTCGTCTTACGTGGTAGCCAGACCCACACCCCAGACGGGATCCCTATTCCAAACGGTTCAAGGTGTAATTGGGACTTTCTACCGGGGAGATCCCCTACTGTTGGCCGGACAAATTTTCCCATCAACAGAATTGGCACTAGAAGGAGGGCTCGAACCTCCGACCGTATGTTTAACGAGAAGGGGGGGCTAGATGATAAGCTGAGCCCTTAGAGCCTGCAGTTAATCTCATATTTGTAATGGCTCGTTCACAAATCATTCTCCCGAGATGTTTTTCGGAGTTTTATGAGCCTGGATACTACATCTCCAATGAACTTATTTATCACTTGTCCCAGTTAAAATTTGATGGTGAAAAATGGGGTGTCCATAACCCAACACTGTTCATATTTTTGTGACTTTGGTGAGTGCTATGAAATTGACGATGAGGGTTTGTGTTGTTTGCTTTTCTTCCTCACCCTTGAAGGTCGCGCTAAGAAATGGTGCTGCACTTTGTCGGAATCTTCCATCCATTCATTTGAACAACTCGCCAGTGAATTACAACAAGCTTTTCACAAGTATGATTTTCATGACGTTTTACTAAAGATAAATGACATCAGAATGGAACCTCAGGAATATTTAGATGAGTTCTCTATCAGATTCGTTCATTATTTTTTTGAGTTCCCTGATAAGGATGTCGATTTGAGGTTGTTAAGAGAACAGTTCACGTATGCGATTCTCATTTCCCTTCAACCATTTCAGTTAGCAACCCGACCTAAGCCTAGTGTCCCCTATGAAAACCCGCAAGTCAACGGTTGTTCTGACTTTGAGTCTTTCACGTACCATGTCGAATCTGAACACCCCAGTGGCTCATTATCTCTTTTGACTCATGAAACCTACCCCGAGCCCACTCGATGCCTCCCTGGACTTAGTCCTAAATCTGGTTCACATTCAGATTATGAGTCTGGTTCACATTCGGATGATGAATCTAGTTCACATTCGGATTATGAATCTGGTTCACATTCGGATTATGGATCTGGTTCATATTTGGATTATGAATCTGGTTCAAATTCGGATGATGAATCTGGTTCATATTCGGATTATGAATCTGGTTCACATTCGGACTATGAATCTGGTTCACATAAAGATTATGAATCGACTCCTACCCTGCATAAAGTTGATTCCCTTGCAAGGCCTGCCAGATCGTTGTGTCCTCTGAATGACATGGATGCGCGTGTTGAAAAGCCTTGTAGGGTTAACGCCCCTATGATTCAATCTTTTCATTCATTGTTCCCTAGTTTTTTTCTTGATCCCGCCATACCAGTAAATTTGTCTAGACATTCAGATTTTTCTTATACTGGTATTGGCGAAAATCATAAACACGCAGGTGGTGTTTCACAATCACAGTCTAAAATCGATCAATATTTTAAATCTGATCTGTCTCACTCAGAATCTTTAGACAACCTTGGGAGTGATTTCCTATCTGGGCAACTTCAAGATGCCCCCGTTATCAATCCATCCCAGTTGGTAAACCCCAGGGAGCCTAACTTGCCAGGTACCGAACTTGACCAAACTGATGGTTGCAGCGATCACTCCTTATCTGAAAACATATTCAATCATACCGCTGACGACCGTCACTCAAATCTCTTTGCCGGCCATACGAAGACACCTGAATTTGATGATCCGCTTTGGGAAGATTGAAGTACCCACCAGAAAATCGAAACATGTCAGCTTCCGTTGAACATTTCTGAAATGAAAATTCCCCAGTACCATGCTCCTTCCAGCATAAACGCATCAAATTCACCCCATCCTGGCAAATATGGAGAATCCGACATTTTGGATTATCAATCTGTCAGTGCGTAAACATTCGACCAAATTGATATGAAGCCCACTGAAATTTTGCAACTCACCACAATCGATGGTCACGCCCATTCGGATCACGCCCATTCACCTATTAATCATCGCCCATCACCAAAGTTATATAGCTCCCTTGCTGGAAGGTCCGAAGTTTGTTCAAGGCGGTGAGAAATTTCAGGCTCCACTAAACGTGGATTCAGATCCCCATACCCTTGACCAAACCCAGGAGCAACCCAGGACTAGGGTTTTCGAAACTATGGTTTCTACGCTTGGATGCGCATGCATCTATAATTCGCCTGGCACTTACTTATTGTTTCCATTCCATAAAACTGATGATCCTCACTACCATAATGAGCATGTTGGTTCGTTCGACCAACCCCATCCAGTGAATGTGCTTGCAAATAGGAATTGGCTTACCCATCACCCCTCAGATCCAGGATCGTGCGTGAATGATTTTGTGTCATTTATCAATAATGTTGAGTTTCAAGAACAGATTTCTGTGTATCAAGATGAGAGTGGGATTCAGATTGCACAATTTGTTCTCGCATGTTCTTTGGTAAGTATCTATGATCCTTTTGCCGTTGCACCTGCTCCTCAGGTAAGTTTTATTGCTGCTGCACTTTTTTGGATATTAGCTCTGATCCTGATCATTGTTGTTCTTGTAGGTCAGGAACTGATGCAGTGGCTGCACTGGAAAGTTGATTTTACATAACCCGACCGCATCATTGGTTAAACTAGGGTTTAGGTGTAGGATAGCTAGGACCTGCAATAAATTTTTAGTTCAAAGTTAATTAGGTTTACTTACCCAATTTTACTTCATAGTTTAAAAGTGTGCTTGTTGTTTTTTTTTACAATTAATATATTAGGCAACATCATGTTACGAGTATTTTCTTTCATTTACTTTTCAGTTGCTTGTTGCTGCATAAATAATCGTTGCTTGTAGTGCGCCTCTTTTCCACCTACAACTGGTTGATCGTTCTTGCACATGGCGTTGCATTGCACCTTGAGCCTCACTTATTACATGGCGTCGTACTCTCTCTCCCTCACATCATTTTTGCCATATCGCCTGCCACTTCATGAGCCCTCATTGCAACCCTATCACCTTGAAGTCTTGTTTTGCCCTGATTGCTGAAACAGTAACCCCATTGTTTTGTGTGAGGTTGCAGTGGCTATCTCAAGAGGCAGCTTTCTCTTAGGACCAGTCATCGAAGTCGCATTATCAATAAGATGCCTATGAGTCTAAACTTATTATCTGGGGAGATACGAGCTGGTTGTCTGTGGGAGACTTGATGAGTTGAAATGGCCCTTACCCGTAAGCCTAAGCCTTGTGCCCAGCATAGTCTTGGAAATTTTAATGTGCTATCTTGCATGCTGCGCCTATTGTGGTGGATGGGATGTGAAGGTTTGGCACGAGGGAAAAGCCCAATCAGGATATCTTTCAGTTTCTGTAACACGAGAAACAACCACTCTTGCCCGTAAAATAAGTCGGGATCCCTCATCCGCCCATTTAAAATAAGTGCCATGAGCACATGAAAATAAGTGCCACGAGCACATGAAAATAAGTGCTGTAAGCACATGAAACAAATAAGGGTAAAGGATCGAGAAAGGCTTCCTGCGCAGAGAGGTAATGCAACGACTCCGCTGGGGTACTGACCAGGCTCGCTGGCAGCGGAGCAACGTTTGTGATTTCTTGAAGTGACTCCGCCGGGGTACTGTCCAGGCCTGCTGGCAGCGGAGCAACACCAGAAGCTTACTTTAAAAATCTTGAGAATAATAAACCCAGTGCCTTGCTCTTCACATCATCAACAAGCTACTGGCGTCTGTGAGCTTTCTCTTTAATGTGTTTCTGATTAGCGGGATTTAGTTGAAGCACAAGGATTAGGCGTACCTGTAAAAGGCCAAAGTAATACAAACGGTACCCTCGGAACTTGTTCAATATTCCCTTGCATCATTATCCGGACTCAGAATATTGTGGTAATATTGACAGAGATGCTGGATTCTACCAGTGGTTCGCCATTTGTTGTAGCCGCTACAACACCACCCAAAATTTTGGGTATATTTAAAATTTCGGGTTCCCCCTCTGCTCGCTTAGGCGTTGGAGTCTTTAACCCAATCTGCAATCAACTACATCCCAGTGACCTATCCCCAACCCCTCATGAGTTGTCTCGCCATCATGATCGGATGTCCTTATTGCAATCACGCCATATGTGGGGAGGATCATCCAACGGGCGCTCGAACACTCTTGTCACAATCGCGCCATATGTAATGAGAGTGACATGCATATGTTTTAATAGAAACCTTTCTTGTATCGATCAGTAATAGCTCCCTCGTCATGGGTCATTAAGCAAGTTGTTTGAATACCTCTCTTATGCTCATTGGTCTCATATGTTTTATCTAGGGAAACCTTTCGCGAAGAATAACTATGAAATGATTAATGTGATGTTGTTTATGCAGGTCAATCCCCGACAAATAAACTCATCAATGATTGTCATGGCACTGAGGGAATAAGATTAAGCTCAATGACAAGGATGCACTTACAAGTGTGGTGGAAGAGCAAGTTAACATTTTCAGAGGGATGATGATGTGTCATGTGTTCATTCACTCAAAGAAACAAGGAGGCACTGGGCACTAGGAAAATCTTATGATAACACCATTGATATTAAAAGATAAGGGTTTCTCGCATAATTAACGGAGGTGCCATCTCAAGAACGCACATTTTGATGTTGGCAAGACAATGACACAGCAAAAAGGGTTTCTTCTATCTTCCGCAGTTTAATGAAATGGTTCACGAGTTTGAAATGCGTCTTGATAAACATCGAAGAGGTCATCACTGTCAATTTGGTGATTCAGTTTGAATTTGCTCCTTTCGGTACCTCCTCATCCATCAAAGTACAGAGGTAGAGATGATTGTTCAGGAAATTGGTACATTAATAGTGTTGGCGCAATTTCAAATATCTAAATGTACCTTTGGGAAGCAAGTTTTTGTCAAACCCCAAGCTACACGGTGGGTGCGAAAGTTATGGTTTTATACAATTAAACCAAGGCAAATTCATGGGGTTTCAAAGCCATGAGAGATCGCGGGGAAAAATTATGTGAAGACATTATAAGTTGGAGCACTTTCGATGGACCAAGGTGACAATTTGACACATTAAGTCAAGGCACAAATGCATACGGTTTCCAAACCATAGGGAGGAGCAAAATCATGTAAAACTATAAGAAAGACGTTACCATGGGTCTCGAATATGTTATGTCGAGGTTTCCAACTTATGCAAAAGGTTTGGTTTCGACATGACAACAGATATAATGATGACTATGGCGCATTGCATGATGTACAACTATGTTTTACGACCGCCGAGAGAAACATTACAGTTAGGACCGATACTTCTATGCCTAAGTCGTATGTTAAATTGTTTGAGGCATATATATATATATATGGAGTGGTCAAATTACGTTGACAATGGCGGATCATAAATGTATGAAGACACGTTGCATACATTCGATATTTACGTTGCATGGAGTGTAATTTTTTCGATTCGGATCAAATGCTTTTATGCTGATGTTTTAAGTAGCGAGGCAGATATATAAGGTGGCTAAGTTTATCATTAAAACACCAATCAGAACCATATGAATACGCATTACAGTTACATGAAATATCTTTTGGTGGTTTTTTATTTATGGTAAACGCGTGGAGCAGATATATGTTGGATGGTCCAACGTTCAAAGTCGTTGCATGGAGCTGAACATGCAATTTTTCCGTTACATAGAGCCAACGTAAATATTTATATATATACACGTGGCGGTCAACTTTTTCATGGAGTGCAGTACTATAACTATAGTGCGTTGCCACTAAAGCGCGAAAGGGATTAAGCCATACGTTTTAAACCACGTCAGTTGGTGCAACACGTGACATTCGACCCTTATGAAACAAGTAGTCCTAACCTTATAATCAAGACACGCATTATGAACCAGATGCAAGCCCAACGTTCGATGGCGGGTTGTGGTTTGAGAGCCAATATCTTACATATAACATTTAACGTTATAATTAAAGCGCGGTTACACATTATCCAGTCAAGGCGCACGTTCAAACATGGAGCCAAACTTACCGTTGAAAAAATATATATACTTTGCAGTCAGCCTTTCAACGTGGGGTAGAGCCACCTCGCCACATACAGCTGGAGGCCAGCATGCCGACGGTGGAGTTCTCACTACAGTGAAACGTGGCAACGTGATTGTAATACGTTGATTGGTCTGCATGAATGCAATTTTGGATGCGTTTATCCCCAAGTCTGCATGGCAACTGTCATGGACAGACCATGCAGTGCTGAAATAGAATCCCAGTGATTTTTGCTGTCAGAATTCGGGATGGCAATAGTCTCCAGGAGAAAATCACCCTTAAATCACTGCGAGATCACGTTATCTTCATAGTATTCGCTACCGGGATCTAATTTTTTAATGTTGCCATTATCGACAACGACCACCAGATTCACGCGTAGCTAATTTTTCGGCGGCGCTTTTCTCCAGACCATTCAGTTCATAATTAAGAAACCTAATCATCACATCCCACGCGATTTCATTCAACACATTTTCCATTTGCAGGCTCATGCCGGATTGAGCTTCTCACCATGGAAGCGAATGACGATGATCGAGTGTTGCACCAGAACGAGCCACGGTAAAAGAGACAGGTCGATGCATCTGTTTGCATGCAGGTTAAGATGAAAGAGATGGTGATGAGACTACAACGCATCGCTGGACAGAAAAGCGAAAGCGGAGTGCTTGAATTGCAGAGGAGTTCCACGATAGGTGCTGAAACGCACCACTCCAAATGTTGAAATGACAGGGAGGAGGTCGCAACTATCCAGAGGTCGCAGAGTCGCCCCAAAATGTGACCTCCCTCAGATGGAAAATTCCCACGCCCATGGGAACATAGAGCTGCATTCTTGAAACGCGTATTGGGCATCTTTTTATGAGTAGCGGGCTGCGATGTGGTAAAAGGTGAAATGAACCTTAAAGGTGCCCCATATAGCATGGAGAAACCCCAGCTCAACAAACAGATAATTTCAAGCTGGATGCAACAATGGAAGTTCGTCCTCTCTGCAGCAAAGCGGGTGATGTTAAACACTTAGCAGCCACATTCTGATTTACTCATGGTGGTGTACCTGGAGACAATCTGAGGAAGCCTCTTGCTCTGTAATACCCACTTTATCTAGGACCATATAGGGGGCCAAGCTGATCTTTAAATCTCCTGGTTTTATGTGCCAATATACCTTTTATGCATCTACGTTGATATATTCATAATTTCCTCAACATGCATAAAATATTTGTATGAGTAAGGCTGATTTAACATGTCACGCTGGCTGATTTAATTCGCATGTCTGCAGATTATATGAAAAGATACTAATCCATTCTGTTGTCTTGCAGGTAATACAAGGAAACAGAAATGCCCATCCAAATTAAGAAGACTGCGAACTCCCTCCGGAGGATGCGAAGCTGTGTTTCAAATCAACCTCGGAACCTAGTATTATGCAGATGATCAACATCACCGGCAGATCAAAGCTGCTTTCACACATGGTGAGGGCTAAGGCTGGCCTCGGAAGAACAAGGTTACGAAAACGTTGAAAGAGAAATGCAGAAGGGAGGACCGAAGGTCGCAAGACCGTATCTCTTTGATTTTTCGCCTTTTTGCAACCCCGCGACCCAGCGACCTAGTCGCAAGGTCGCAAGGTCGCATCTCTTTGGTTGTTTCGTCTTTTGCGACCTTGCGACCCAGCGACCTAGTCGCAAGGTCGCAAGGTCACATCTCTTTGATTTTTCGCCTTTTGCGACCCCGCGACTCAGCGACCTAGTCGCAAGGTCACATCTTCGATTTTTCGCTTTGCGACTCGCGCGACTCGGCCGGGCCTAGTCGCGCGGTCGCGTCGATATTTTTGGTTTTTCTTTATACCTTCGCGACCCAGGCTGGGACCTAGTCGCAAGGTCACAAGGTCGTACAGCTTCGGCCTGTCTGCTTCACCCGACTCACGACCTAGTCGCAAAGTCGCAAGGTCGCATTCTCTCATTTTCGACCTCAGGCACCCCCCGCGACCCGCCTGGCGTCGCAGCCCAGTCAGCAGCCTGTGCTTGTGTCGCAAATACCTGCCTGCAGTGTCATGGTGTTTAAAAGGAGTGGGTCGCAAAGCAACCCAACGGTCAAGAAGGCGAACAGTCACGGAAACCCAACGGGCAGTTTTGGCATTATAAATACTCCTACGGGAGCTTGTAAAAGGGGATTTTCTTTTTTGGGAAAACTCAAGAGCTACATGCAATTGTATTGAAAAATTCTACACTTGAGCATATGAATATAGAGTCTTGTTAAAATACCCTATGGTTATGATGTGTTTTGCTGTATGAATACTTTGCGTATTCCTTGTACAGTTTCAGAATATCCTATGATTAATGAAGCTGCACTATTCATGTCATCGTTTATGCGTCATGGCTATCCGTGTTGTATCAATGATGTTCATTTTATCATCTGTTCTATTAATGAATGTTAATGAACTATTTTGTTAGCATTTCGTTTCATCTTTCAGGAAGTGAAGAGGTATCTTATCATAAAGAACTATTTCTTTTGTGATCAGACTACCGTACAAGCATTACCCCACAAAAGATGTGTTGCTAATGACATCTCTTGAGGTGTATGTGCTTTATCGATAATCTTGCTATGCATAGTGTTTGATTCGTACTTAACACATCAATCTCCGTATTCCGTATCATGTGAATAAGTGTATGGGCCCAAGGTGTTCAAGGTCATGTTCTTTGAGGACCGATGAAAGTCGTTCGTTTATTTAATTTCAACACCTTGACGGGATCCCTATTCCAAACGGTTCAAGGTCTAATTGGGACTTTCTACCGGGGAGATCCCCTACTGTTGGCCGGACAAATTTTCCCGTCAACACATTCTTAATGTAATGGGAAAAGGAGATATTTCTAATTTACCATCTGAAGAAATTTCTGAATTATGTCAAAAATTCTCTAGGGGAAGAGCCAAGAGTGTGAAAGAGATATTTCATCAAAAACTTCCAAATTTGCAGCAATTGCAGTAACAAGAGCAGAGATAGGAAGCCTGTTAGAAAATTTTAAGACGGGTCTTTTGAGCACTTTGGGTACAAAAGTAGATTTTTTGAAAGCTAAGAAAAAGAAATAATAGCAAGATGAAATCTTAGCAATTTTTTGTCCAAAGTGTAGACAAAAACATCCACTCGGGGAATGTCCTTTGCAAGGTATACAAGTATGTGGACTATGCACAATAAATTATGCAACAGAAAAATGTCCAAAGTTAAAAGAATTGCAAGGAGAAGAAATACAAGGAGTATATTCTCTCTACTATATGGCACCAAGGAGACCTTGGCAACCAAGAATGCCTCAAAATTTCCCTCAACACAATCCCCAAAATTTTCAATATCCTCAAAACACATGGAATAAACCAATTCTATGGTAGGCTTGGCCACCACAACACTATCAAAACAAACCTACACAAGGTTGGAGGGGATATGGTTATGGAAACCAGCCATCACAGTAAATGTATCCCCAATAGTATCAATATCAACAACGACACCCTCCGCAACCATTTCCTAAATATCAACAATTTCAGCAACAACAACTAATGCCATATCCATCTCAAAACACACCAATGCTAACTCAATCGT
Organism: Pinus albicaulis; assembly: GCA_034641835.2. Taxonomy (NCBI): domain Eukaryota; kingdom Viridiplantae; phylum Streptophyta; class Pinopsida; order Pinales; family Pinaceae; genus Pinus; species Pinus albicaulis. The sequence goes on along the minus strand of CM076569.1, from coordinate 554,803,448 downwards.
AGCAACTTCAGCTGCCAACTAACCAACCACCTCCTCAACCAACACAATTACCAGCTCAGCCAGTAGCTAATCCAAGCAAAAAGGTGGATAGACCAGCATATCATATGGAAGAGGAAACATATTATCCTACTTATTCAATTCTTCCTATTCAAGATGTCCACCTAAGGTCTAGGAAGGTGTTACAAAAATATTATCCTTCAATAATTGAAGAACATTTAGAACAAGGTGAACAAAGTGAACAATCTCAACCAGAAAAATAAATTCAGAAGTGTAAATCTATTATGACACAAACTCCACCATATCCAGAGAGATTGATATAATAGAATATTCCAATATCTCTCCCTGAATTTAATATTCTGGATGAATTGAAAAAAACATATGTTAAAATTCCTTTATTGCAGGCAATTAAAGACATTCTGATATATGAAAAAACAATAAATGAATTATGCATTAGAAAATCTGGCAGAATAAAGAAGGATCCACCCACAATCCAGGTAATTGGCAGTCTGGCTAGTCTCATGTCTACAAACACAACCATTGAAAAGTATGTTGATCTAGGAATTCCTATGGTTACTATTTTGATTAACAAATTTTCAATGCCAAATACTTTAATAGACTTGGGAGAAGCTATCAATGTTATGAAAATAGAGACTATGAAACATTTGAATTTGAACAACATTAGACCTACTACAATAGTCTTAGAACTTGCAGACAGATCTAAGGTTGTTCCAGAAGGTATATTAGAAGATATCATTGTCTCACTAGATTCATGGGAGTATCATGTAGACTTCTTGACTTTGCAGCCAAAAACAAACTTGGGAGGGAATCCCTTAATTTTAGGCTGACTATGGTTAGCTACTGTAGATGCTTACATTGGATGCAAGTTAGGAAGCATGATTATTGCACATGGAGATGAAAGAAATCATATTACATTATATCCTCCTGCTCAATCTCCTTATTTATTATCATGACTTGATGAAAAGAACAACAAGAAATTCAACCTGTTCTTAGTCTTAATCAAGTCTACAATTTTAGAGAGGAGGAAGAAAATGAGTACTTATTAGATCTATTTATCTCAGAACCAAATCTTTCAGAGCAGCTTAGGATAACTCAATATGAAGCTGCTAGTTATCCTTTGAATGAGTGTTTTCAGGAAAATTTCCCAATACAATCATTGCAAAATACATTTGAAAGTATTTTTCTTGTAAATTCAATTACCAATTCAAATAGAAAAATCATTGAAATCAATCTTGAAATACATTTGAATGTTGGTAACAACTTACAATCATCACAAGAGGAAAAGCTAATAACATTATTGCAAAAATATTCAAAAGCTTTTGCCTGGGATTATAAAGACATGCCAAGAATTCATCCAAAAACATGCATCCATCAAATTTACAATGATAATGAAATAAAACCTGTAAGGCAACCACAAAGACGGATGAACCCCATGATGAAGGAAATAGTGAAAGAAGAATTAAAGAAAATGTTTCAAGTCAGATTTATCTATCCTATTTCAGATAGTTATAAATGGGTTTCACCCTTATTTGTGGTACCTAAGAAAAATGGGAAATGGAGAATTTGCGTGGATTATAGAGAACTCAACAAAGCTACATTAAAAGACCATTTTCCTTTACAATTTATCAATCAAGTGTTAGATTCATTAGCTAGAAAGAAATTATTCTCATTTCTAGATGGATTTAGCGGATATAATAAGATAAAAATAGCATTAGAAGATTAAGATAAGATAACATTCACATGCCCCTAGGGAACATATGCATACAATGTATTACCCTTCGGTTTGTGTAATGCACCTGCTCCTTTTCAAAGAGAATTTCTTGCTATTTTTGTTGATTTGATTCATAGTGTGTGGAAGTTTACATGGATGATTTCACCATGTATGGTACAAAATATGATGATTGTTTACAAAATCTTGAAATTTTTTTAAAAAGATGCATTGAGACAAACCTATCACTTAGTAATGAAAAATGTTTTATGATGTTAACTGAGGGGATAGTGTTGGGACACCATATCTCTTCTTCAGGGATTAAAGCGGATCTAGCAAAAATTCAGGTCATTGTGAATTTAACACCACCTACAACACAAAAATAAGTTCGAAGTTTCTTGGTTTATGCAAGCTACTATAGAAGATTTATTGAGAATTTTATTAAAATAGCTTTGCCATTATTCAAGTTACTTGTGAAAGATGTATAATTCCAATGGAATAATAACTGTCAACATGCATTTGAAAATTAAAACAAAATTTGTCAATTGCACCCATTCTTCGAGGACTTAATTGGTCTTTTCCATTTCACATTTCAACTAATGCATCCGATACAGCTATTGGAGCATCACTTGGACAAAAAGAGAATCAATTCAATTATGCTATATATTTCATCAGTAAAAACTTAACACCAGCAGAATTTAATTACACTATTACAGAAAAAGAAATTCTAGTTGTCGTACATGTAGTAAATAAATTTTGACATTATATAACAGGTTATCAATTTTATATTCACACGGATCATTCTGCTATAAAATATTTAATGAATAAATCAATCACAAATGGAAGAATAACTCGTTGGATATTATTAATGCAAGAACTTAATATCACTATACAAGATCACCCAGGAAAAGATAACCAAGTTGCTGACTTTTTCTCAATATTAAATTCACCTGGTGATCCAAATCTGGTATCAGACAATTTTCCAAATGAACATCTATTCTCTATAAATGTCAAAATTCCATGGTTTTCAGATATAGCTAACTATTTATCATCTCATATCCTACCATCTCACTATACAAATAAACAGAAACGAAGAATAATTAGAGAAAGTGCCAGGTAAAGCTGGGTCAATGGAGATCTATTTTATACTGGTGTTGATTTAATGATTAGAAAATGTGTAAGAGAAGATGAAATAATTAAAATTTTGAAAGCTTATCATGATGAACCATGTGGTGGTTATTTTGTAGATAGAAGGACAACATAAAAAGTGCTAAAACTTGGAAAATATTGGCCAACCATCTTCAAAGAATCCAGAAATTATGTCAAAAGATGTGATAGCTGCCAAAGAATTGGTAGACCAGTGGCATCAGATGAAATGCCACTAAAGCCACAAGTACTTATTGAACCATTTGAACAGTGGGCTTTAGATTTCATGGGACCAATCAAACCTCCATCCAATGGAAATAAATACATCCTTGTATGTACAGATTGTGTGACTAAATGGGTGGACGCCTAGGTAGTAGCACGGGCAACAGAAGAAACTATTGTCTTTTATGTTTGAAGAGATATTTGTAAGATATGGAATTCCGGGACAGATAGTAACTGACCAAGGTGCACAATTCACATCAAAACTTGTTTGAGATATTAAGGAGAAATTCAATATCAAACACAAAAAATCAACTTCGTATCATTATAAAGCCAATGGACAAGTGGAATCAACAAACAAAGTCCTAGAAAACATTATGATGAAGACTGTAAAAATGAACAGAAAGGACTGGTCAAAAAAGTTGAAAGATGCATTATGGGCATATAGAATAACTTGGAAAAACACTACTGGGTTTAGTCCATATCATTTAGTGTATGGAAAAGAATTTCTATTACTCATTGAGTTTCAAATAGATACATACAAGCTAGCAGCAGAATTAGGGATGGAATTGTCTCAAGCACAACAAGAAAGGATTATGTAGTTAAACAAACTGGATGAGATTCAACAACAAGCAGTTGAACATACTTCTCTTGTCCAAGAACAAAGGATCAAATGGCATGATCGATTCATAAAGAATAGTGTGTTTCAAAAAGGAGATTGGGAACTCTTGTTCGACTCCAAGTTCAAAGATTTCAAAGAAAAAATTACGACTCATTGGCTTGGGCCATATGAGATTGAAAAAATATTCGACAATGGAGCTATCAAGGTAAAAACAACTGATGAAGCATCTGTTTCATTTGTTGTCAATGGAAATAGGCTTTAAATCTACAATAAGGCTATAAATAAAGAAGATTTTCTGAGAAAAATTTCGATGGATTTAGATCTAGAAATAATGGGGTAGCATAGCAATATGCCTTCCATAATTCCAGTAGAAGAGTAAAAAAAAAGTAAAAAAAAAACATAAAAAAATAATAAAAAGAGTTTGGTTGTGAAAATCCAGGAAACTAGCACAATACAAACTCGAATTCATATCGGAAAACCAACTTTTTTGGCCAAATGAATTCTATTTTTTTTTTTTTATATTACTTTACTTCAGATTTTTGTAGATATACCCTCCAAGAAATTACAAACTTGAGGACAAGTTAAAAGATCAGCTTGGGGGAAGGTGTGAAATTAAAAAAAAAAAACTATGAAAATAGTTTTCAACAGCTAGATTGAAGACAAAATATGAACTACAGTCATAAAGGGACCTAGTATATCATTCGACATTTACAGAAGGGACCTGAATTATTATGACAGAAGAAATTTTCAAATATGGAACATCATTGTACATCACACTAGAAAGGACCCCACATCATTGTAAAATTACGCCAGAAGGGACCTGAGAAGATCATAGCAGATGGGACCTAAAAAGGTCAAAGTTTAACCTAAAAAAGGGACCTGAACAATAATTATTCTAAATCAAATCAGATGCAAGAAGAAATAAAGTCTCTACAAAGTCTACAAGAGCCAACGTAACAATAAACATAATGTTGATCATCATCAAACGTAAAAAAGGGAGTACACATTTACAATGAGTAAAAAATCGCTCTTAAACTTTCAATTTTTTTTTTGAAAAATTCTAGAATTGGACAAACTAATTTAATACTAGTTATGCATCTTTACCTACATTTCATTTACATCTCCTATTCTTTAATCTACATTCTATCATTTATAACCCTCTTCATACCACTATTCTAATTAACCCTATTCTATCCACATTTATATCCATACCACTATTCAAAACATTACATAACCTATTCATATCATACCCTATATTATTTCCTAAACAAAGAGAATTATGAATAAAAGGTCAAATATTGAACCTATGGAAGACTCTTGCAAGACCTACAAAAGAATAAAACAAAGGTTAGTATTATCATAAACATTTAATTTTAAAAATTTGACCAATTCATTAGTCAATTTTTTAAAATTAAATAACAAAAGAAAAAACCAAAGTTCAAAATATATATAGCGCAATTACAAAAGACATATGATATTGTGCAAATACATATGATATAGCACAATTATTTTTGAAAATCAAAACAAAACGAGCGTAATCATACAAGAAAACGAACTAAGGTAATGGAGCAAATGTAATGCAAACAAATGAATGCAATTACTAACCTAAGAAATGATGCAGAGATAAACTAAGTGCATGGCTATGATGGCATACGGTAAGTTATGATGAGATTGAATGCATGCAGTAGAGAGATGAAAAGAGACAACATATGATAATGAAGAATGATGGTGCACATATGCATGGAGATAATGTGAATTATGGACACAGACAACATGATGATGCATGGAGGTATTGTGGATAATGGAAATGAATATAGTCATTAACACAAAACATGAAGAAGTTGCATAGAAGGTGTTAGGTTCCTATAATAATAGGGTTCGTAATTTTTGAATTGACTTTAAATAGTCTTGTAAATGTGTACATACCTTGCTTTCTGTAAGATGTTTTCCCATATTTTGAAAATAATAAAAATGGAAAAGAGGGTGAAAAGTCGTAAAAGAAAAATCAAAGGACTTGAAAAGAAAAGATAAAAAAGAATAAAAAATGGACCTGAATTACAAAAAAGAGATAATAATAAGACATGAAAGTGATTCAAGTCAAAATGCCACTACTAGTTACTTTCACTGCAAATAAATGATTATGTGTAGCTTGTTCAAAATGCCATAATCCATGATGAGATAAATAGTTTAATCTTGACTTTTTCATGTTTTAAATTTCAGGTTTATAGATAGAGAATAAAGATCTGTCAAACAGTTTAAACTTGACAAATCATTATATAGTTAGAGAATAAATGAGGAGCTCAACAGTTTAATCTGAGCCCTCGGATGAAATAAGGTTAGAATTAGATAGTTTCCTGCTTTAAAATAAAAATGGATGTAGGGTTGCAAGCTCAAATGCACCCACGCAAATAATGACAAAATGGTAGAATAAATGATGGGTAGGTAGAAATCAGTTGCACAAGGCATGTATAAACATCATTTGATAAATTACTAATTTCCCTCCCCACAATATAGTCCAGTATTCAAAACCTTCAGTTATAAAGGCTCAGAGAATTTTTCTAACTTTTGTTGGGACCATACCTAAGGGTTAATGGCTGATTGGCACTAAGTATTGGATTCCCTAAATAAAAGCCCATTTTTGTCAACATCACCCCTTCTCCTAAGATAAAATCCCTTTTCCTAAGTTAAAACACATTTCTGCTTAGGAAAACTAAAAACCCCCTTAAACTAATATAATTTCATACAAAAATATTCAAAAAACCCACAAAAGTACATTATCCTAAAGTATAAGTGTGAAATGTTTAAAATGGGGCCACCACTATGCGCCCAAACACTTAGATTATACTTTACATAGGGTATTCTGTATTTTCCGCTCATATTCATTTTTCATATTAACATTTAACTTATTTATTAATTCCATTATATACCCTTCCTCCTGTATTCATATTAATCCCTTGTATTAAATAAAGTTCCAACCCACATTTTTATGTTATCCTATGGTTTAATTTAATCCACGTGATATATTCCGCTCCCCCATAGGTTTAAACATATATTTTATATAAACCCACCGAAGTTTACATTACACATGGATATAGTTCATTTGCTATGTAAAACATTAAATATCCACATATCCCGCCTATCCCGACTATATGTTTAAACACTAAACTTATATGTTTAAACTATGTCTAAACATATAAAACATTAACCCCACCGCATAAAATATCCTGGGCCCCACGCCCATTTACCTAGTAACTTCATCAAATAAATCGTGATTGTTCGCACTCCCTCCGCCTGATCCGACGAATCATAAGCCATATCTCAAATTAAATAGTACGGTTGATAATCAATTTTCAATTTGCGATATGGGCGGTATTGCCTCATTATCTCTCCTCCATGCGACATAACATCACTGGATCACATCCTTTAGAGTAAAACCATTTACCGCCCTCCAACGATGCGATAACCACTTGGCGTTATTTAACCTCCCTGCGCCAAACTGCTTCCCATTTGAAATGACAGGTGATTAATGCAAACATTGTTTTAAATAAATTCTCTATAAAACAACAGAGTTATACGCATCCAAACCTTTTCACTGCATTTTCTGCTCATTTTACTGTTTCCGACTGAATAAAAGACATTGCCGCCCTATTTTCATGCACAAACAACCAAAATTCGGCCCAATTCACTATTGCGACCATTCAAACCTTCCAATTTGCATTTAAAGAATTCAACAAAGCTTCCGAAAGCTCCCAAACTTCCATAAACCCTTTTTCGAGTCAAAATACCTAAAATAACAGGTATTTTTCAAAAATCAGACCTATCTCTGCATGAAAAGAGATATACTTGTGAATTTAAACCTTCGCTAAGCTTGTTTTCCTAAAGAAATAACCTTATTGCCTCCAAAATTCATATTTGTGTAAAAAGCCTGATAATTTCATAGTTTTTGGAGACTATAACCTGTTTTTAAGAAAATTGAAGAAATTTATCCATTTGCAGATCCTTAGAGACCTTTTGATTGATTCAAAATCCTTTACAAATGCTCAGAATCCTTTTGTGCATGAATTAGACTGTTTTAGGTTTGTTTTATCTAAGAAAAGAGCACTAAACCCTTGTTAAACCTTTCCTGAGTCTGTAAAAAAGTTTAAAGATTGATTTTGGAGCAGAAATTGAAAGTTCAAACCTGAAGAAGCCATAATTTTACCTATTGCTATTCAAAAATACCTTCTGTAAGTAGTCTAAGATTACAAAATTGTATAAAAACCTAAAAAGCTGAGTTTTTAAGATCTAGAGGGCTAAATTGTCAAAAAACAAATCCACTAATGGCTTCTAAAAGTACCATTGTTATCAATCCACTACAACCTCCTGTTGTAGATGTTGAGCATACCACTCTAGCTGATGTAGACTATAAAATCATTGATCCAGTAATTGAATTCAATATTCTTTATCTCCACTGCTGGATTCTAGAAAAATCTTTGGATCAGGGAGATGAAGTGCAAATTTGGGAGTCTAATTTGCTCAAATATGTAGTTCCACATACCCATCAGTGCCCTGTGGTCATCAGACTGTGTCAAGCTCACTATTCCCCTAACCTAAGAGCTATGGTTAATGCTGAGAAATAAGTTTTATTTACTATCACTGCAGAGTCCATAAACCAAATGCTTCAGTTGCAACCATATCCTAATACAGTCCCATTGTCTATATAAGCTCTTACAAAGCTTTACCTGGATTTAGAATTTCCTAAAATATTTAAAATCTTTGAAATATGCATGCCTTCATATGTTGAAATCCCAAAGATTAACCCTCCATATTCATCTTCCAAATTCCCAGAAGGATCAAGGCACATTATCTCAATTTTGTCTTTTATCCTTGGTTAATTTACTGATGAGCACACTGATGAGTCTATACTTGGTTTTCTATCCACTTTCGTGCATGGTCATCCCCCTGCAATCATTTATAACTATGCTGAGTATATAGCTGATAGTATCCATGATCAGCTGAGTATATAGCTGATAGTATCCATGATCAACTTGTGAAACTTCCTACCAAAGGAGTATTTAGGTATACCTCCTTCCTCTTTCATATTTTCCTATACTTCCAGTTAGATAAATTCCCAAAAGCCCTTCAAAAGTTGGATGTAGAGGGAAATCCATTGTCAGTTATTTTCTGGACTTCTTTAATCAGAAAAGAGTCAACTGAGTTTACTTATGCAGATTTCACTGACTGTTTTATTCACCCATTGATAAATATGCTTACAAACAGTGTACAACCAAGGATAAATGTTGAGATTAAGAAAGTTTTACAGCTATCGGAGCAAAGCAGAACTAGTGATTGGTACCTATACCAAAACCACATAGAGATTAGAGTCCATGGATCAAACCTCTTTCCTTACAAACTGCCAAAGTATGTGCCAATGAGAGTGTTTGCATTAGAATATATAAGACAAATTCTAAACTCAGATTCTATAAGATTTTTGGCTGCCAAAAATAAAACTCAGTTCAAATTGAAAAACCAAGTAGGTCCTTTCATATGCGACAACAGGGAAGCATGTACAGAGGCAACAAAACAGTTGCTAGAGTATAAGTTTGATGAAAGTTTCCTATGGAACTATGATCCTTATTGAATAATCAGTAAGATGAGGGTGAAATGTAAATTAACCCCTTATATTCATGACAAGAAGCTTGAAATTGAAGAGTTTCCAAACCAAAATGAATGGCTGGAAAATACATTGATGGAATCCGTCAAGCAAGGTGATACTAGTCACACTTTGCAGACTCCTATCCAGGAGGATAGAACCATAAAGAGAAATAGAGAAGAAAGCTCATATACTGCTAAAACAACCACAGGAACTAGATTTAAGCTTAGGTACAATAAGAAACCAAAGATTAATCTAGTAGACAAAGAGAAGGAAACAATTGAAGTTTTAGATGAAGAGAATCCAGAGAAAGATACTATGACTCACACAGTAATTGAAAATGAGCAGCAACCTGTTACTTCTAACACACAGATGATTGAGAAACATTAGAACATGGAAGAATCTTCATCACAACAGGCAGAGGATAAAGACATGGACATCAAAGAAAAATATAAAAACAAATCAAGCCAAAAATGAGGAGATAAAGAATGAAATCTATTCAAAATACTGGAAGCAGACCCCAGGGATTAAAAATAGGCTTCTTTCTACCTTTGATTATATAAATAAGAAATTGATAATGTCAGTACTTCAACCTACAATACCAACACCTAAAACAACATCAAATTATAAGGAGGTTGACTTTGAGGTACTAGTAGAGGACCTTCATCCTTTGGATCAAATTGAGTTCCATAAGCAAAGCTTAGAAATGCTATATTCTACCATGATCACAAAGGAAATGAGTGCCCAAAAGCTCCAGAACACTTTGAAAAATATAAGAGATCAACATAGAGTTGAAAAAGCTTCTTCTTATGCTAAAGACGCCATAATCAAGTCTTTAGAGGAATTGGTGATTGAAGTGGAGAATGACCCTTCTAATGTGAAAGCTGCAGAAGAATTGGTAAAGAAGAAAAATGTTGATATTGCAGCACTTAGAAAGCAATTGAAATTACCACCAACAGAACATCCACAGGTTAAGGAAATTGTACAGGAGGCAAACCAAAAGGATGAGATGATGAATCTCATATTACAGTTGACAGCATAGATCAAGGATATGGAAATTGAGATGGAAAAGCTTGTCCAAGAAAAATAAGCTGCAAAGACTCAAAATGTTCCTCCTACAGTCATTCCCATGGTAACAACATAAGTTCCTTCAACTCTAGCAGAAGGTTTAGCACCAAAAGTCCCATTGTCCATAGCAATGCCAGTTACCTCTTCTACTACTTCTGCCACAGAATCTTCTACTTCAGCAATTCAACAGTCAGATGAGGCCAACAAACTCAATAAATCTATGGAAGAGATGTTAATATATAATAATGAGGTAAACAGATTGAAAGAGCAAATCAAGAACCTTGAAGATGCCAAAAAATTAGCACAGATAAATGCTAAAACAGAGTAGCAAAAAGCAAAGAGATTGAGCGAACAATTAAATAAGGTAGAAATAGAATTAACCTTAAAAGAGCCAATGGCGTACATTAAAAATCAGCTATGGTCCAAGATCATTGAATCAATCAATGATACTTAGCCATCCATTCAAGTGATTTATGAGCAGAAGGGCTTGCTTAAGGTAGCCAAAGAAGAAATATTGAAGACCAAAGAAGAGCTAGGTGCCAAGCCTGAAGAAGCCCTATAAATAATCAAGTTTATTAATACTAAAAACAAGCAAGAATTGGACGAGATATGGATAATTGACAGGACAGAAACAATTTTTGAAGTAAGAAAAGTGATTTCAAAGAAAAACTTGATGAAACAGTTGGAACAAAAGTGTCAAAATATGGACATAGCCATCACTAGGTTCATGGTTAAGTTTGACACCTTAAGACAAAAAGGTCTTCCAAATATTCTTGTTATCAATGATAAAATGATGAAACAAGAAGACTACAATAAAAAGATCAAATATTTCGCGAAAGAACAGGTGAGTAAATTAGATTGGCAAGGAGTTCCTAGAGGAAAAGTGTTGCATAAGAGCATTGAAAACTTGTTTTATTTACAACATGAGATAAAACACCTCTTTGTAGTTAAGCCAATTTTTGTTAGATACATAGAGGTTGATGAGAATTTTAGAAAACTCACAAAGATTAAATTACCAGATGAAGAGTTTTGGCAGAAACTCACAGATTTTCTGTAAAACACAGTTTGCAGTAAAAGAGGATGAAAACAGAGTGTTGTTTTTACACAGTGAAACAATCAAAATAGTAGGTTAAAGAGTATCAAAGGTTAAAGTGTATTAGTTAAAGAGTATCAGGTGAGAGATAAAGCTTCAAAACTGATTGAAGATCAGATTGTCAGCGTTAAAGACAACTCAACTAGCCAGCTGCTGCCTAAGTCCAACAAAAATATATTTTATTTAATAAATAGGATAGCTTGCAAGTTTTTTAAGCAGCTGTCACTATCTTTTTGTAATAAGATATTTTATTTCCAAAAAAAATTCCTAGGACTATTCTAGGATATTTTGTATTACTTTTTTTATAAATACTTCATCATTTGAAGAATTAGTGTGGAATAAATTGCTGAAGATTTCTATAGTTAATTTTTCTGAACCTGAAGGGTTTTGTACCAAGTTCAAGTCAACGGGCTGGATCAAAACAATAAAGCATCATATTTCACGATTCATGTGTTGGGCTACTTAAGTGAAGTACTTTCTCTTGTTACTTGTTAAACTTTTTATGTGTTCCATTTATTCATAAATGTTTTCTAAATTTTAATGTGAAATTAGGAAGTGATATATCAGAATTTGTTAAAAGCACTCTGTTATTTACCGGTTTTCATTTGCTGATATCCAAACTAGGGAACCCTTAATTTCTCATTAATTTTTATTGACCCCTACCTATTCATTCATTTTCCAGATCAAAGAACCCTTAATTTCTCTTTATCCCAAATAAAACCACTTCACAAATCAGCCTTTAAAGACCTTGAGTGACTCTACTATCTTGCCTTAAAAAGATTTGACTTTAGACCTTGATCCTGATCTGTCTGCTTGACACATTGACTCCATTTTTCCAATGGAAAACCAGATCTATTACTATCCATATCATTAAGTTATTTTCCCACCAAATCAAAACCAAATCTCAAAACCAATTTTCCCAATATAACTAGCCTAAAACCAGATATAAAACAAAGTTAAATCTTATAGAGAGATCCCTCTATGAGCCTTAGGAAGGCTAGATCCTAAAGCTTGAAAGTAGTTTTGTGGTTACCTCTGATATTCTTTAAACCATAAAATAAAATCTCACAAATTAAGAATTATTAGAGTGATAATAGAAGGACGAATTTACACTAGCACGATAGTCAAAGAAGAAAAGACATGCGTGGGTCAATAAAATGAGTTGATGAATGGTTAGAATGTTTTCAAATGTGTTTACATAGCACTGTGTAAAACATATGAAACCATTTCTGCCACTTTTAAGATAATTTTTTCCACTTTGAAGACCATTTCTGCCATTACAAATATCAGAAACGATCATTTTCAAGCGTTTTCACCATCATTGCCATCAGAGAGGCTCAGTGAGATAAAGGAGCATGCAGTCAAATCACGTCCTTGTATCTACAACCCCGTGAAAACAAAATGCAGAGAGAAAACTGTGAGGAAGCCGAGAGAAAAAGAATAAATAAAACACAGAAGAAAGAGGCAGAGAATATAGTGAAGAGAAGAAACAAAGTGATAAGAAGCTAACTAGAGCTTTCAAAGCCATGAATCTAGAAAAATTATTGCTTAGCCGAGCTATCAGGAAGCGAAATTTTGTGGAAGTGAAGGTAAGAAGTTAATGAAGATTTGATTGTTTAAACAATTTCGGGATTATGTCAACAAACTCTGAGTTATAAAAGTAAGTAATTTCATTTGATTTGCAAGCCTGTCATTATGTTGTGTTTTGTATTGATACCATTCAAAAATGTGTTGACACCTTTCAAAAACTACTTTGCCATCAATCAAAACAACGAAATATTTTATTGAGAGAGTTAATAAATGAAGATTTTAATGAGATTGTTGTGGGTTGAAACTTCAGTTCAACTGAAAGAAGATCACAAGAGCTATTGCATAAGAAAGGTAAGCTCGACAAATCCTCACATACAATGTTTCATTTCAAATGGAAAACAGACAGTGAGAGTTTCAATTTGAATTGCACAGTGAGGTTGTTTTTAACTAAGTTGTGTAATAGATTTTTTTTTATCACACTCAGTCTAAAGATTTAGAACCGATTTTATGAAGAAAATGGAAGACAGTTAGACATGTTTTTTATGACAAAAGACAAAGTATGAGGAATGATGAAGAGAAACAATGAATCTATCATGACTTTTTGATGAGATAATTGAATTTTTTCTATTGTATACATAGTGAGTCTGAATGCAATGTTTTGGAAAGAAATTTTATATGCAATTGATGGGTGAAAAGCACTATTGTATAAAAAAAATTCAATTTTTTTACACAGTCCAATTTCTTTTACAAAACATAGAGAGAGAGATTATTTTTAAGGAGAATAGAGAATTAAATAGAAGGTATAATATTAGAAACATAAACTTATGTTTTCTTGAAACCTTTCTATCAAATTCTTTTTCTTATTTACAGTAAGCTCACATTCTTCAAAACAGAAAAACAGAGGATTGATTGATTGACAAAGGCAGTGAAGCAAAAAGGTAAGCCTACTACAATGATTACATTTAGTGCTTTAATTTTTATTTACAAGATTTAGTTAATGATGGTAGATGGTTATATAAAATGGTTTTTAGACCAAATGGCCTCAAGAGAAGAACCTAAAGACTTCCAAATAGAATACTGGAGTAGGGAAACAGTGGAAAAACTTTATCAGTCAGGGTTAATAAGTTTTCTCCAAAAATTCAAAGGTCATAATGAGAAGGTAACAAGAGAATTTGTAAATAACTTCAGAAAAAATGAAACCATGGTGGGCAGCTTACATATCCATTTGACTCCTGACTATATCTCTGAAGCTTTAGATTTGCCATCTTCAGGAGAATTATATCACAAGGGCTTACATTTTAAAGACAAGGGCTGGACATTTTTCTTAGATAAAAACAGGAAGGGTTCTTTTGATAGATCAAAATGGATCCCAAAGGAATGGTTCAATGAACCATGGACAAAACTAGTATTGATAATTCAAAATTTCTTCACTTGTGGCAATAGATTTAGTGTAGTACACCTTTATCATGTCAGGTTAGTACAACATATCAAAGGGGATATAAGGATCAATCTTCCCTATTTATTCTACAAAAACTTGATGAAAATTATTTAAAGCATAAAATCAGAGACTAAACCCAAAGAGGCTCAATTTATTCATCAAGGACTTATCAAAATTCTTGTAGATTATCAGTTGAAAGTCAAAGCGATGGTTTGGGAAGATTTATTAGTTGAAAATAAGTTTGTAGAAAAAGTTGTGGAAAACAAACTTAAACCCATAGAAGAAACAAGGAACATTGTGCATTCATCTCTTAATCCTAAAAAAAGGTCAACAAAACAACAGGAGATAGTTATGTTAGAAAAAAAAACATCATTTTTTACTATTTCCAGGAGACAGAAAAAGAAGCATTCAACAAAACCAGAAATACAAGTCATGGAAACTTCTCCTATAACAAAACAAGCAAATGAAATCCTTGAAATACTGCAACAACAAGTGTATGAGAATCCTATAGATAAATATTCCTACTTTGAAAACAATGAAGTGGAAGCTAATTCAGTTTCCAAAGATTCAAAGGGGGAAGATCAAAGTTGATTGATAGCTCAGAGATAAGCAAAATCATGGAGAGGCACCTGAAGGAGGAAAATGAAACTTATAAACTAACCAATGAGAAATTGGTTAAGGAGAATGAGAAGATAAGTGAGGAAATGGGAAAGTTAAAAAACAAAAAAAATCTTCTTTATACACAGGCATTCAGGTGGCTTCAGGAGAAAAACTCCTGGAAGGCTAAGTATGAGAAACAAAAATTTAAAACCTCCATCTACAAGGAAGAGTAGGGAAAAGACATGGATTCACTTTTGCACGTAGCACAACATGAGGTTTCAGGATCAGGAATGGGATCAGCACCAGGGCTTCGAAGGTCAAAGAAGAAACAATAAGCATGAGGACATGCTTGATCATCAGTTTGGGGGAGATGTTGGCCCTCATTTTTTATCCCTTATAGTTTAGGAAATACACCTTATTTTTCCATATTATCCATCTATTTACCATCACAGCCACTTCATATTGACCAAAATATGCATATACAATTATTTAATTTATGTTTTTCAATTATGAGATGTTTTTGTAAAAATTGGAATTTAAGTGCATTTTTGGACAACAACAGAAATTCCCGTAGTAGCATTATGGTTTGCATATGTGTAGGACACTTGGGCTCGAGCTGGATATGTTTCTAGAAATTTCGGGAACTAATAATAAGAGTACAATTGTTGGCACAGTCAGATTGAGCTTTAATAGGCCCAGTCAAAGGCGGTCAAACAAGACTAGTCTTTATGGAGGATCCCTAGAAACTAGGTCAAAACTCTTATTTTGTGGTATTTTCTAGATTATGATGGATCTGAAAGATGAATTTGACTTGATACGATAGGATAAGGATATTTATGACTATTTGAGCTATTTTAGATGAGTTTGTTAGATATTTTATCTATTTAAGCCTCAAGCTTTAAAGGCTTTGATATGGAACTTGTATGACTTATTATTTCTGAGACTTGGAGACATAATTGAAGATCTGTTCTATCATATTTTGATGTTGTTAAATGCTGGTTGATTGATTGAAGTCTTAAGTATCTGAACTTACCTCCAGTGTGTGAGGCAAGGGTGGCGGGCCCCCACACCGAGCTAAGTGCACTTCTTAGTTTATTTTTTAGCTGTAATTTCTGAACTAGTTTGCTTATGTTTAATTTGTTTATTTCCAAGTATTAATGAATCTAATGATCATTCGTAACCTGCATATGAAAGGACAAACAAGTGTTTAAGTTAAGCACTCTTTCTATCTAATCAAGATTTTCAGTTAGAATTCATCTGTACATGCCTTTACATGATTTGATTGCTGATGGATCTTAATCTCGTTTCTATTCTGCATATGAAGAGACAAACCAATATTTAAGTTAAATACTTCTTCTATCTTATTAAGAGTTTAAAACTAAGATTCATCTTTCATGCTTTTCTGAATTCCTATTTTCAAAATAGCATTCATGATAAATGAAATAAATGATGAAGGGCAACCAGGACCTCTTTTAGTGAAGAGACTCTTCAATTATTACTTCATGTATCTTAATCTATTATTTAGTTAAATTCCTATTTTCACAATAGCATTGATGATAAATGAAATAAATGATGAAGGACAACCAGGACCTATTTTAATGAAGAGCCTCTTCAATTATTACTTCATGTATCTTAATCTATTGTTTAGAATTTAGATATTATTTAAGTTAGATTTATATTTGTAATATTCATTTCCCCAATCATCAATAAACCATATTCTAAATTGATCACAACTGAAACCCATATACTTTGGGGATGCTTCTAAGTTCCACTAACCCGGATTGATAATAAATACTTGTGTTAGTTTACAACAGTAAATTGACCCAACAAGTTCTAGAAATGAAAAAATAAGACCAACATTGGATTCATAAGGCAACAAACATGCAATTTTGACACTTTTCACAACCAATTTGGACAATGTGGCAAGGAAAAATGGCCAAAAAAACCTCAAAAATGACCTTTCTGCCCTCATTTTCAAGCAGGCGCTGCGCTCCTGACCAATATTGGGAGATTCAACTTTTGGAAGTCTAAAACTCATCATTTTTGGAAACCAAGTACATTTTTGGAAACTAGATAGGACAGGATTTCCAATGAGATATCCTGAGCTTAATATGGACATCGGAAACCCCTCAAACGTTGAATTGAAGTTGGCACTGCCCTCCTGACCAATGACTGATATTTCTGATTTTTTCTTAGTTTTCTAAGTTTGACCATGGAAAATCATGATTTTATTGATGTAAATGATGGATTTAAATTTAATTAAGTTAATTTTGAGTTACTTAAGGTTAAATACATTAGGTAAAAGTATTTTTTAGGATGAATGAATCAGTTTCACCAAAGTTGGGGATGACTTAGTTTGACCTCCCTACACTTTAGGTTTGTAGTTCAGAATTTTGTTGATCAACTCCACAACTCAGGGATTCGACCCCTGAGGTTGGGAGAAGTTGTTTCTTGCCTATATCTTTCACCTCTTCACTCATTTGAGAGGTTGGATGTTGTTGTATTGATCAGAGACGTGAGTGTATTCGGATTTTGGCAAGAATATATTGGATGAGTAGGAACTATTCTTTTGGGATTCATGTGGTACTGTACTTTGGCATAGTTTATTCTTCTATTTCATATGTATGAATGTTTTTTACTTTCCATGTTTATTATAGGTCTATGATATGTTTGATTCTCAACTTTGATAAGTATAATACATCTTTTATGCTCTATTTTGGGAGAATCGCCATAATTTGTTTCAGTTTCTTCAGTTTAAAAATAATTCATGTACTGTCATTCTCTTTTTAGCACCTCACAAGTTTGATCCATCTCACCTAATAACCCTAAAGTGTTAAAGTACCTTCTACCTTTCCCCATCAAATGTCTGCAATTCTAATCTTATTTTCCCTGACCTAGTTACCTCTTTGACCTAATTCACTCATCCAACACTCAAATCAACCAATCAAAAAGCCTGTGCTACTATACCTAGCCTAAAACCCTATTCATCCATCCCTCTTGGCTATGATTTATTGGAGACAACCCTCTACGGTTTGGTCGGGCTAGCTACCAAGCCAAAATATTGGTCTATGGTTACCTTTGTTCAACTCTTTCTCATACTTGGAGATCCAATGGAGTGATAAGAGACACCACCCATAACTACATCTACAAATATTATATTATTGAACACTCTTTTAATTCTAAGCATCTAGCCCGCAGGGGCATGGTCTAGTGGCCAGCTGACGCACTATTAAGACGTTCATGTTGTTAAGTAGGTCACGAGTTCAAGTCTCGTATTATCCAAGTACCGCTCTTACAGGCTAGGTGGTTCCTTGAGAGGTTATAGTGGTTTCCGGGGGGGCTGGACCTCGTGCCGCATGTGTGAAAGCTGCTTGATGTTGCCGATTCCTCTGATTTAAAAAAAAAATAAAAAAATCCAAGCATATAATTTTCTTCTACCAAACCAAAATATTATTTTCATCTCCCCGTCATACCTCTCACATCTTCTGCAAATCACTTGAAATGGAAAAGAACTAAGACACATTTAATTGAGAATATGGCTACAGGCTTAGCCAAACCCAGTAGCCCCTCACTCTTCAAGTTAGCCACTAATAATTTCCTACACGGTCTTTTCCACCTCTTTCTCTTTGATCTCTGATATTTACTTATTGTATCTTTTGTTTCTCTTGCGCATTAACCTTAAATTTCTAGTTTTTCCTTTTGGTTTTAATGTTTCCATTCCTTAATTATAAGACATATTTAGTTTATATTTTTCCACACATTAGTCAATTGTTTCCCCCTTCCCCCTCCTTTCATTCTTAGTTTACTTTATCTACTATGTTATTAATACTTTATTTTGTTTCATATTTTAAAAATAATATTTAAATTTTTTTGTTCCCTTGAATTCCTAATTCTCCATTACAATCATTATTTTTGTTAGTATTATAATCCTTATATCATATTACTTATATTATATTATAATTACAACATTATTTTCCTTTTATAAATGGCTAACTCGTTATTATTTGATATTTTTATTATCATAATATTTATGTCATATTCCTTATACCCTATAGTAATTATAACATCAATTTATTTATTTTCTAACAACTAATTCATTATTATAACTTATATCTTTAACAATCAAAACCATTTCCCTCTCCTTCAACATTCTTCCCCTAGATCAATTAGTCACCCTATTGTTTTTCTATATACCCCTCTCTTCCCTAACTCATTTCGTTGATTTAACTTTATTTTTCCCTGATGATGGGTGGAGTATCCACTTGAAACATTGGATGTTTCAAATCGATGCACATAGTTCACTACAAAAAAAATATACAAAAATAAATTCCACCTAAACTTGATAGAATTATCGATATATTAAGAGTAAAATCTACATAAATCAATTAAATCTATTAACTTACCCTAGTTTATCAACCAAATCACATCAACTTCATGTAAATCAATTTATTTAATAAGATAGTTTCCTCCTCATCTCAAATTTGTGAATAATTTCAATCGATCAATGGGTTCATAGTAGGGGATGACTATCATGTGGGTAGTGTGGGACCTCGCATTAGGCTCACGTGCCTCACCCTACCTCTCCCAAGAAAAACACATTCCTAGAACCAAATATATTGTTCATTATCTCTTATTCATTCCCTCTACTACTCAAGGTTTCAACTGTAATAACTACCATGACTCCATGGCAGATGGCTCCTCTATTTAGTAAAAAATATAACCATTATTTTCAAAAAAATATCTCATGTAATTTGGACTGCTAGGAAATTTGATGACAACTCTATTATATGGAGCCCATTCAACATTTTAATTTGAATAAAAAATACCTAATTGAGAAGGGCCTCTTTACAGTGTATTTATATGATTGATTATTTCAACAAAGGTTTAGGCTACATGGTTCAATTTCATTGACAAACCAAGGTTGTTAGACCCACAAAGCTCTCAATTATTTATACATAAGATACAAGCCATCACACTTATTTGGATGACCTAAGTAAGGAAATTAATGGGGATTTGTGATTGAATGGGAGAATCTACCTATGGATTATACACTACTCGGTTACGCAGCACGTCAAGCACTGAAGCGCTCTTGAGGGCTGACTAGCTCAATGTCACCTGGTGTATTTCATAGTTGAATAAATTCTGCAACATTCAATTTTTCAGCCTCTGCTCATAGGGAAGACTAACAAGTTCCCCAATCCACTAAGTCTTTTAAAACCATAAATCACAAAACCACACTTGGTTGAAGCCAAATAGAAATCAACTAAACTAAGAATGAATTGAAAATAATTTAAAACAAAGAAAAATAAACCTACTTACAAAATAAATAAGGAAAATGTTGGCATAGAATAGTACCTTGAGTGGGCCCCTACTCAAGGTTGAGTTATGTCTCTATACACTTAAACATTCATCACAGGTGATAAGTCACAAATCTCCAATATCATACATGATAGCACAACAAAATATATGGCACAAAGTAACACATAAATTGTTAGCCTCTTTCATAAAGGCAATTATAAATCCAAAAATACATAAATTAAATAATGTAAAGCTAGAATAAATATATTTATTAAATTATAATATTTAATAAATATTAGAGATAGTTAGGAATAGTATTTTGTTAGTAAAAATGGACTCTAGAATAGAGTCGTTTCCTAGGCTCTAAAATAGGAATAAAGTTAGTAGAATGGTTAGAAAGTCATTTATTGTAAATGAACACTTGTTGGTTTTCCAAGTGATCCATAACTAGATTTAAGTTAGAACATAGAGCTTATAAATAGGTTAGTTTCCTAATTTCATTGTAATGTGAGAGTGAGAGTTTACGTTTGTAAACTCCTGCAATTTGTTATGTAATATCTTTTCATGATCAATAAATTTATGTGTCTGAGGACACTTCTGAAAATACATGTGATATCGGAGCCACATGTTTTCTCTTTGGGATTAAGAGAGCTAGAAAGTATATTTGCAGTTGCGTTATTGAATGCACAAGGAATGCGAGAAAAGAGAGTCACAGGTGGAAATCTTCCATGAGAAGGTTTTTTACAAAGGAAATTGTGGTCAATGGTGATTGCGTTATGATGCAGAATGACCGAACACGATGAAGTCTTAACATCGCAGAGATGAGTTAAAACCCTCACTGCGAGAAGCATCACGTCTGGAAATCTTTCTCGCTTCTGGACAAAATATTGCACAATTTGGTAAGAATTTCTATTTTTCTGTGATGTATCTATGCGCTAGGAGAAATTATAGTAGTTTGCTAAGGCATATATGAAAGGAGACGCATAGTGTTTGAAATCGTTAAAATCACTGTAAATATTGTGTCTTACACCTGAAGTTGTCATTGTTTCTTTTTGGCGGAGGCCGTAACGGTTAACTCTCTCTTATAAAAAGAATATGAAACAAACAAACAAAAATCTAAGTTCAGGGAAAGGAAAACGAAGTTTCTGCCTCCACCTTTGTTTGTTAAGATACAATTTTGAATGACACCCCTTCAAAACTATGCAAGTTCAAAGAGAAAAACTTTGAAACATTCAGAATATGTTTTGATATACAATTCAAGTTTCTTCGCAACAGATTAAAATTACAGTCCTTTCTCCTTGGCAGTCACAAGTTTGATTTTCTAGTTCTAAACGTCATGAAAATTTAATGAAGAATGCCATAATACATTGTTGTCATTGTTCCATCAACTACAATCGCTCTTCCAATGACTACAAGTTTTCGTCTATGAATGTTTTTCAAAAAATGCCTCTGACCTCGCAGAAACTGAATTTTGTGAAAACCATATGTATGCAGCTGCCTGAAAAAATTGTTTGAATGTCAAAGGCTTGGTTGCTTTGGTCTCACCATCACTCCAACACCAAAAAAATCATTATTTATCTTCTGCCACTTGTCACAAGATATTTCCTTTTGGTTTTCCTTCCTTTTACTAGTGCTTTTCTGCGCGCTACTACCTGGAGATTTGATATTCCTTGCACATGGAATTTTCTCAAAGTAACTACAGTAGGCTCAACATTTATCACTTGTGCTATAGTTTCCAGTCTAAAAAGTTCAAGTGCATCATGTTTCATTGTAGTGATCTTCTCATTTTGTTCACCAGCATGATGTTGGAATTGGGATGCCACTTGAATGGTGTTAGGAATTAGCACAGATTCCTGTTGGGTTTCAACCTTCTTCAATATATTACATGGAGAGACAAGTGTGAGCTTGACGTTGCTCTTTATCCACAGAATTTCTGGCTTGGAATGTGAAACTTACATCAGGGCCAGATGCGTCAACCGTACTAGCAGACCTCAATGTGAGATTGAGAGAATGGCCCAGTTGGTACTTGTGAACTCATTGAAAATTGAATTTGTTGAGGATCAGGTGGATCCTGGAACTGATCCTATTCCATTTGCTTTTGTGGTGGAAAATTCTGTTGCTGGTAGTGTAAACTATTAGGTGAATTCCATCCTACAGAGTTTATACAAAAGCTCATTGCATCTGCAAATCCATTAGACGATATAGAATTATAAAGGTTTCCATTGTTGAAATTACAAGAACGATCCTCTGAATTTCTGCCACAATGTGTAAAATGTTGTTGATGTGGCTGATTCAAAGGATGAATTGTAGACATCAGCAGTTTACTGCATTGTGACATGTGGAAATGCGTATTATTTTTGAACCATTGCAACCTACAATTCATGCTTGGGGAACATCATAAGCTCATTGAGATTAAGACTGCAGTTGCATGAAGTTGGAGTTCCGTCGATCGGTAATTAATGCATAAGATCGAGATCCAGTGAATTGCTCAGATCGTGAGAGGTGGAGAGAGTCGAGCATCATCGGAGCCACCGTGAGTAACTGTTTGAATCGAAAGAAGAGCCTGCAAACCAAAATCATAAATTCCAGAAGGTATGCTTGATGACAAAAGTGATGCTGTTACCCTGTCTTGACGTCGTCTGCATTCGGTAAAACTGCATCTGTGTTGACTTCATTGAAATTTACTGAGTCAGGAATGTTTAAATGTGGAGAATTTTTATCTTCTTGGTCAGAGGCAGTGTTCCCAGTTTTCAAGATAACGTTAATTCTAGAAATTTATTCCCTGGACTCATTAAATTTGCTTGAGCTTTCCTCTCGGTACATGCCAGCATTTTTAATTACTGTTCTAGAATATTTTGTAACTGCTATGATCGTCACGTTGGAGGAGTTCCAGTCAGAATAGGTTAAGAAAATGGTGGATTGCTGAAGTTTTTTCAGCGACTGGTTTGAAAACCCTTCAGATTTTATTTTCAAATTCGAGTCTTAATTGCATGCGCTGCTAGCCTTAACTATGATACATAATATTTTTACACAAGCATGAGGAAATTTTGTTTAAAAGGTTTTCCAAAGTTTTTTAAAAAGGTGTCATAATTTTCCAAAAAAAATTAAAATAAAAAAAGGGTCGTAGTTTTCCAAAGTGAGAAGTGATATTCTAATATTTTAAGAAGGGTGGAGTGACTTCATAATGTTAATTCCATTATTTTAATGGAAATTATGTAAAAGCATGATTATAAAGGCTTTTTAAATATTGATTGGGGAGAGATAGGGAGTGGAAAAAATATTTGTGAAGGGAGTCATAAGGGTGAAGATTGTCATTGATTTTGTAATAAGGGTGATGTTTCTATTTGTAATTTCGAGTGATAAGGGAAAGCTATTGTTGTAATTCAAAGTATTAGTTTACTTTGAGAGATTGAGTTGGTACATATCCAGATTTTGAAGACAAATTTCTTCCAAGGGTTGTGAGCTTGGCATATTCATTACTTGAAGGTGGATATTTATTATGTACTCAATACTTAATAAAGATATCATTTTTTTGGTGTTGATGTGTCCTAGATCTTCCCGAAATTGAATAAGGGGATATTAGGTACACCATGTGTGTTTGTGATGGCACATGTTTTTTATGGCTTCATGTTGTTGCTTTTTGATTTGTGTCTAGTTTTGTCACATCAATACTTTCATTTAATATCGCATACATAAAGTTCAATATTAGCAAGCACACCACATAGTTGCAAGCTCAACACATGCATTTGTGTAACTACAACATATAATCAACGATTGTCTACATCAAAATTCTACATCAAATAGAAAATTCACTTAGTCAAGTTAATGCTTTTCACAGCAAAGTCTTCATCAACGTTCTTGCAAATCCATTTAAAGAACTTGTAATCAAATTCATTGATTTAAGTGAATCATTAAAAATTCATTGTTATTGAATTTTTAAGAGAAAAAGTGAATCATTAAAATCATTGTAAGCTTTCTTGGGTGCATTTTTGACAGTGTTCGACACCCTTCCTTTACGCAAAATCAAGTGAGTGCATGAGTTTTTAAATCAAACAAGCAACAAGTTCCCATCTCTTGCAAGCGAGCGTGATTATTCATTCAAGAAATTTTCATCAAGTCAGTACAAAGATCAAACCATCAAGCGAGCCAGTGTGAAGTTTATTGCAACAACCATCAAAGAAAACAAACAAGTTAAAACAATTAAGCAAGTTGAGATCGACATCAAGTGAGCGCGGTTATTCATTCAAGTGAGCGTGAAGTCATCACGTAAGTCAAGTGAGCACTTAAAAGCGATCGTCATCAAGTGAGCGTGAATTCTAGAGTTTAAGCGAGAATATTCTACAATTCTAGCAAGTGTTCCCAGCAAGTGAAATAAGCAACTAATCAAGCGAGCGTGCCCATTCAAGCCACATTCAAGCGAGCCTGTCATTCAAGTGAAATAGTTCAAAGCACGACATCTCTGACAAGAGAGCCTGATTTCAATTGAGCAAGTTCATATGGCGCAACATATTCAGTTTATAAACATTCTTCATAGTTTGATCATCTCCAGTGATGAAGACATGGTTCACATTAGCAAAGACACTCTTGCTGATCTTTCACGACATCTACAAAAAACACATGAAACTATTGAGTTTCTTCAACTAGAAACGCAAATTCAAAGGATTGAATTACAAGAAAAGAATGATACTTTCAAGTCTTTGAACCATACAGATGATAAGTCATTCATCCCAACAGCTTCAAGTGTTGAAGTTGTTCCAATTCCAATTTCTTCCAATCCCATCATCAAGCCATGGGAAGAAATTCAGAATAACAAGAATCGACGAGGCTTAAGATATGTCATTGATGATAGCACCTTACATATCCCAGATTATTCCAAGCCAATTAAGTTCGTTAGTGCAATATTTCTTGCACCACTCACCTCAGCATATTCTGAGAAAGTTTCAGACAACCAGCAATGCAGACAACCCAAAATTGCAGACAAAAAGAATTGTACGCAACCTGAAGTTGAAGTCCAACTGAAATTTTCTCATTGTCAAAGAACTGGTCATATGGAAGATCAGTGTTTTGATCTCCATCCTTGTCGCCAGTGTGGAAAGCCCAATCATTCCTCAGCAAAATGTTGCAACCAACAACAAAAATTAGCCAGATTGCAAATACATTATGAATGGATCGACCCTTGGAAATGGGCATCCACAATCAAACGATTGTCTCAGTTCTACAATCGAATCCAATCACACATAGTGTAGCCAACAGTGAAAAGATGATGGTACTTCATACAGTTGAATGGGGGAGTACACCAGTGTAAAACTCCTACACCTAAAGGGGGGGAGTTTAGGAAACTTTCCAGAGATTTGTCTCTCCTTTCAGCTGACAAAGGGGGGAAAATGTCAATGAAATTGACAGTGGTTGTCAGACTGAAAGTCTCGAAAAAACCAGCAAAATCAGCGAGTGGGCATCAACAAATTTGCCAGTGGGCAGTCAACAACAAAGAAGCAGTGAACAGTTTTCAGCACAGCAAAAGAAACAGTGAGTTGTTTTTGACATCATCAGCTAGTGGGCTTTGAACAAATTTTGATGTTGATTTCATGCAAAGGACAGATGGATCCTTTTGCAACGTGGCACTTGATGGAGTTGTCAAGCAACATTCAGAGATGAATCAGACATACAGCTAACTCATGGTCTCTTCAGATTGAAGATTTTTTCAGCATCAACTTGAGAACTTGGAAGATGGTTCCTCGTTCTTATTTTGGATTTATCCTTGAAGGGGGGAATGTTAGCCTCTTTCATAAAGGCAATTATAAATCCAAAAATACATAAATTAAATAATGTAAAGCTAGGATAAATATATTTATTAAATTAGAATATTTAATAAATATTAGAGATACTTAGAAATAGTATTTTGTTAGTAAAAATAGGACTCTAGAATAGAGTCGTTTCCTAGGCTCTAAAATAGGAATGAAGTTAGTAGAATGGTTAGAAAGTCATTTATTGTAAATGGACACTTTTTGGTTTTCCAAGTGATCCATAACTAGATTAAGTTAGAACATAGAGCTTATAAATAGGTTATTTTCCTAATTTCATTGTAATGTGAGAGTGAGAGTTTACGTTTGTAAACTCCTGTAATTTGTTATGTAATCTCTTTTCATGATCAATAAAGTTATGTGTGTGAGGACACTTCTAAAACTACATAAATTAGTGTAGATATATTAATCAAATTAGAGTAAGAATAAAGTTTATGTCTTATTTTCCCTGCGTTATAAGGCACTAGCATATTTATAAAAAACATAATAGTATTAAATTTGAAGAAACAACATCAACAATCCCTTTCAGTGAACTAAACAGAGATGAGAATAGTAATCAAGTTAACAAATAGTTTATGATTCCAACAACTTGTCAACAATGAATTATATTTGTGGCTTCCAATGCCTACACACTGAGCCAACGAGCTAATATAATTTCGTGTGCTAGTGGAAATGTGATCTTGAATGTAATTTTTAGACATAACTGATTCAAGATGGTAATGCTCAGTTGATATTTGAGAATTACCACATGCATTAAATAGCATCAATTTAATATTCTTATAACAATATTCATATTTGGAAAGACCATGTGCTTAAGAATTTTGGTCAACAGGCCCACGATTTTTGGTGTTGGTGTGCCCCTCTGTCTTGTCCAAGTGTCACCATGGTCATGATCCTTGTAGCCGCGGAATGAGTACATCTCACTTTTTTTCCTGGCTCCAAAAAGATATTCAGGCCATGCAAAAATCTCTTGAGTTTGATCAAAACAATGGGTCCCTTGTAATATAAAAGAATCATTGGACTGGTGATTAAGGTTTCCATGTTGATACTTGGTCGAGGTAAATAAGGCCACACAAAATCAACCTGTATATATAATATATTCTTCAGACATTAATTAGTTCACCAATTATTATATTATTGCAAACCATATATATATATATATATATATATATATTCAACCACACACATTGAAACCAAACTACCTCCTTAACATCTCTTAATTTTAATCAAAATTTAATAAATCAAGAAATCAAGAAACTATATGTATGTATGTCTGTAATCATAAGCAATGGAAGATATAAAGTGATTAAAAATGGAAAATGAGAGATAATTAGGGAAAAAAATGTTTTAGTAAGTAAAAAGGATTCCAAATAAGTGACTCGTCATCTCCCCCTAACCAGCTTTATTGCATGTTCTCATGGATCCTACTTTGTTTCAAGGAGCCAAAAATGTAGGTCACCCCAATTATAAGGAGGGTGGCTGAATTCCCTTGGATTGTAGTATCCCAATGTCTTATCCATGTCTACCCATTTAGAGTATTCTTCTTCTTCCCATTAGATCGGGGATCGGTAGAATCTCTAGAACCATGGAAGAGGATAGTGGAGGTGAATCCCTGTCCATCATGACCCATGTTTCAGTAAGGAGTGAGTGTAGAACATTTCCTAGTTAAGGGCTAGGCTTAATAAGGTTTTTTCGCTACAATAAACACCCTCCAAAAATTTTCCCTACACTTAAATTTTGGATCTGCCTTATAATCTTATGATTGTTCGTTCCAAGTTGATCATAGTTGCTTCATGGTCAGTTGATGTTTTTCTAAGTGTTCACCTCTTCTTTTGAGATTCTAAATATTGAAGCCACTCACTTACACGTGCTTATATTTTTTATGTATTCACAAATACACCTCTTCTTATCAAGCTCAAAAATCAGTTTCTTCCTGGGAAGATAAGCATTTCACGGTCCTTGAGATCAATGCTTGCGCAATATCTATAAATAGTAATTTCACAATTCTTAATACCATGCATTGCATAGCTCATAAAAATTGTGCAGTACCTCATTATAGTACTTATTAATTTGATAGGGATAGTCGCTACACAATCCAAGTGTATAGTCAGTGTGCAATTTTAATTGACAGTCTCCCTCACTCTTAGTTGAAAATGTACCATCATCTGGGTGAGTTTCTCAACTATTGCTTTTGTGTGATTTTTCTTTCATAAGTGTCGCTTTCACTTTTGCAATTGTCATTTTTTATTGGTTTCACTTTCAAAAGTGTCGCTTTTTATTTCTTTATATTTTTCATGTGTTGCTTTCACTTCCTTTAGCTTTTTCAAGTGTTGTTTCACTTGTTCTTACAGTCACAAGTGTCGGTTTTGATTGTTTTCACTCCTGCATGTGTGATACTTTGGCGCATCAATAAAGGAAGTTATAATGCACTCTTCTTCATTATATGATATTATATATCATAAGAATATGTGCTAATCAATCTCCCAAAAATTAGCACACTTTCTGGTTGCATTTGAAACTTGTGTTGTAACTTGTATTCTAAGTGTCGCAAAGCTACACTTTAACTCTCACACTTAGAAGTAAGTGTTTCTTTCTTATCGTTTCAAGATATGCAAATGGATCTTGATTTTTGTGCATTATCTTGGCCTATGTTTGATGGTGCATGTATGTGAAACTATTTTGGAACTTTTTTTATCATGTGTTCTCTCTTGTTCCATTGGTCCAACACTTTGACATTTTTGGTGCTTCCCCTTGTCTTCAAACTTTGCATACCTAAACTCCTATTTATTGGATGAGTGCATTGCACATTCTTAGCTAGAAAGGATGCATCCCTTAACACTTAAAACTATGAATTTTGATGTATTAGCAACGACCTCTTCCATAAATACATTGCACAATATTGAACCACAGTTCCTCAACCTATTCCCGCTTGCCCTTGAAAATTGTGCCCAAGGCTGACTCCTGCTTACAATCCATGCCTTCATTCTGAACAATGTAGTTGTATTGGATAGTGGAGCCACCTCCTGATCACTGCTGAATAGAAACACACAATACAAAGGGCCGCTTCCTTTCATGGTATAATGAGCGTCTTCTAAGAAAAGTGACTTAACCTTCTACTGCTTACCTCAAGCAATTATAAAATCCCTTCACCAATTGAGCCTCCTACTATGCATTGCATAGTTCTAGTGGAAATTATGTCCATCTTAAGCCCACTAAAACCCTTAACTGTGCAATATTGGAGTCTCCTCCTCAATCATTGTGTGTTATGTAGTTATAATAGCTAATCCTATCTCTCTTGCTGACTGAAACCGTTTACAACACAATACCTTGTCGTATCTTGCCTCCTACCGCACATTGCACAATTCTAGTGTATAGTGGGGTCATCCTTCAGTCCCTGTGAAGCTCAACTATGCAATCCCTACCTCCTCTTCCCTTAGCACTACACATTTCTCGTCATTCGTGAGTAAGTTCATCATGCTTGTCTCTTGGACTTGCCCATTGCGTAGAACCTTGAAGGAGCCTCCACCTATTGAGCATTGCACAATTATAGTGGGAAATATGGTCACCCCTTGGTCACTCTTGAGACAAACTACACAATCTCTAGTTTCTCTCTCTGAGAACACTTTCCAGTTGTCCCATCACAGTTAACATCTTCCATGAACAATCAAATGTAGAATAGATGGTTTTCATACTTATGTTGGATTTTCATGAGTGGACTTCATTTGCAGGTGTTATCATCTCAACATGGCAAGGTGATTCTCAAGGGAGATTACCAAGGAGATGTTACAAGAAGGAACTTATGAAAAAGAAACAAAAGGAGGAACCATCATGAATAACATGAATAAATATTGGACCAATACAAAGAGATGGAAACTCATGTTGACCTGGAAAATTCCAACACTTATCTAGACCCTTTGGAGGGTGAAGATGAAGTACAAGCAAAGATCAACCATGAAGAATTCAAAGTCATAGTAGCAAGGAAAAGAGATTGGCATTAATGAAATGAAGTCTTATGTCACAGTCACCAAGTCATGGCTTCTTAATGTGTCACCACAAAATTCATATGTGTCAATGTATTTTTCCATGTCACATGTGGAATGTAACTATGTAATTTAAAAAATAAGGAAATGTAAAATTAGTGAAAGCCCAAGGATCTCGCATGGAATGTGAAAATTCACTATAAAGTTCTAAAATCATATAGAAGCTCAAAGGTCATATTCGAAAAGTCATAGTAGAAGCTCAAGACTCATGAGGGAGGTCAAGAGTCACAATGGAGGTGGAGAGTCACCTCATTTGTTATAAATACGCCCTGATAGATCATGATAATGGACTTTGGACTTTTCACCTTGGCTTCTCTAGCTTA
Organism: Pinus albicaulis; assembly: GCA_034641835.2. Lineage (NCBI taxonomy): Eukaryota > Viridiplantae > Streptophyta > Pinopsida > Pinales > Pinaceae > Pinus > Pinus albicaulis. Next base: position 554,772,912 of record CM076569.1, on the reverse strand, counting down.
GCATAGGAGAGAATATAATTCCTTAGAGAACCAAGCGGTGACTTAATGTTCCACTCTTGGGGATAGTGTTGCATCATTGTAATCATTTCTCTTGGAACTTTAACTTAATGTATGAAGCTATCAGAGCCTCACACTTTCATGCATGTACAATGAATGATTGTAAGACTATTATTTCATTGTTTTCAGTGTATGTTTATTTTTACACATACTAATGAAAATGAAATATTTCGTTGGATTTGGTATGCATCTTATTGAATGTGTGTTGTTATTGCTTTTATAATCATTGTTGTCTTTTGAACTACTTCGTAGGTTATGTAACGATTCTTTTCATGCTCTTGTTTGTATCTTTTAGGATAGTACTATTATTTTTCTTCTAGAGAATCACTCTCTCTGTCCCTTCAGTGAAAGTAGCCTATATACATTCCGATTTTATGCCTCACAATGTAAATTTAATTGCTTGTTTCAAATATTGTTTGCATAATCTCTTATGTTGATAATTGCAACCAAGGAAAATTCCTAATAATAATGGTGATCGAACCTATTCTCTGGATGGGGCTCTTACTCCAAACAATGTGAGGTCTAATTGGTACTTCATACTGAGGAGACCCTCTTTGTTGGAATATTTCCAGCACTGTCAATGAGTGGCGCTAGAAGGAGGGCAAGATAAAATAACTGAGTCTATTGAGTCTATTTTGAATCTTTCACCTTGAATGGATCATTCCTAAATCATAATCATGAGATTTTTTTCTAATAGAGTGAACCTTACAGTCCACATGGAACTAATTTACAACTTGTCTTAATTAAAATTTGATGGCGAGGGTGGAACATCAATAGCTGAGCACACCTCTCAATTCCTTTAGTTTTGTGATTTTAATGAAGTCAATTGTGAATATGTTGCTTGTAAATTATTCACCCTCACTCTTGAAGGTCGATTTAAAATATGGTTTCATACCTTATCATATGATTCTATTCATTCATTTGAACAACTTTTTAAGGAGCTTCATCGAGCCTTTGACAAGTATGATTATTGAGATGTTTATAAAAGAATTAATAAACTTAGAATGAAGCCTATGAATCAATAGAGGATTTTTTGAACAAATTTTGAAGGAGCTTCATCGAGCCTTTAACATTTATGATTATTGAGATGTTTATAAAATTATTAATAAACTTAGAATGAAGCCCGTTGAATCAATATAGGATTTTTCTAATATATTTCTTCATCTGTGCTATGAATTTCCCAAAAAAGACGTGGATTGGGATTTATTTAAGGAAATGTTTCAGCGTTTGGTTCAAATCTCTTTGAAACATTGTGAATATGAATCCTTGGTTGATTATTCTCTCCCAATTTGTATTAATCATGAGACATCTATAATCTTAGAGGAGGAACCTTTTTCCCTTTTTGTCCCTTTTCCTCCTTCCTTTTCATTGCCTAACAAGGCAGTCTCTGGTGCTATCGTTGAAGTTGGGAAATACGAAAAATCAAATTGTTGATATATCTTTTCCACACTCTTCTTTTTTCCATGATCAAGATCTTATCAGAAGAAAATTTAAATGTTATAATAAATCTACGGAGCCTAAGGTGAATTTTGATCCCTTGATTCCTAAAGATCACCGAAATATTAAATCTGATACCATTAAAAGTGTTGTTTCTTCAAGGGATACCTGTGATTCTCTATTGTCTACATCTCATGGCCCTTTGTACCTTTTTTTTCTTGATCAATTCACTCCACCAACGAGTCCTTTAGATACCCTCAATTCTCAATTTTTTGGTCCAAATTTTTATTAGGAACAAGGTGTTCATATTCTATAGGTAGAGGAGAAGAAAGGTGAAGATAATTTTGATATCTCTTCCCTATTTCAAGGCCCTCTATGTCGATATGTTGTTCCTCCATTCTTGGCTGACCTAAAATCTTGTGATCTCGACAATCAGTCAAATGAAATCAAAGCTCTTAGCTAGGAGAAACCCTTGTAGAATCATAATCTTAATAACCATGATCCATTTGATTAATTCTTAGGTATATTTACCAATCTTTTGATTTCTCAAGAAGATCTTCTTATAGGAACTTATTCTTAAAATTACTATCCCTTGTGTCTTACTACTTGTAATGAATTTACTTGTGGTGAGAATATGCCATTCTCTTTGAATTCAAAATTTGATGAGCATACTTTTGAATTGACACAAGGTGGTAGGGCTACACATAATAAGGAAGAAAAAAATGAAATAAATAAGCATCCATCCCATTCCTTGCAGTTTCCATTCATCCATAAGGATAATTCTTTAGTTCATGTTTCTCATGAGATTTCTTTGATCTATAAATCCTCTGATATACAATTAAAATATCCTTATGAATTGAGTAATTTTTTGTTATGGTTGAATAATTTGATCGAACTAGTGATGTAGATAACTTCCATTTGGATAATTTTTAACTTGCTGAAATAATTGATACCAGTTGTCCACATATAATTCGCGATCTGACTCAACTATCGAAACACAATTATTCAAAATTTGAAATTTCTGGGACTTTTCAAGGAGTCGAGGCACTACAACTTTTGTTGATGGCTATTTAAGGTTCTCACGATCCTAATGAGATCCTTCAACTAGGTAAAATTTGGATTTTCACGCATAATTATCCTCTCTGCATTGTTTCACTGGATGAAAATTTGTTCTTGAAATATTTTCGATGTTTCCAAGATAATTTTCCTCATTTTCAAGTTTGTGTTTCTAATCATATTAAGAGTTTGGTTTCATTGAATTCATATCCATGTAAACCTTTGATATCAAACCCATGATTGAATGTATATCTTACATGGTGTTTAAAAATGTGTAACTAGGTTTGGTCTTCATAAATATGAAATGTACTTTTGATTATAGTATATTTTAAAATGAAAGAAAAATTCTTATTGTTATTTTTGTAGCATGGATTTCATACTCAAGGTTTTTGAGTTCTTCTAGGGTTTTTCCTAGGATCAATAAGTTAAAAGTGTAATTTTCATATGAAGAAGACCCCATCAAGCACATTGTAACTTGTAAAAATAATTAATTTTGTATTTAAAACTGTCAAAGTACCAAGAACAAGTTGGCCTAGAAGCTAAGAATTCAGACTCTATTAGGGAATTTCGTCCACCTTGGAAGCCTATATATAGGAGGGAACTAAACCTCTTATGGATATCGTTCATTCTCTCATCATTCAAGTGAAGGATAAGATGAAGAAGGCTAGCGAAGAAGGAAGAAGTACAAAGAACAAGTGTTTGGGTTATTTCTCTCTCTCTTTTCACACGTGCGAAGGAAGGAGGTTAGGCTTTTGCTACTGCAAGATCAGACTTGGAGAAATTGAAAAAGGAAGGTCGAAGGAAGGTCTATTAGGTCATCCTCAAGCCCTAGAAGAAGCAGAAACTCAAGCGAAGGTCAAGGTAAGCCTTAGAAGCACTATAGTTTCTCACACATGTGGAGGCAGCAACTGTTGCAGGGGTTGAAATTTTCAGACCTGTAGTAGAGGTCAAAATTCTATAGCTGGGCATGGAAGTTGTGCAGTTGGAAGATATTTGACTAGTTTTAACTTTGAAAATGGAAGCACATCATCAAGAAGGTTAGACTTGGTCTTGGAAGGGTGTTGCTCTTGGTCTAGAGGTCTTGGAATTCATCATTTGAAGAATCTATAATAAGAGAAGAGATTTGCGGGTTTTCCTCTCAAGTGGATAGGTTTTGGCCCAAGCTTGCAGCATATATATTTTGTTCTTGTGTATTGTTGATCTTCATGTGTTTGTATTTTTTTTTAATGATAAGAGGAACATAATAATAAGAGAATAGGTCAATAAGTAAGAAAAGTAAAAATACATCACAAACAATTATCAAGTATAAGATAAATCATCCTATCTATATCCCTATGTATTTCTCAACATGATATCAAATCTAAGGTTGGATAAGGGCATGATGAATATCACTACATCCTTGAAGAAGTATTTGAAGAAATTTTCTATGGTAGCAAGCCATATCAAACAAGGAATCAAGGCATTATGGAATATCCTATTCTCCACCAAGAATAGTATGACCAAGGCTTCTACAAAGGAACAAGGGTTATTCTCAGCACTTACTGACACATTTGAAGATGAAAATATTTGGGTAATCGATAGTGGATAATCAAGACATATGAATGGTGAGCACAAAAAACTAAAGACCTTATGAAGAGGAAAATACTCCTACTCTATTGACCTTGGTGACAAGAAGAGCTATCTTGTCATAGGAATTGGATCAACATCGCTCGAACTAGAGAATGGATGAAACATTCATCTCAACAACATCATATTTTTTCCAAGTTTGCAAAAGGATCTACTCTCTATTTCATGTCTAGAATATAAGGGAGATAGAGTTTCTTTTATATACAAAAATGTTGTATCATGGGATAAAAACTCTAGAATCGAAAATGAAAGGATCATTGGGATTCGTGAAGGAATACTCTACAGCTTGTTGACTCCTCTCTCTCAAGCTTTAGTTCACATCGATGTAAATCCATGTGAGCTTCGGCATAGAAGGTTTGGTCACCTTCACTATAAAACATTACCAACTGTAAATTCAATGGTGAATGGTATCCCTGAACTCAAGGAGGATCATGAAGGAGTATGCAAGGGATGTGCATTAGGTAGAAATGTTAAGAGACCATTTGGAAGCAGTGCTTCAAGTTCAAAATAAATTTTGGATCTCATTCATTCTGATTTTTGTGGTCCTATGTCTACAAAGTATTTTGGAGGTCACTTATATTATGTAACAATCATTGATGACCACTCAAGGAAAACTTGGATCTATTTGCTGAAGTCTAAGGATACAGTATTCAAAAAAATTCAGGAATTCAAGGCTGAAGTAAAGATCCTTACAGAAAGAAGAACAAAGATAATAAGGTATAACAATGGAATGTTGTGAAACCAACTCCAAAAATATAATAAAAGAGATATCAACGTCTTATAAATAAGCCACTTCGAGGAGGCAACCTCCAATACATTACATGAATGAAAAATTCTTCGATAATACAAATGACCAAAACCTCCTTCTATATATAGGAGTCCATGGGTCCGTAATGTAATCCTAGTGGGGCCACAATGTAATCCTAGCCGACCTAACAATAATAATTTAAGGGCACAATAATAGCAATATCAGGGTTACATGGGTACAATAATAACAACAAGGGGGGCTACACTAACATAATAAGGGACTACACTAGTAATATAGGGACCTAACATGCCCCTCTCCTTCAAACAAGTGTTGTCCTTAACGCTTGATTATTTCTTGATGCTTCCTTATAAAATTCTCATCCTCCCATGTGGAATCTTCTACAAGAAAGTTATTCCACTTGTTGAGATACTCTAAAATTGATCATACTTGTAGAGTTCTTGTTTTTGTGGTTGCTTCAGAACTTCTTTTGATGTGATTTTGATCTTCCTGTTGTTTCATTTGATTATGCACCAAAGTTAAGTTATCCTTTGAGAGTTGGAGAACTTTTTGTTGATGCTCAATGTGATCTTCCACTACTTTATCATCCATATTAGATTTTATTTGATCCTTCAAACCATCCAAATTAGCCTCCATTTATGATTTTAAACCATCTATGTCATCTTTAGTTGCTCTTCGTAAGATTGAAATTTTTTGCACTTGGTACCGTAATTTTGATATCTCATACTGCAATTCTTCCTCTTCATGCGTCATAGTATAACTTTCTGAGGGCTTAACGAATATGGAATTATTTTTGGGAGCCATTATAAAACCCAATACTGATAAAAATGCTTTATTATGCACTTGGAATCACTTCAAACTGTTCTTTTAAACAAGACTTATGCGATTTGAAAACAAATACACACCTTTTTCTTGCTTCTAAGGAGCTCAATATTGAAACTGACTTATCTCTATACTTGCAGATCCTCAATATCTAAAATTTGGCCCTATAGTAGCCCTATGAAGCTTCTTTAAAATTCCATAGGTCTGACCTAATTTGGATTCTTCAAGACAAAGTTATGTCTAATCTCCCACAATGACCCAATTATTGACTGGTTTAGTAGAGTGAAATTGTACGACTTGCCATGTGTCACTGTTTCCTCCTTTGGCTCTGAAATTGATAGACATAGTCCATGTAATTGTGGCCACTTTTTACATCATTCCAATCTAATGCTCAGAGAGAGAGCTATGAAGGTTTTTCCATAGTCACCTCTTTGAGATGAAATTCAGAATCCTAAAAAATCCCTAACTTCCACAGATCATATCTCCTAAATTATTGTGAACCAAGATTTAAAATTTTTCGACGATGTTCCTTAGGATTTCATCTTCACTCTCTAAAAATTTCAGCTTTTTAAACTTCATAGACAAAAATTTATAGCGCAAATTCCGCGATGACCTGTTTAGGTTAAATTCAGGAGCCTGCAAAAATCCCTAACTTCCACAGATCATATCTCCGAAAATATTGTGAACCAAGCTCTGAAATTTTGCGACAGTTTTCCACAGGATTTTGGCTTTGCACTCTAAAAATTTCAGCTCCTAAACCTTCGTATAAAAAAATTTATAGCGAAAATTCCACGATGACCTATTTGGAGCAGCGAAACCCTAGAATCCAAAGTTCTGATACCAAATGTTGTGAAACCAACTCCAAAAATAGAAGAAAAGAGATATAAACACCTTATAAATAAGCCACTTCGAGGGGGAAACCTCCAATACATTACATGAATGAACAATTATTCGATAATACAAATGACCAAAACCTCCTTCTATATATAGGAGTCCATGGGGCCACAATGTAATCCTAGCCGACCTAAAAATAATAATTTAAGGGCACAATAATAAAAATATTGGGGTTACATGGGTACAAAAATAACAATAAGGGGGGCTAAACTAACATAATAAGGGACTACACTAGTAATATAGGGACCTAACATGGAGGAGAATACACTTCAAAGGAACTCACAACTTTCTATAAGGAGGCTGAGAGTAAGAGGGGCTTAACCGTCCCCTATAATCCCAAACAAAATGGAGTTCCTGAACAAAATAATTGATCTATTGAAGAAAATTTAAGAACTGTTACATGTTCAAGAGTTTCCGAATTTTTTGTGGGGTGAAGCAGCAAATAATGCTATATATGTTCAAAATCAAAGTCCTCATAGATCACTAGAAAACATGACTCCTAAAGAATAATTCACTGGGAAGAAACCAAACATGGACCATCTCTAAATATTTGGTTGTCCTATCTATATTCATATTATGAAAGATAAGAGAAAGAAGTTGGATCCTACAAGCATGAAGGGAATATTTGTTGGTTATAGTAATACCTCAAAGGAATATAGGATCTACGTAAAGGAAGGACACCAAATAGAAGTAATCTAGGATGCGATCTTTGATGAAATTAGTGTATTCGAGGAATCAAATGACCTCTTAATGGAATATGGTGATGAAGAACTTCCAATATTTGAATAATAATGCACCAGAGAGGAAGATAACTCGAATCATGAAGATGAAGGTCCCAATGAACCTGTGCAACTTGTGATTATCCATAAAAGTAGAAATAAACCTCATCGGTTGAAGTCAAGTATTATAGATTCAGAAGGACATCGAGCAGCCAAAGGAACATTCAGGGAAATTAAGAAGCCCAAAATATATTTAGGGTATGAAGCCTATATGAGGAAAATAAATATGCATAACCATCTACTTTTGATGCGGATGTCAAACATCAATAATGGAAATATGCCATGAATGAAGAGCATCAATCAATAATGAAAAACGAAGTTTGGGAGATCATACCTAGGCCTGAAGAAGAATATTTGGTAACTTCCAAGTGGCCCTACAAGATTAAACATGTCGTAGATGGAAGTATTGATAAATATAAGACAGGATTTGTGGCTAGGTTCTCAACAATAAGGCATCGACTATGAAGAGACATTTGCACCTACAAAAAGGTATAAAACTATATGTTTGTTGGTCTCTTTGGTAGGTTTGATGGGATTGAACATCCATCACATGGATGTCAAGACAACATTCCTGAATGACACTATCGATGAAGAAGTCTATATAGAACAACTCTTGGGATTCTAAGTAAATGATAGGGAGACTTATGTATGCAGGTTAAAGAAGGGATTTTATGGCCTTAAGAAAGAACCAAGGGAATGGTATGCAAGGATGGATGCATACTTACAAAGATTGGGATTCTCGAAGAGTTCTGATGATCTGAATCTGAATCTATATATCAAGGTTGTGAAGAATGAGCCCATAATCATTCTTCTATATGTGGATGATCTAGTTATGACAGTTGTAGAAGATCATATTGAAGAGTGCAAGAAGAAATTTGCAATAGAATTCGATATGAAGGATCTAGGGTTAATGCACTAATATTTGGGGTTGGAAGTTTGGAGAGGACATGATGAGATTTATCTAGATCAAGTAAATTATGTGATCAAGATCTTGAAAAGTTTTGACATGATGGATTGAAAACCTATGACAACCCATATGATCACAAACTTGAAAAGGCTAAGAAGTTCTGAATCAAGATCGGTAGATACGACAAGGTATATTCAATTTATTGGTTCACTGATTTATTTTGTAAATACTAGACCAGGAATTTGTTTTGCAATGAATTTTGTCAGTTAGATCTAGGTAGAGCCCTAGCATGATCATTTGATAATAGCCAAGAATATAATGAGATATCTTCAAGGAAAAATCCACTACTACTTGAAGTATGATAAGAGGAATTATGTCCACTTGATTGGATATATAGATTCAGTCTAGGGAGGCAGTGAGATGGATGGGGGAAGCACTATTGGAGGATGCTTTAGTTTGAGATCCTCCATGATATTCTAGATTACTAGAAATCAAGAATCAATTTCTTTGAGTAGTGTTGGGGCTAAATATATTGCAACTTGTGAAGTAAGTACAAAATTTGTCTGGTTGAGGAATTTGTTGTCCATCTTGTTTGAAGGACCAATGGACCCTATGATGATACATTGTGACAATACCTATTGTATAAGTTTTTCTAAAGACCTAGGGTTTCATGGAAAGACAAAGCATATAATTAACAAGCATCACTACATTCGAAATTTGGTGCAAGATGGAGTGTTGCAACTACAATATATCTCCATTGATGACTAGGTAGCTGACATCTTGAAAAATTATATTTCTAATAAGAAGCTTGTGTATTTGAGAGACAAGCTTGGACAGGTTGATATATCCTCCCTAGTTAAGAGGGAGAGATAGACACATCATTTTCGTCTTCACTTCGTGAAGAAATAATGGAGGATTGGGTAAGAATCTAGCTTCTGATACTCTTTGAGGATGAGATAGTTCATCCAAGATAAGAGTAGTCGAAGAGTAAATTCCTTAAGGACGTGTTAAATTCCAAGATAGGAATTTCCCTAAAATGGCATACCATATGAACACCAGGGTTGAGTATGTTCCTTGATAGAAAATGTTGATGGTGTCTATCAGTCATTGGTCTTGCCAGCATTGTGCTCTGATCTTGTGGAGAGATAGAGTTTTTAGTCAAGGCCTTGCTATGTGATAATTTTGTTTGGTTCAAATAAAAGAGATGGATTAACAATATAAATCTTCTTATGAGATGTATTCAGTCTGAGAATATCCATGTACCATTTATGAATACCTCCCTAGTTAAGAGGAAGTGCTGAAAAAATGTGTAACTAGGTTCAGTCTTCATAAATATGAAATGTACTTTTGATTCTTGTATAATGTAAAAGGAAAGAAAATTTATTATTGTTGTTTTTGTAGCATGGATTTCATTCTCAAGCTCTTCTATTTTGAGGTAAAGAACCCATTGATTTCTTCTAGGGTTTGTCCTAGGGTAAAGAATTCAAAATAGTCATTGTTATATGAAGAAGACCCCATCAGGAATAGTGTAACTCGTAAAAAGAATTATTTTTGTATTCAAAAGTGTCAAAATACCCTCCAAGACAAAGTGAGTCTGGCAGCTAAGAAGTCAACCTCAATTAGGGAATTTCATCCTCCTTGGAAGCCTATATATAGGAGGGAACTCAACCTCCTATGGATATCATTCATTCTCTCATCATTCAAGAGAAGGAGAAGAAGAAGAAGGCTAGCGAAGAAGGAAGAAGAATGAAGAACAAGTGTTTGGGTTATTTCACTCTCTCTTTTCACACGTGTGAAGGAAGGAGGCTAGGGTTTTGTTGTTGAATCTTGAGAAAAACATAGTGATGGGGATCACTTGTGATTAATTTATGGCTATTGAAATTGGAAAATGAATTGGAAAAGGAAAATTGGTAATAATTGGCATCTTATCTATGAAATAATGGAAAATAGGAGAAATGGAAGGTGAAAGATCACATAATTTCACGAGGAGGAAATTGAAGGAAAATGAAGAAAAAATATGCCTTAATGATAAAAAGGCTTATGAGGATCAATTCGTGGCTTTTGGCTAGTTATATTTTGACAATTCTATGATGGAGCTCTTTCTTTATTCTCTCTTTCTCTCATACTCTTGTACATTTAGAGTTTTCTTGGAGCACTCGTGGAGCACTTTGGCATACTTTGGATTTGGAGACAACGGGATGAAAAACTATAACTGGGTTTATTTGAAGGTAATAGGTTGTATGTGTGATTTCCTTGAAGTTTTATGGATGCATGGTATATGCATGTGATTATCTGGTTATGTTTTTTCATTAGCATGGAGGATTTCCTGGATTGACAGTGGTTTTAGCCTTGCCTTGCCATTTCCTGGATAGCCATGGTGTTTTTGGTTTTTCCCCTTGTTTTTTTCTAGTTGGTACTCATAATTCCTTATGGATGTGGATTTGAAAAACACTCTAGAGCCCTCGAAGGATATGGGTTGAGTTACTAGTTCTTGGAGCCCTGGACAGCTAGGGTAGAGAACGATATGGTTGGTGTAAGTGATGTATGATCGTGAGGTGGAATCACTAGTTGAGGTTTGAGGTCATTTGGCCTATGGAAACCCTAGTTTGGTTTTGTTTAGTTTACTCCATGAGATCACACATTCACGCTTGGAATATGGTGTAGGGGTGATTGGGTGAAAGAGAGATTTGGTTCAGCCCAATCTATGGTCAGGTGGTACGTGGAAGTCCCTGACTTGGTTGGATTTTTCATATGATAATAAGGGATCATTTCCTATTATATGCTATGAGTATTTGTACTTTATATTATGTGTATTTGATGGTTTTTTTTATCACGGTTATTTTTTTGTTTATAGGCATGGTTCCATGACAAGTTCTAGCTATGACTCTTAATGTGTTTGATAAGTTGATGAATGGTTAATGAATGAATGAGCTAAAAAAAAAAATTGTATCTAACATGAGAGGAAATTGGACCTTCTTTGTGATTCTCATATAAGTTTCAGACCCCTATATTCATATATGAATTCATGACTTGTAAATTACATGTTCACCATATGTTTGATGAAATCACTGTCATGGTTAGGCCTAGATAGGTCAAGTATTTGATCAAGTTTTTATGAATGGATTTGTCTTGATGTAATTTATCATTTTGGAATATCTCGTTGAATTATAGGTATTGTTCTGGAGGCTAGCCTGAAATGGTGGCTCATAATCTAAGACCACACCCTTTGAACTAGAGAAATTAGGCTGCAACTGCATGGATGCAGTGTTATGCATGTGTTTTGAGGCTTCCAACCACATGGAGACCTTGTTATGGGTGTGATTATTGGCCCAGGGCAGAGAAGTAGAGTTCCATCTCAGGGTTTGGCCACCTGGGGTGGTTGGTCAGCATTTGAGTGACTTGTAGCTCTCGTGGGATGTTGTGAGTTGTCATTTTGTCGTCAGTAGTAGGCCCCACTTCCTTAATTGGATCTAGGAGGTCGATTCAGGTCATAGTAGCTCTTATTTTCATGTCTACCCCTGCAGGCTGGTGAATTCATGTAAATATGGGAGGGGTGGTTACATATTGGTATAAGAGCTCTCAGGTTCAACACTTGGACTGGATGGGAGGAATGTGTTTTTCATGCATGCATGTCTGTTGTTTATGTGTTTGTTATGCATTCCTTGTGATAGTCATTGTTGAAGTAGTGTCTTCGTATATAAGTTGATGATGTTGATGTTGATATGGTTGACATGTTGATTTTATTGTATGTACATATATTGTGCAAATTTCGATTGATTTTGCAAACGAGATAACCTGCCTTGAACTTCATTGAGGTATGTTCATCATGTTTATATGTGGCTTATCTAACATGGTATGCTTTGCAGGAAGTAGAAGATCAAGATGACTAGCAGAATGGTGGAATACAGTTCACGTGATTCTCCCTAAAGATCAGATGAAAAACATAGTGATGATTACTCCCCTCACATAGCCGATACATTTAGAATTTTTAAAGAATAGATTATAATTTGTAAGGAAGATAATGGCATGATCATTCATTCATAGGAAATACTTGTTAGGGTACATGAAAATAAAGTAGAGTTTAATGCATTAATTCTTTAAAGTCTATCAAATTTGCAGATACAGGGACCGTTTAGGATCAATCATGGACAAAAGGAAAGGACATATGGGGCCTGTGGTTGTAGGTCTCAATCAGGATTAAATTTTGACAGGTATGATACATTCAGAGATGGTAGGTTCTTGGAAATAGCTGACAGGAGGGGTAATGACCGTGGGTTATATTCTATTTCTTGTTTAGATAGACAATATCATCACACTGTCACCATCCATATAGGAGGAGTGAGAATAAGTACTTTCTAGAGGAGTTCAAGAAAGTGAATCCTCCTACATTTTATGGAGAAATGAAGAAGTCACAAGATGCAAAAGCGTGGTTACTTAGGATGAATAAGTTCTTCATATTGCATGATTATTTAGAGAATATGAATGCTAAGATAACTAATTTCAGTCTTAAAGGAATAAAATACATTTGGTTGGAAGATGTGAAGAATGTCAGAGGAATTCGAGAAGATGATTTGACTTAGAGTGAGTTCAAGAGACTTTTCGAGAAGAATTATTTATCTAATAGATATTATGATGATAGGGCAGTGTTATATGAGTTGAAGATGGGATCCATGACTGCTTAGGAGTATACTAGAAGATTATTGGAGTTGTTGAGGTATGTTCCTTATCTTAAGGAGGATAAAGAAACTATTATCAGATTCATGAGTCGGTTTTTGGTATTTTTCAAAGACAAAATTGTGTTTGATGAGCCTAGATCATTGCAAGAAGCCATTAGAAATTTGAAGCATTTTTATGAGCAATCGAAGTGCAAGACCTATTATAAGAAGGATTAGAAAGGTAATGATAAGAATAAATGAAAGTGGGTTAAGAAGAGAGGAAAACCACATGATACAAATGATAAGGAGAATGCATAACCACACAAGAAGTTCAATGCATCTGACAGAGGACAGGTATTTAAGTCTAAGAAGAAAAACAAGGGTGATGGCAGGATGCCTTTGCAGTGTTGGACTTATGGCAAGGATCATCGTAGGATATAGACTTTCTGTGTTTCAACAATCCTCTTTGCTGTGACCCAATTCCTTTGAGTGTCTCCTTCTCCAACAAAGAAATATGTATTTTTTCAAGTTCTTTGAACTTTTTTATCAGCTTGGCATTCCATTTATTTTTCAATAGGTTCCATTTGACCCATTTCCTCATTCTCCATCCATATCTTCGGTCTTCATTCTCTTTCTCTTGTAGCCATTCCTTTAGTATATCCAAATGCGCTCTTATCACTTCAAGACTTATCTCACGCTCTTCATTACTTATATTACCTTTATGGCATTTATCTGAACCTTTTCTATGATCCTCCATTATAATTTTTCTCATGAGCTCATCCATGTTCATATTGGTGATCTGAAATTCTCCTTTGCTACTAAATACCCCATCAAGCTTCCTCTCTAAGCTTGATCTCTTCCTGGGTATTATCTCTCATGATTCACTCTATTGAACCTTCTAGAGATTCTCTGCTCTTTTGAACTCAGTCACCTCTCTCCTTTCTTCCAACATCTATTTGGATAGGTTCATCATCATCATCACCAAAACTTCATTGTTCTACTACATTAAAAAATCCTCACACTGTTACTTGTAATAATTTATTAATCAATAATTGATAAGAAGACCATACCTCACTGTCCATTGTCTGTTGCATATGATGATACTACAGTTTCTTATTCTATTGACTCTACTTTTACTATTGCAGTCATAAATTCTCTTTATACCTCAGAGTAATCTTCTCAACCTGTCTTTAAAGAAAATCTGAGCTACTTTCTCTCAAAGTAGATTTTCCTTCCATCTCTCTTCACTGTTTCTTCAAGTTTAAATCATGCAATCATCAGCCGTACAAATTCAACAAAAAGAAAAATATTTACCTAAATCAGATTTCAAATATTATTCCCCTTCTTTTCTTCTTTGCTTTTGTTGCACCTATGATTCTCTGAAAGCTTCTTCCTGCTCTGGTCTTTTCAAATGATGCAACCACAAAATTTCCATACGCAAGAATCTTCTTTCTCTGATACCAAAACTAATGACCTACTAGGTATATTCCTCCTTAATCGGTAGCCTTAAAAACACTAATGATATGCTACAAGTCTCAAAAAAGAGACTCAAACCTTTCCCTCTCTATCAATTTCATTAAAATTGCGCTCATATCAGCTATACATAAATATGGAAGGATTCATTTTCAGAGTTTTGTGCTATCTACAATGCCTAAGCATGATTAAGGGAATACATGAGCATGTTAACACTCTATTCCTCAAAACACACGTTCTTGTTTACCTTCAGTATAACTGGATGTATGAGAATGTTTGGGTTGAGAATGAGAATCAAGTTGTCGCAACAGGAACAGAACTCTGTGAATAGGAAAAGAAATTCTGGTTCAGGAACATAACACCCTCCTTGGCTATGCCTGTTGGTTACCATTAACCCTTCATATTTACTCCATTCGCTCTATCCGTAATTCTTAAATCCATCTGGTAGTGTTCATTAACTCAATTCGAATTCTCAACCAACTTGAACTCCTCTGTTTATAACAGAGATTCCCCTTTGTCATTCAACATGTATTGGCTTTTTGACAGTGCTTCAACACAACAAAGACTTCAACAACGAAATGTGTGATGGTGTCTTTATCTCCTCGGATAGACACTGAAATTCGAACAAAACAAAATATCACATAGGAATGCACTGAAATGAACAAATACCTTTGTGAAAAATCATTTGACTCATTTATATTACAGTCATGAACTGACACACAAGATATCTGGACATGAATTGATATGTCAGGCCTAGGGCCTTTAGACCTCTGTTAAAGAACCTTACTCATCATATCTACAAATCCGATCGACTTCTCACCAAATTGATCAACCAAGTCTGAATTATAAAATCAGAAATCAACAATTCAGTAGTCTAGGGATTACCCACGACACAATGCAAAAAGTAGTCTTGGGATTACCATAGGCCTTAAACCAGCTGATGGAAATAACACCATATCATTTCTTATGTGTATGGCTCCATGAAAACCATTTCAATGATCATTGGAAATAGATGAACAAGCTTTAACACTACAATCTATGTGGGTAATAATAAGAGATAAAAAAATCTGGACCTCTTTGTTGTAATCTGGGTCTGCAATTGTCTCAGTTCAGCCTTCTGAATCAAAGCATAAATATGGTGATCGATTACCAGTAGTAAGAGATCTCGTAAAGGCTAGTCGATGATCTCTTTTGTATGTGGTGTTCCTGCTGCTCCTCTCTACCTTCGCACCACTGTCATGATGACATTAATCAAATCTGTATTAATTATATAGACATAACATATGCAGAGACAATGCTATATAACTTGAACACTATGTCATTAACCAATTTCTGTTATACACAATACTTGGCCTGATTTTCGACATTAGATTGGCCCCCTATAATGCCTTTGAAGCTTACAAATATATACAAAAGGATTCTGCAACCAATTCTATTTTAGATCCACAATTTACTCAACCATATCCTAAAAATCCTCTAAATCCACTTTTGACTCAACTAAATCCCTATTCTAAGACTTCCTAATCCCTAAGATCTTAATGAGATCTTCTCAAGTCTAATATCTCTCGTATTCTCACATATTTGAGAATATTTACATTTAAAAACCTCACACCTATTTCTCACTTAAACTATAAAAAATATACAAATTTCCTATTAATAAATTAAATTCCTTATCAAACATTAGACCCGCTAAGTCAATCAAATATATAATTTTTTTTCGAGCAGGATTCTCCTGCATCAATTTTTACAACTACAACCATACAAAAAAATGTCCCTCAAGAAAGTTAAGAAGGATGATAAATTATCACCAAAGAACTATGGTCCTTACAAGGTGTTACAAAAGATTGGTACTATGGAATACAAATTGGAGCTTCTTGCATCTTCCCAAGTGCACCTAGTTTTCCATGTTTCATGCTTAAATACGGTTATAGGTGACAAGCTCCCAGTTCAAACAATATTTCTAGAACTCAACAAGGAAGGAAAAATCATATTCGAACCTGAAGAAGTCACATAAACAAGAACTCAATAACTACAAAATTGATCAATTTCAGAGCATCTCATCAATTTTAAGAACTTACCGGGTGAAGATTCAACATGGGATAGTGAGAATTTTATACAGAAGCATCCATAACTTCTCAAGCATTGAGGAAAATACTTTTTAGGAGGAAAGGGGCATGTTAGGTCCCTATAATGATAGTGTAGCCCTTAATTTTATTGTTAGTGTAGTCCCACTAATGTTATTGTTGTGCCCATGTGACAAACTCTCAATTCAAACAATATTGCCAAAACTTGACGAGGAAGAAAAAATCATATTGTAACCTGAAGCAGTCACGAAAACAAGAAATCAATAGCTATGAAATCGATCAATTTCATATTATCTCATCCAGTGGAATAACTTACCCACTGAAGATTCCATATGGGAGAATGATAATTTTACACAAAAAAATCTAGAACTACTCGAGCATTGAGGACAACACTTGTTTGAAGGAGAGGGGCATGTTAGGTCCCTATAATACTAGTGTAGCCCCATTAATGTTATTGTTGTGACCATGTAGTCCACTTATTTTTATATTGTGACTCCTTAGACTCCTATATATAGAAGGTAGGTTTTGTCATTTGTATCATCCAAGAATTTTTCATTTATGTAATTTAAAGGAGTTTTCCCCCTTGAAGAGGTTGATTTCTAAGCCATTGATTTATCTTTTCTTCTATTTTGTGATCTGGTTTCATAACAAATTTCTCTTGGGAAGGGAAAGATTGGTCCAAAAACTTTGATATTGATGGAGGATGTTGGTTTCCCTTTCCAAAGAAGTCATCATCGCTACTAGACTTGATAAAATTTATTCAACGAGAAGATCTTATTTTATGGAAGGATGTTTTTTATTCATTCAAAAATTTGTAACATGTGAGGGAAGATAAAGTAAGATTTATAAATATCACATTTGGGTTCTTATCCATCTAATGGGGTGAAAACCCCTCAACATGCCCTATTACCTAATAAAATGTTCATGAAGATGGAAGTGCTAGTAAGGAGGAAGAAGAATAACCCCAAGGTGGGTTTGTGTCAGCAGGAACTGATTAAAATGTTGATATATGTTGAGCTGCACATACTAGACTTACCATGGGATGTTTTCATTTGAGGTATCAAAAGTAAACCTTGGGTGATATTTTTACCCCAAAATGGACAGATAAGCTCTGAGTTCTCCTCCTCATTAGAATGAAAATATCTCACAAGGAGTTTGGTGATCCCACAAACTTAGAAAGGAAAAGTCCTAGCACCTAGTTATGAAACTTAGGGCTCTATGGAGGAACGAATACTTCCAAGGGGCTTAAAACTCTAATACATTGTAATTCATTGCAGAGGAGTTCAAAAATTATGTATATGAGGAGAATGTTGAGGATCTAGCTCCATCAGAGGAACAAGGAATTGAAGAAAAAATTGTTGAGGAGCTACCATTGACCTTAAACATTGCAACCAATAGTGGAAAGTCTAGAGAATCGATTCTATAGTCGAAGCTACCATGGCCTTCTTGAATAGAACAAAAATTTGATTCTGAAAAATGAAAATCCTAAAGAAAACATGCACTAACACATAACTAAATTGAATAATCTAGGAGCCCTACTTCATGTTATTGACCAAGAAGAAGACCCTATATCTAGGGCTAAAACATTCGCTGAGGGGTATACAGAAGAAATGCAACATGTTATTAATTTTATTTTTGATGATATGCTTACCAATACCTATGTTTTTATCTAATTAAAGCCTGACATGCCACAATGGTAGACCAAAGATGATGTTTTTGACCTAGGGATCACTAACAAAGAAATTCATCAACAAGTGTTATAGCATCATTTTTCACCATCATGTGATTCATGATTGTCTCTATGGCCTTGGGCACCCATTCCCACAGACTTGAACAAATTTCATAAAAAACAGTGTTAAAAATCCCATACGCGGGTATGCCCAGAATTTTCTACGTGTATACGCGAGTCCATATATACTTTTTCGCGTATGCCATTAAAATCATTAAAAAATATATAAAATTCCCTATTTTAGGGCTGGGTTGATGGTTACTCCAGTCTTCCAACCACCCCAGCACGTGGCCAACTGTTTCCAACTGATTGAAACTACTTTGAGGGAGTATAAAAGCCCCTCATGTGCATGGCCTAAGGGAGAGAGAAATTTATAGACATTATACTCTGTTGGAGCCCCAATTCAAGTCTGATTTCCCATGCCTCCTGCACTTTCCCAGATTTTTACAGGAAACCCTTGTTTCCTGGAGATGTTCATCAGTTTATATGTCATCTCGTGTGCACAAGTCTTGAAAGTATCCTAGCGAGGCAAGGGTGGGACGGATCCAGACGACGGTCTGTTAGAAGATCGTGGAATGATTCAGGTGATCTCTCCACTTTTTATTACTGTACATGCTGTTCGTAATGAAGAAGAACCATCTTGTTCCCGAATTCATGTGTTAATATCTGCTTGCATATGTGAAAAGATTATTATTTAAGCATTTATTATTGTTTGTATGATGTTTCACATGGATTTCATTGACATTTAGGATAAATATATGCTGTACAACTAGATTTTCGTGCATGTTTCTTCTTGGTTTTCAGGTTAAGGAGGAAGAAGGGTTGCTGGGGGTTTGGACCCCGTGGCATCTACATCAAACGTAGGATTACAGATGAGTTCTACTATCGATGTTATCTAGTTTTTAGCATACAAGTGTGGTTGTGTGAGTCCTTCTTGAATAGCATGCCCTGATCTGTGGAGGTTTTGACCCAAAAAACCTCTAGGGAGTTATTTCCCAAAACAGAACTGGCGACTCCGCTGGGGACCTCATTTTTGTGATTCCCCTATTGGGTGGTTTTAGTTGTTTTAAAGGTTTCCAACAGTTTTAATCATTATTTCCAGTCCAGTTAACTTTTTCTCAGTTAGACTGAAGACCTGGTTCTTTATCCAGGCTGGATCTTTTTTATTTTTCATTATTCACTTTTTCATACGCAAGTTTTCCTTAACACAGACACGTATACACGCAGTTTTCTTCAAAAGAAGTCGCGTATACGCGAGTTTCCTTTGACACAGTCGCGTATGCACGCTTGTTTCAAAAATTTCAAGTAGCATATGCCTGGGCAAATTTTGAAATTTTTGATTTCTTGACTTTTTGGTCCTGTCTGCCTGTGGAGACCTGTTCCTGCAGTATCCCTATAGTCTCTGGATTGTGTTGAAAATGGTTATTGGTCTTTTTCTCTCTTGATTGGTTGAAGACTGGCTTATCTGGAAAATTTTGTTTTTTAGTGCTTGCATTTTTTGTTCGAGTACCAAGATCTCTTTCTGGGGATTCTTCATTGTTCTGCTTCATCAGGATAGAGAGCTTCTGCTCATATAATCTTTCCTAACTTTGTGTTTTGCGTTGCGCTTCGATTTTTGCCCATTTTCTAGTTGGTTTTCTTGAGTTCATTTGACTAGGTCTTGTTGCAATTTTTTAAGAGTCTTTCTTGGTTCTTTGAAGTTTTTGTTTTCTGCAAGGTTGTACTATTCTCCTAGGCTGAGTTACTGAGTTTCCTGTCTTCTTTTGCTCATATAAATCTTGCTACTAAGTGGCACTATAAGATTTGGAGCGTTTTTGAAGTTTTGCTTGAAATTTAGAGTTTTTTGGCTTGCTAATTGGATAGTTTTCTTGGTCTCTTTGAACTCTTCTTTTTATAAAATTCAAAAGCTCAAAAAACATTTTGTTTTTTAATTTTTCTTTTGTTTTACTTTTTTGTTTTAGTTTCGTTACATCTTTTGAAGCTTTGTCGAGATTTCTTGCCTTTGGTTTCTGACTTGATTTGGTTAAGGAATTTTCATTGGTTTCTTCCTCTTGTTTCAAGCATATTTTGGTGTCTTTATACTGAGAGTTTTTTATTTTGGGAACTAGTTTTGTGGACAACTGAAAAGTGATAAAACTGAAGGATTCTTGGGAAATTTCTCTTTGCTTTGTTAGATTTTGCATCTTATAATTTACATGTTCCTAGTTATTTGAATTAGGTGCACTTAAGCATTTGTAGTCTTTTTCATAGATTTTGCGAGTGTGAGTTTGATATTTGAAAATAAAAAATATATAATCTCGTAGAACCCGTGTAGAAATTTCTTTTCATCGAAAGGCAATTACTGCATCTGCATGTAGTTTGGTTTTCATTAAATTCTTTTCTGCGTCATAAAACACCACAAGTTTCATTTCCATATCCCATTGACCTAATATAACAGCCAATTAAAATAAGCACTATAATTTAAAAACAACTAGCAAGTTTTTTATTAAGTGTTATACACCAACTAGCTAGGTTCTACGGCCTTGGATTAGGTGAGTGGAGAGTTAACTCTCCAAGGCCGCTCAAACTAAAACATAGAAGTTTATTAATTGAGCGAAATCCAACTCCGTTAGGTGGACCGGGAAAGCTCTCCTCCAGAGAGTCAAGCACGAGGGGAAGTGAAGGCCGGGAAGAGAGATACCCACTCTCTGATTTGCTGGATCTTGCCTCAAGACCGTTCCGCCCGGCTTCTGACATGGATTGGTGCCCATAGTTGCCATTCCTAGGTTCCACACAGGTGACTGCGGGGGGGAATACCCATGGTACTTGAGGCAGACGTCATATCACTTCCAGCAGTACTTCTGGGGGGTGCCCCGACGAAGCTTGGGTACTTGTGCCGGCAAAGGCTGTTGTTAGGAGGTCGGCGTAACTGTTTCTGATACCTTCACTAGTAGGCCTGGGCTGTAATTATCCCAGACTTCTTTCGGGAGGTCCTATTCTTCGCTTTCTCTTATTTTGGTGTCTGGTCCTAATCACCCGGAGCGGAAATACCTGAAGGTTGTTTGCTTGGTTGTATCTCAGGGATTTTTTGTAGTGAGTGCTCTTTGCTCCTAGCTTGCCTAGCTTTATACTTTTCTGAGTCTAATTAATATGTTAAAGTGGCTGATCAAGCGCCTCGTCGGTCGAGGAGAGTTCGGGGGTTATGTCCCGAAGCTGTTGAGCCTTCTTCAAGAAGGCGTAGGAGTAATATAGCAGGTGAATATCACCCTGTGGTATCCGACACAGTGGAGAGAGATCCTCCACAAGGGATTGAAGGTTTTGTAATTGGCTCCGGTGTTGGTTCCGAGAAGAGCACTTCGCTCACCTCGAGAGTCTTATTTCCACGGGAAGAAGAAGTAGAAGTAGAGGAAGTATCTCAACCCTCTGAGTCACTTCCATCTCCTCTTCCTCCTGATTATCCGTTTGTTGTTGAGTACATCAGACCTGAGTCAGAAAGAACGGAAAATCCTCCATATTATTCATACCTTTCGATGGCCACGACTGGGAACGCGGCTTCAGCTATGAGTGCTGCAGGCATTCAGACTCCTGCTTCAGTAGAAGGAGGGGGCACAATTGCTATATCTTCGATTGCTTCTAGTACTGATGTGTTTGGCTCTGGTTTCACCCAAGCACAAATCTGGTCCCTTTTGTTTTGGAATGCTCACTAGTGGGATTCCTTCGTTTTCCTTTTCTGCTGATGCAGCTGCATCTACACCCATGTATTCCATGGCTAGTGGGTTAGCTTCTTTTCAAGGGTTCCCCTTCGGAACTGGGCATATTCCTAGTTCGAATCCTTCTTTAGGGTATTTTCCTTTTACTTCTTAGACTCAGAGTTTTAACCCTTGGTCTGGAGGTCAGAGTTCGACTACCTTTACAGGCTGGAACCTTGTATTTACAACAGTGGGGGCAGGGAATCATTTTTATGCTGGTCACCAAGGGAATGCTTCTTTCCCTTCGTCGAGTGCTTATCAGACTTTTTTCCCTCTTTCTAATGCTTGGAACCCCTATCAAGGGCTTTCCTCCTCATTCAATACTTCAGGAGGGGGAACTGGTCCGGTCTTTGGTAACTCTACGTTGGGAGGGGGCTTTTCTCCTTTTTCTACGAGTTCTTTCTGGCAACCTGGTGCCTCATCAAATCCAGGTTACTCTTTTTCAGAATGTAGGGAATTCATCCCATCAAGGATGGAATCCTCAGGCTCCTCCTCGCTTACCTTTTCTGGCAACTTTAAACTTGCCAGGTTTGTCGAAATTGACACATGATCCAATCCGATATAGTCCGGGGTGGCCTCTGGTTTTGACCAAACTACCTTCAGAAATTCCAAAGTTTGAAGGCAAGAATGGAGAGGATCTGGCTGATCATATCACCACTTTCCATTTATGGTGTTCATCTAACTCCCTGATCGACAATTAGATTAGGTTGAGATTGTTTCAACGCACCTTGACTCGAAACGCTGCCAAGTGGTATATTGAGTTAACTGGGGGTAGTTTTTCTACTTTTGGAGATTTGGCTACTACATTTCTAAATCATTTCCAGTTGCCTTTCCACTATGATGCCGAGACTGAACTCCTAGCTAATTCTAAGCAGGACGATGCAACCCATATTTCTGACCATATTCAGGAATGGCGGAGAAGGAAGAGGCTTATCAAAGCTCATATTCCGGGAGAATTCCTTTTCGAATGGTTTTTAAAATCTCTGCAGTCAGATATTTCTAAGGATGTATCCCTCTCAGGGGTATTTTTCGAGGAGCACGCTATTTTTAGGGCCCAATAGCTTGAATTTATATATTCTCAGTCTAGTGTCCTTCATAAATATTTGCCTAATTCTCCTCTCTCCAAATTAGATTTATCCAAGACTAAACCTGGTCCTCATGGTGATGGACTTATTGGGTCGATCAATAGTGGTGCAGCTAACCTGCTTAGTTAATTGCAGCAATTGTCTATACAATATTCTCCTTCTAGTCAGGCTGTGCCTGCTGAGTCATCGCCTTCTCAATCTTTTTCGGTAAATTCCGTTCAAACTTCTAACCCTAAAGAAAATCAACAATCCGAAGGGAAGAAGAAGAGACGTAATAAGAAAAAGCACAAGAATGGGAAGGGTAATGCAAATAAATCCAACGAGCATGTTGGTGAGGGTCCAAAGGATAAAAAGAAAGTGAAGTTTCCATGCAAGTTATGTGTTGGAGACCATCTTACTCACCTTTTCCCTAAAATTCGTGATGCGCAGTGCTTGTTAGCTCAGCAGGGTTCTTCTAGTTCCCAGGTTGTGTTGACAAACCCTTATCCCCAATGGCAACAGTTAGTTTTTGGCACGAACCAAAATACTGGGGCTTCCTCTGGGGGCACCCAGGAAGGGGAAACTCCGTCAAACATATACATGATGAGTGCTCACGCGAATATCGCTACGAGATCCCGTGATTATGGCGAAGAGGAGTCTTTGAAAGCCAAGGGTGCTCTCGATGCTACTGAGCCGCTTCATATCACGAGGCCTACTGTTGAGCCTATACCTCGGATGCCAAAAACATCTACTAAGCATAGGACGATCAATCCAAATGCTAGGGCTATCCAGAACTACTCTATTGTAGAAGATATGGCACAGAGTCCTTGTGCCATGTCGGCTCTTGAGGTGCTCCAGTCTTGTCCTGCTCAGTGCAGCGCTCTGCTCACTGCTATTAGGGTTGTTGATCCAAAGAACTCTCTTATGATTACATTCGATATGTCTAATTTTAAAAATAGACTCCCCCATCATATGGATTTTCATATCAAATCGTCGTATCGAAAATTCAATATTTTTCGAACGGTCGTTGATGAGGGTGCTTCCACATGTGTGATGTCTCTCGCATGCTGGAAGGGAATTGGATCTCTCGTAGTTGTTCCATCTGCTACTCTTCTGACTGTGTTTGATGGTCATTCTCACAGACCTCATGGTATTTTCCCAGCTTTGCCCATCTGTTTTGGGGGAAAAACTGTAAATATAGAGGTTGAGATAGTTGATGCAAGCTTGGACTACAACCTTCTGTTGGGGCGAAACTAGATTTATGAGATGGATGCTATTGCATCCTCATTATTTCAGATTATTTGTTTCCCTCACGAAGGGAGGATTGTTACAGTGGACCAACTGGACTGTTCTCCTGTAGACCCGAATGCATCTACTGACTCAACTATTCCTAAGTTGGATAATACCAAGTCGCCTGTTGAGAATTTAGGGGTTGGAATGTATTCTTCTTTGATGGGTACTTTTGATATTCCACCTCCTACCGTTCATATAAATGATATTTCATCCTCCAGGGCTCCCCTTCGAAGAGAGTTCTTCAGAACTCATTATTTTTCGAACCCTTGGACCTTGCTTTCCCCTACCTCCACATTAGCAGAAGGTCAAGTGGGTGGAATGGCATTTCCCATGTCTGCAGCTGAGATTGCTTATCAGTCTATTTTTGACTCTGCAGAATCCATTCCAGCTCCTCTTTCTCCGCATGAGTTGGATGGAGATGTGGCTTCGGCTTGGACAATTAGTTATTCTTCTA
Source organism: Pinus albicaulis (assembly GCA_034641835.2). Taxonomy (NCBI): domain Eukaryota; kingdom Viridiplantae; phylum Streptophyta; class Pinopsida; order Pinales; family Pinaceae; genus Pinus; species Pinus albicaulis. The sequence continues at coordinate 554,748,088 of CM076569.1, read as the reverse complement.
CCCAGGATTGCCTTGATACCACTCTTCCATCTGAAGAGGCCATCCTGGAAGCTATGACTGGTATAGATAGACCATGGGATGATTTGCATCATCGGTCTTACTTTTTACCTGATTTGAGCGAAGTTGAATCAAGTTTTCCAAGTCCTTTGTCTCCTGGTCCTGTTCGCATAGTCCTGAACCCTTTAGCACCAACACAGGTATATTCTGAAGGGAACATGGCCTGGAGGGTCCTGTCTGGGTCTACTGTATCCGCCTCACCTCTGCGGCGCTTATGTCGTGGGTGACCCTCAGGTCAGACTGGTCCAATATCTGTATCATGATCATTATAAAATTGTAAGTCATTTTGAATCCAATCATAAACATGTTTGTTTTCCACATTTTTTCACATATATTGAAAAAATCCAAAAAATTATATAAGTCAAAAAAATTGCAATCTTACCGATTGTGCCCCATGCCACGCCAGGTGGAAGGACGAGGTCTGGATCGCCATGGAAATCCATCCCGGCATGCAGATAGTCCTCCACAGCGATCATTTGTTCTCCCCACCATTGGAAGAACTTGTCATCCCAGGTGGTTCGGGGAAATTCACTTCCCCCCAGTCTCTTCATCAAGTCATCCCATCGGGAAATTATTTGGTCTCTTAGGTTGCTGATACAAGAGATCACTTTGGGTCTCAGCCCAAGAATCTTCTCAAAGAAGAATGTCATCAAGATTGTACCATATCCAAAATGTTTTGTCTTTGTTTTCTGGATAGAAGTCAATTGTTGCTTCATGTTCATTAGTAGAACTGTGCACCAATCATATAAATGAGTTAAGCATTCCACAACTATACTCATTTGAGTCCTGGATGCCTGGTGTAGGGAAGTAGATCTTGCTACCCTGCCAATGGTAAAAAGGAGGATTTTCATGTGCAAGTCTCTTAAATCTCTTATAGAAGTTTGAGTTCCAACTTTCTTGGACCCTTCTACGCAGTAGACGTGGACGTAATCTTCCACGGTTAGCCCTCCCAAAGGCTTGCCATGCAAATCTACTGGCTCCCCCCTCCGGGAAAGTCCAGTAATAAAATAGATGTCTTCCACCTCGATACGTATGGGAATTTGATCTATTATGAAGCAATCTTCTTCCGGTTCCCAATAATTCACAAGCATTTCGAGCAACCGGACATTACTCTTCATATTTGGCATTTTGAAAAATTTGAGCAATCCACAATTTCGGAGAATATTCAGCGATACTTGATCCTGCATTACTTCATTGTCAATGGCACTATGTTCACGTTCTCTCCAAGATATAGTCATCCTGCAAAAATTCAATAATTTTTCCATTAGAATCACGTTTTTCATTTCGGGTTGCGCATACGCGACTTTCTCTGTACACAGTCACGTATATACGTGGCTTGGTTAATATAAACCCGCGTATGCGCAAACCCGTAATTTAAAACAAATAATTCTACTGTGAAATTTTAAAATTTTAAACCTATGAACGGACAAAATGAATAACAAGGATGGATTAAGAGCTTACCTGACAAATTCGGTGAAGTTTGACGGTCGATTGCTCCTGTTTTGACGAAAGAGGCTTTTTCTCCAGAGCACTTTTTCCCAAATCAGAAATGTAACAATGAACCAAATATGAGGTAACTTGTGTATTTATGCCCAAAATTGAAATTTTTTTGCAAAAATTTGTTATGCTTATTTTTTCAATCTATCTTAAGCTGCATAACCCGGATGCTTGGAAGTGCCCAGATTGGTATATTTTCAGGTACATTTTGATCAAGTTAATATTTTTCCCGGTTTTTGATCCATGACTGCTGACCCGTCATGGCAGGTATATGATCTTCACTTGCATATAGGTTAGGGAATCTACTTTCCGTTGCATTTTTCATACTAGCCTCCATTCTGATCACTTAACACAGGGTCGACCCTATCAGGTCATGAGTATTACACCCATTTCACCCGCTGATTATTTAATCATGACTTGGTGGTAGAGCCTTCCTTTACATGGGCTTCCTAGTTAGTTCCTCGCTAGCACTTGTTGCCCATGCTGCGTTTTATGTAGGCTCGGGAGTCCTCTTTAGTCCCGCCATGACATATGTGTTGAAGCTTCATTCTTCTTCTTCTTCACTATCATTTTTTTGGCCATTACCCTAGAGGCTCCTTGGTGTTGTTGAGTTGTATTACTGCATTGCATATTGGCTACTTGTTTATCCTGGCCTTTAGCCGGCTTCATTTTGGACTCGATGTTTAAGCCAAGTTTTGACCTTGACTATCTGTACAAGTTAACCATTGCATGCACTTAGCTATCGCGACTTGACACCCTTTTTACCCATGGATGGAACATTCCTCTGAGTATCGCTTACCAGTTTCCACCACCTTTCATTGAGCATAGGATCGTTCCAATCCCAGGAACTAGTGCATCTGTTTCTTGATACTCGTTCTATCCATTGTACCATAACATTATTTTATTCTTTTTCAGGCTTATTATATTAAAAAGACAAAAAAATCAAATATAACAAAAAGAGAGGGAACGGGATATAGCTTCGTAATTTGATGGCAGTACAGTATCAGTTTGTCGCCCTTGAACAAAGCACATACACTTATATATTTCCTTCATTTGGGATGGTTTTTAGTTTTGACCTAGGTTCAGCCTTTGCCTTGTTTCACTGGTCAGTCCTCCCCCGGTTGGTTATCTCTTCCAATCATATGGAGAGTTTATTTTTGCCTCCTGCATAACAGACTTATACAGTGTCACTTTTTACTGCCATGGTCATCACGAGTCGTGCTTTTGTTCAAAGGAAGTCTAACCAGAGTCAGCCATTCTGCGATGTCTCTTGACTCATTATTCAGTCGTCCTTCCCAGTTTTGTCAGTATCTTGTTCTATCACATCAAATGTTTTGGTCTTCTGCTCGTGCTGTTTTGAGAAGGTCTCCATTGACTTCTTGTTGGCGGGTTTGTCTCTTATCGACTACGACACATTTCTCTGAGAGAAAACCTAGAGCTGCACCCTGGCCCTATTTCCATCATTGATAGGTGACCTTGTGCTCAGCATTTGATCATCATTATGGGTCTTTGACTGAGTGGTTTCCCCCGTGTTCGACGTCAACACACATTATCACACTTGGGATTCGTGCAGTACCTTGATTTCCATTTGACCCTATCGGTGGATTTCTCGCCTCTGTGTCAGCTTTCATTATTGGTTGGTTCAGAGGGTTTCTTCCATGCGCTAGCTTCATCTTGTGCATGTCGGAAATGTACTTCGGTTTTGGTTCCATCACTCTACTTCGTCCGATTCCTTCCAAATATTGGCCTGCGGGTTACACTCGCGCTGGACTGATGTGGGATGCCTTAATTCCTTCCTTCCAGCAGATCTTTTCCCATCGACTCCGACTCATTGCTCTGGGAATAAGGTCTAGAGTCTTTTTGTCAGTACCTTAGGGTTTGCAGTCATCAGTGGCAGACTCTTCGCTATCGACAGTGGGGATTCATTATTGCTTCCTGATTGGTAGATTCTTTCAAGTGTTCGACTTCAACTCATTCATTTGCACTTGTTATATTGTACTAGGGCACCTTGACACTCATTTTCATTATTGGTGGGTTGTCTCACGTTGGTTAATGGTATACATCATTGACCGGTAATCCAACGATTTCTCACATGGTCGACTTCAGCTCATTTATTCCCATTGTGTAGAATTGTGCCATAGTGATCGGTGAAGACCTCGGGTTGCATCAACATTTTTCGGTTCACTTTTGACAGTCCATTCAGTTTCTGCCAGTGATGCCGTTCACCCTTATATGTTGCAGTTCAGTACAGCAGCATCTTATATGTTGGCTCCCGAGTTGCGTGATTGTACCATGAGATCTACCCTTTATGATTTGGTACTTGGAGATTCAGTTACTTATACACCAGACATCCAGTTGCAGCTTCCTTGATCAGCTTTCTATATGTGATACTTGGACATTGATTCAGACTTATATTTCCGGGCCATGCTCAGATGATTCATTGTGTACTTTCAGTTCAGCTATACTTGTATACATGTTGGATCTATTCAGTACTTTCTATATGATGTATTTTTCACTGAGCATGGGTATGCCCGCCTCAGCATGAGTTGACTCTCTGTTTTCTTTCATTGGTTTTTGGCAGGCTGAAATCTGGTGAAGTCCTCTCTTGTCCTTGCGAAGTTATTTCTATGTGCATAATACATTTCGGCCATCATGTACCCCTTCTGACCTCATATATTAGGGGGCATCTGTTATAGCATCATTTTTCACCATCATGTGATTCATGATTGTCTCTTTGGCCTTGGGCACCCATTCCCACAGACTTGAACAAAATTCATAAAAAACAGTGTTAAAAATCCCATATGCGGGTATGCCCAGAATTTTCCGCGTGTATACGCGAGTCCATACACACTTTTCCGCGTATGCCATTAAAATCATTAAAAAATATATAAAAATTCCCTATTTTTGGGTTGGGTTGATGGTTACTCCAGTAGTTCAACCACCCCAGCACGTGGCCAACTGTTTCCAACTGATTGAAACTACTTTGAGGGAGTATAAAAGCCCCTCATGTGCATGGCCTAAGGGAGAGAGAAATTTATGGACATTATACTCTGTTGGATCCCCAATTCAAGTTTGATTTCCCATGCCTCCTGCACTTTCCCAGATTTTTACGGGAAACCCTTGTTTCCTGGAGATGTTCATTAGTTTATATGTCATCTCGTGTGCACAAGTCTTGAAAGTATCCTAGCGAGGCAAGGGCGGGACGGATCCGGACGATGGTCTGTTCGAAGATCGTGGAAGGATTCAGGTGATCTCTCCACTTTTTATTACTGTACATGTTGTTCGTAATGAAGAAGAACCATCTTGTTCCTGAATTCACGTGTTAATATCTGCTTGCATATGTGAAAATATTATTATTTAAGCATTTATTATTGTTTATATGATGTTTCACATGGATTTCACTGACATTTAGGATAGATATATGTTGTACAACTAGATTTCCGTGCACGTTTCTTCTTGGTTTTCAGGTTGAGGAGGAAGAAGGGTTGCTGGGGGTTTGGACCCCGTGGGATCTACATCAAACGTAGGATTACGGGTGAGTTCTACTATCGATGTTATCTAGTTTTTAGCATACAAGTGTGGTTGTGTGAGTCCTTCTTGAATAGCATGCCCTGATCTGTGGAGGTTTTGACCCAACAAACCTCTAGGGAGTTATTTCCCGAAACAACAAGTTATAGAAAAATCAAAACAAAGATGGTTTTTTATTTATTTAGCTTAGGAGGAAAATTGGAAAACCCAAATTTCCAAATGGAAATATCTCTATCAGAAATATTAAAGACTTAAGAAGGTATCTTGTGAAATTGGTGTTAAGGTTACTGCAGTATAGGGTTTACCGTGTCTATTCACATGATTCATTGGTTGCTTTTCATTAAAGAAAATTAGAGATGATCAACCTTATGAAATCAATCAACCATATACTTTCATCCAGGAATATCATAATTTAGACACAACTAATCAAAATATACTTTGTGAATTATATTAATTCAATTTTATTATGTAGGAAACTTCTCGTTGGAATCCCAACCCTTTTTTTGGGGACATTCAAATTAAGGATTTTATGTCTTACATTACCAACTTAGTCAAATGGAAAAGGCCTCATATTTTTATGCAAAGAAAAATCTAAAGACTATGCTGATGGTTCGATAAGAATACCCATTAACTATCCTTGTTGGTAATTATTTGGAAAGAATAAGAGAAGACCCTAGTGGTTGATCTCCCATTTGACATAACGAGTGATATGTTCCCTATAAATGTCATGAGTTAGCATGCACTTGTTCCATGGAGCCTCTCTTCGTGGCACACAATATCTGGCACTGATACCACCACTCTTGCAGGATATGCATCCTATGGGGTACCATTCTATTGACGGTGTTGTAAATCCACCAACAAAGGGGGTATCCTCGGTATGAAGTTCCAATTAGACCTCACACCATCTGAAGTAGGAGCCCCATCTAGACAATAGGTCTAGTCACCATTATTCTTAAGAATTTTCCTTGGCTGCAATTATCAACATAAGATATTATGCAAACAATCTTTGAAACAAGCAAGTAAGTTGACATTGTGAGGAATACAATTGCAATGTATATAAGGTACTTTCACGGAAGGGGAAAAGAGAGTGAACCTCTAAAAGAAAATTAATAATACTATCATAAAAGAGACACATAAGAGCATGAAAAGAATCGTTATTTAACATGCAAAGTACTTCTTAAGATAAAAATGATCATAAAAAAATGACAACGCACATTCAACAAGATGTATACCAAAGCCAACGAAATAGTTCATTTTCATTAGTATGTGTAAACATAAACATACCCCACAAACAATGAGATAATATTCTTACAATTATTCACGACATATGCATGAAATTGTGATGTCTCAGAGAGCTTCATACATTAAGTGAAAGTTCCAAGATACATGATTACAATGATGCAACACTAGCCCCAATAGTGGAACATTAACTCACCACTTACTTCTCCAAAGAATGATCTTCTCTCCTATGCTAAGCTAGAGAAGCTAAGGTGAAAAGTCCAAAGTCCAGTCTCTTGAGCTATGAGGGTGTATTTATAACAAATGAGATGACTCTACACTTCCCATGTGACTCTTGACCTCCCTCGTGTCTCTTGAGCTTCTACTTTGACTTTTTGAATTCTTATATGACCTTTGAGCTTCTGTATGACTTTAGAAATTTCTAGTGACTTTTCACATTCCATGTGGGACCCTTTGGCTTCCACACATTTTACATTTTCTTATTTTTGAAATTGCATAGTTACATTCCACATGTGATGCAACAAAATACAGTGACACATATGACTTTTGTGGTGACACTTTTAGAATCCATGACTTGGCAAAGATGACATAAGACTTCATTTCATCAATTCCAATATCTTCTCCTTCATGCTATGGCTTTAACTTATTCATGATGGATTTTTTCTTGTACTTTATATTCACCCTCCAAAAGGTCTAGATAAGTGTTGGAACCTTCCAGGTTAGCATGAGCTTCCATCTCTTTGTCTTGGTCTAATATTTATTCATGTTCTTCATGATGGTTCCTCCTTTTTCTTCTTCTTCAAAAGTGCCTCGTATAAACTCTCCTTGATAACCTCCCTTTAGCATCACCTTTCCATGTTGAGATGATAACACCTATAAATGAATTCCACTTATGAAAAGAAAACATCAGCCTAAAAACCATCTATACCTTTTTTTACTCATGGAAGATGTTGACTGTGATGGGCCAATTGATAGAGAATCTATGAATTATGCATTTGGGATCAAAAGTGACCAAGTAGTGACCATTTTTTCCACTGGAAGTTCACAATGCACAATAGGGAGAGGCTCCTTTAAGTTTCTACGCAGTGGGAAAATCCAGGAAACAAGGGTGATGTGACTAAGGATTCATAGCGCATAGTGCTCAAGGAAGAGGAGGTAAGGATTGTGTAGTTGAGATTCAAAGGGAGTGAGAGATGACCCCACTATCCACTAGAACCACAAAATGCACAATAGGCAACAATATAGGACAAGGTACTGTGCAGTAAGGGGTTTTAGTCAACAACAGAGACGTGATCAACCATTGAAACTACACAATGCATCGTTATTGAGGAGTAGACTCCAATATTGTGAAGTTAATGGATTAAGTAGCCTTCAGATGGACCTATTATCCACTAGAACTATGCGATGCATAGTAATAGGCTCACTTGGTGAATGGATTGCGTAGTTGGATGGGGTAAGAAACAAAAGGTTAATTCACTTTTCTTAGAAGATGCTCTTTGTACCATGAAAGGAAGAGACCATTTTTATTGTGCATTTCTCTTTAGAAATTATCAGGAGGAGGCTCCACTGTCCACTAGAACTATGGCACGCACAATGGACGCAAGGAGGAGTCAGTCTTGGGTGCAATTTTCAAGGGTAAGCAGAAAGAGGTCGAGGAACTGTAGTTTAAGATTGTGTGACGTGTTTGCAAAATAAGTTGTCATTAAGATAACACATTTTGCAATTGTAATAAGTAATGGATTCATATTTTCTAGTTAATAATGTGCAATGCACTCATCGAGTATCTGGGAGTTTAGGTATGTAAAATGTGAAGACAAGGGAAAGCCCCATAAATGGCTAAATGTTGGATCAATGGAACAAGAGAGGACACATGATAAAAACAAGTTCCAAAACATATTCACACACATGTACACCATCAAACACAAGATAAGAGAATGCAAAAAACTCAAGATCTACATGCATAACTTGAAACGAAAACAAAGAGATACTTATTTCTTGTACTTCATATTCACCCTCCAAAAGGTCTAGATAAGTGTTGGAATCTTCCAGGTTAGCATGATTTTCCATCTCTTTGTCTTGGTCTAAGATTTCTTCATGTTATTCATGATGGTTCCTCCTTTTGCTTCTTCTTCAAAAGTGCCTTCGTATAAACTCTCCTTGATAGCCTCCCTTTAGCATCACCTTTCCATGTTGAGATGATAACACTTACAAATGAATTCCACTCATGAAAAGAAAACATCGGCCTGAAAACCTTCTATACCTTTGTTTACTCATGGAATATGTTGACTGTGATGGGACAATTGATAGAGAATCTATGAATTATGCAGTTGGGATCAAAAGTGGCCAAGTAGTGACCATGTTTTCCATTGGAAGTTCACAATGCACAATAGGGAGAGGCTCCTTTAAGTTTTTACGCAGTGGGAAAATCCAGGAAACAAGGGTGATTTGCTTACAGACTAAGGATTCATAGTGCGTAGTGCTCAAGGAAGAGGAGGCAAGGATTGTGTAGTTGAGATTCACATGGAGTGAGGGATGACCCCACTATCCACTAGAACCACACAATGCACAATAGGCTACAATATAGGACAAGGTATTGTGCAGTAAGGGGTTTTAGTCAGCAACAGAGAAATGATCAACCATTGAAACTACATAATGCATAGTGATTGAGGAGTACACTCCAGGATTGTGAAGTTGATGGATGCAGTAGCCCTGAGATGGACCTATTATCCAATAGAACTATGCAATGCACAGTAATAGGCTCACTGGGTGAATGGATTTCGTAGTTGGATGAGGTAAGAAACAAATGGTTAATTCACTTTGCTTAGAAGATGCTCATTATACCATGTAATGAAGAGACCATTTTTATTGTAAATTTCTCTTCAGAAATGATCATGAGGAGGCTCCACTATCCACTAGAACTATGGCATACACAATGGAGGCAAGGAGGAGTCAGTCTTGGGTGCAGTTTTCAAGGGTAAGCAGAAAGAGGTCGAGGAACTGTAGTTTGAGATTGTGCAACGTGTTTGAAAAATAGGTTGTCCTTAAGATAACACATTGTGCAATGGTAAGAAGTAATGGATTCATCCTTTCTATTTAAGAATGTGTAATTCACTCATCGAGTATCTGGAAGTTTACGTATGCAAAATGTGAAGACAAGGGAAAGCCCCATAAATGGCTAAGTGTTGGATCAATGGAACAAGAGAAGACACATGATAAAAACAAGTTCCAAAAAATATTCACACACATGTACACCATCAAACACAAGATAAGGGAATGCACAAAACTCAACATCCACATGCATACCTTGAAACGACAACAAAGAGACACGTATTTCTAATTGCAACAGTTGAAATGTAGCTCTACAACACTTAGAATATAAGTTGCAACACAAGTTTTGATTGTAACCAAAAAGTGTGCTAGGTTGTGGGAGAGTGTTTATCACATATTCTTATGGTGTATAACATTAAATAATGCAGAATAGTTCACTATAAATACCTTTAGTGGTGCGCCAAAGTGCAACACATGTAGGAGTTAAAACAATCAAAATCAACACTTGCAACAGTAAGAACAAGTGAAAGAAACACTTGTAAAAACTAAAGTAAGTGAAAGAGACACATGCAAAAGCTAGAGAAAGAAAAAGAGACACTTGAAAAAGTGAAAGCAAGAAATAATGATAGTCATGAACGTGAAAGCGACAATTATGAAAGAAAATGCACAAAAAAGTGACAGTTGATAAACTCACTCAGATGATGGTACATTTGCAACTAATGGGATACTATCAACTGAAATTGTGCACTGAATATCCACATGGATTTCTTAGTCATTGTCCCTATCAACTGTAAAATGTTTAGGAGCTATGCAATGCTTGCCATTAAGGATTTTGCAATTACTATTTCTAGAGACTTCACAAGCATTTATCTCAAGGAATTTTCAATTCTTATCTTCCCATGCATACATTGATTGTTGATCATTCCAAGAAGAGGTGCATTTGTGAATGCATAAAAAATATAAGTATGTGTAAGCAAGTGGTTTCAATAGTTAGAATCTCAAAAAAAATACTTGAACACTTAGAAAAACATCAACCGACCATGAAGTAACTATGATCAACTTAGAATGAAATATTGTAAGATCACAAGGAGGCTCCAAAATTTTAAGTGTTGGAAAAATTTTGGAGGGTGTTTGTCACAGCAAGAACACTTGGAGACACACTGGAATAAATCTAGCTTCTCTTTTCAGGTCTAGCTTCATGCACAGGGTCTAGTCTTTTAGGAAGTACTCATTCACCGTGTGGACCACCTCAGCTTCCCCATTTATCCTAGTTATAGGTATAGTCTCTCCTAGTCCCTTTCTTAGTTAAAAAAAATTAGAAATATTACCATACCCTAATTGTTTCGATCTTGGAGAAGGATAGTATATATTCGAGAGTTTAATATGATCAAAGTTTTAGTTCCATCTCTGATGTTTCTCCACTGCTAGTAGGGATGCTCAGTACCCTGGTGGAGTCACTATATGAACACAAGCATTACTTCACTGCCAGTGAGCCTATTCAATACCCTGGAAAAGTTGTTTACTTCACCTCTCTCCATAGGCCCATCGTTCTCTTCTTTCACCCTTTATTTTATTTTCAATATGCTCAATGGAATTTTATCGGTGTTTATGTCGCTACGGTGGAAGAGGGATCCTAACTTATTGAGAGAAAAATAGGTTTTTCCTTTGTAGACTGTAATATACCTCTGAAATTAGTATGCTCACTCTTAATTTTCTCCTTTACCTTTTCTACTCGATTGGATTGGCAAGAAAACACCATTCAAACACCGAGTCAAAGAATGAAGATCCTAAGATAGATACAGGCATCATAGTTCTGCTTATAGATTTTCATTTGAATGAATCATATTTCCATTAATCACAAGTGATCCATATCATTATGTTTTTCCCAAAATTTAGGTTGGAATACGTGTCCCATGACCTTGGTTATTAATTTATTTTATGTACATATAAAATCAACTAGGGGTTGTTACAAAACCCTCCCCTTTGGGGGAACACCATCCTCAATATTGAATGGCACTTATAAAGCAACAAAACACATGCTTCCCGTGGAGATTTATAACATAGCTTGATGCAACATTTATATCATATAAGACTGTTGAAGACATAACCAACATATCATGAACACAATACCACTTATTGGAGATTATAACATAGCTTGATGTAGTATATACATACATATGCACATATATAGACATAACCAATACACAACAACAAAACATATATCGAAGCACATACGCTCAACCAAAAAATAGAGAAGGATAGATAGCCCACTTATGATCATCCATCTCTCGTGTAGCTTCATTTGGTTAAAAGTGCTTCCACTACACTTTAACTTGCTCGATTTCTTGATTATGGAGCATGAGCATCTTTCGCTACAAAATGCACTAAGGTTCTGGCTGGAGTTATCCTTTTGGTTCCACCTACAATACAGGATAGTAAATCATGTGATCAACATATTTCACATATTTCTTAAGCAATGACACATGGAAAACTTCATGGGCTTTCACTTTCAGAGGAAGTGCAAGTTGTTAGGACACTGGTCCAATCCTCTTAAAGATATTGAAAGGCTCGTAAGATTGAGGTGTTATCTTGGCACATGATCCAATCCTCAAGGAGCTCTTCTTGGGATTAATGTGAAAGTACACATGTTCCCCAACCTAAAACTCAAATAATTTATGTTGATCTGCATAACTATTCTAAATTTCTTGTGTTTCCTTTAGATTATTCATGATAAATTGCATTTGTTATTCCATCTCTACCAACATATTTGGTCCAATCAACACCTTGTTCATTGGATCACTCCAAATGATGGGAGTATTACAACTCTACCCATAAAGTTGCTCAAACAAACTCATCTTCAAAGGTTCATGATACCCATTGTTATAATCAAACTCCACTAGTGGAAGATACTCTTCCCACTTCCATTGTTGATGCATGAAATACATTCTCAATATTTCCTTAAGAATCCTGTTGACCCTCTTTTTCTATTCATCTATCTACGAATGATAAGCTATACTAAATGCCAATTCTTTTTCCAAACCTGCAAACAACTCCTTCCAAAACCTAGAAGTGAACTTGGCATCTATGTCTAACACAATTTTCCTAGGAATACCATGTAACCTCACTATCTCTCTGATGAAGACCAGTGCCACCTCACTAGATGAATCAATAGACTTCACTGGAATGAATTGAGCTACCTTGGTCAAATTTTCAACCACAACCATAACGGAATAATGTTGTATGTACTTCCTCAACAAACTGTAATGAAGTCCATGGAAATGACCTCCCATTTCTACTATGGAATCAGAATTAGTTGTTGTAAACCACATGGATGATTACACACCGCAAAAATCTCATCCACCTCTTTCTTCAAGTTCGACTAAAGGTATAACTTCTTAACCACTATCAATGTCTTTTGATATCTCGAGTGACTTGAATATAACTTAACATGAAATTCCTACAAGATAATATTCTTGAGCTCACTGTTGTTCGGAACATAGATCTTGTCCCTAAATATAACCAAACCATATGTGGTGAGATGATAATCCACATCTTGTTCACCTATACCCTATTGTTGTATCATGTGCTTAAGCTGCTGGTACCTGTCATCCTATTGTCCTGCCTGCAATATCTACTCTTTCAAGTCTATACCATATGAACTCATAGCTACAATATGATTTACCTATACTCTTATACTAAGGGCATCTACAACCTTGTTCTATTTACCCTTAATGTACTTGATCTCGAAGTCAAACTCGCCAAGTGTAGCCAACCACCTATATTTCCTAACATTCAAGTTAGGTTGGTCAAATAAGTATCTCAATCCATTATGATCAATCACCAATACGAACCTCCTGCCAAGAAGATAGTGTCTCCACATCTTCAATGCATGGATGATCGCTACCAACTCAAGATCATGTGTCACGTAGTTCTTTCTCGTGCTCATTCGATTTCCTTGACTCATAGCATACTAATTTTCCTTCCTGCATTAGGACTCCACCAATTCCTCTCTTGAAATCATTTTTACATACCATAAACTCTTTATTTGGATATGCAATCTTTAGAACTGGAGAATTTGTAAGCAAATTCTTCAACTACTCAAAACTAGATGCACATTCCTCTTTTCATTAAAACTTCTTCCCTTTTCGTTGCAAGGATGTAATAGGATAGACAATCCATGAGAAGTTCCTGATGAATCTCCTGTAGTAAACTGCTAATCCCATGAATGATTTGACCTCATCCACATTCCTAGGAGTTTCCCAATCCATGATAGCTATGATATTTTCTAGTTCCACTGTTATACCTTCCTTAGAAACCACATGTCCCAAGTAATGTACCTATCTCTGAAAGAAATTGCACTTACTAATCTTGAATATAATTGATGTTATCTTAGCAATATCAATACTATTGTTAGATATTTTTCATGCTCTTCCTCATTCTTAGAATATATCAATATATCATCAATGAATACTATCACAAACTTTTGCAGATAAGGGCACAACACACTATTCATCAAACACATGAAAGTAGCTAGAGCATTAGTCAAACCAAAAGGAACTACTACAAAGTCATAATGACCATATCTAGTTCGAAAATAATTCTTGTAGATTTCCTCTTCTTTAATGCATACCAGATAATATCTTGATCTCAAATAAATATTTGAGAACACGAATTCTCCCTTCAACTAATAAAACAAGTCATCAATCCACGCAAAATGGTAATTGTTCTTAATGGTCACCTTTTTGAACTATTTGTAATCAATACACAACCTGGGAGTACCATCCTTCTTCTTCAGAAACAACATTGCTGCACCCTAAGGTGACACACTTGGCCTAATGTATCCCTTCTAAATCATTTCCTTCAACTACAACTTTAGTTCCACTAACTCTCGAGTGCTCATCATCTAAGGTTCCTTTGATGTTGGTCCACTTCCCTGTGAAGCAGTAACTTTTAAATATCTAATGGAAATAAATTATGAAATTGTTGCAAAACCGGACACCTATTGAAGACTCCAACATCCTCAATATCCTTACCTTTATCACTAGAAATATGAATTGTAAATAATACACATCATTTCCCACTATTACACTTTTCCTACATAGTTGTAACCATTTTCACTGATGTAGGATTCTTCTTACCCTGCAATATTATCTTTTCTCCATCATCATCCAACCACTCAATAGCCTTATCATGGCAATCCACCTTAGGCTTGTTAATGTACAACCAATCGATACCCAACAACATATTTTATGATCCCAATGGAAGCACATTTAGATGCATTGATGTAGACATACCATTTAGTTCAAATGAAAAATTTCTTACCTAATGATGAACTCTTTTCTTGGTACCTGTAGCCAACTGCACCTACCAAGACTCTGCATGCATGCCTTTATTCAAAACACAGTTAATGACCAAGTTAGGGTTGATATAACTATAGTTAGATCCAGGTTCAATCAAAATAGAAACAACTTGATCACAAATCTTATCTTCCATCTCGATAATATATTCTTGATGATTAGCTTGCCTATTATCCAAAGATGCATAAATCCGAGGAATAATCTATCCAACATCCCTAACCTTTTTTTCCTCCTGAGCATTGTAGATCTGCGGTCTGCCACCCTGATGTTGTGGAAAACATTGTGAAAGATTGGTGCTTGAAGCATAAAATGAGGCCGAAAGGTGTTGTATTTTTAAAACTGATAGCGTGTTTATGTATGCAGGTATAGTACCAAATGATGAGTTTGTTGCTAAGAAGTAGAAGAAAACTATAGCAGCTAATGACCATAACAAAGATCCCAAAAGAAATTATGGTCAAGAAGAAGTTCTTTGTGAACCTAAAGGAAATTGGGATGATTGTTTTTCATTCCATGAATTTGAGTTTTCAACTCAATTAGAGAAGGAAACAAAGGTAAAGGATGATCACATATGTTAACTAGAAAAAATAAGAATCTTTGGAGAGAATGGCAAAGACATTGGAAGAGATTTGATGCCTGAAACATCAAATGAGGATAGAAAGCCTTATATTTTAAAAGATGATAATTTGTGTAAAGATTCTATTACAGGTGTAGGAAAACCATCTACAGTTGATATGAAGACAGAGGAAGAAGAACAAAATTTGATTTTTTTTTTAAGCACGGATGAAGTAAACCATTCAGATGCTATGCTTGAGAGGTATGATGCTAAAAGAGATTTTATGGAAAGATTGCTGGAAGAATCTGAGTCAAAGAAAGAACCTCAGGTAAACAATGTAATTTTTACATTTAATTATTTTGAAGATGAAATGAAATTTCTAGAAGAATGTTTAGAGAGAAATGTAGATAAGGAAGACCCAGTTTAGGAAAATAAGTAGATTGCAAAACCGCACAACAGTGGTACAAATGAAGATAAATTGCAGAAAATTATGAGGAGAAACAATTTTAAAATTGTTTTAAATCATCAGGGAGGAAGACATTTTAATGTATTATTTTTTTATGAAATTAAATATGATGAAGAGGAAAATAAGATTTTGAACTTCTTATAAGTAATTTTCAACAAAATGATTATTATTTAGATGTTGAAATTAAGAAATTAAAGAAGTTGATGATGAAAGTACCCATCAAAAGGTACATGAATATGAAGGAGATAAACAATAACATAAATAAAATGATGATAACATAATTGATCAGAAGGATGAAAGGAAGGTTGCAACATAAAATTTGGAGACCAAGAGAAAGAAAGATGACAGGAACCAAAACACAGTAGCATGAAGAAGAAAGACTGAAGGACCAACAACAAAACAAAGTTTGGGATCCTGGAGGTAGCAAGTTATTAAGACTTGTAGTTGTCACATTACTACAGAAAAGTGATAGACCTCATCGACAGGAGTCTGATGCAGGAGCATCCTGCTCAAAAAATCATTGTATATCTTATTGAATTAGGGGGTCTAATGTTTGATAAGGAATTTAATTTATTAAAAGGAAATTTGTATATTTTTAATAATTTGAGTGAGAAATAGGTGTGTGAGGTTTTTAAATCTAAATATTCTCAAATATGTGAGAATACGAGAGATATTAGACTTTTGAGGATCTCATAAAGATCTTAGGGATTAGGAAGTCCTAGAATAGGGATTTAGTTGAGTCAAAAGTGGATTTAGAGGATTTTTAAGATATGGTTGAGTAGATTGTGGATTTGAACCAAAATTGGTTGCAGAATCCTTTTGTATATATTTGTAAGCTTCAAAGGCATTAGCCTGAGTCCAATCTAATGTTGAAAATCATGCCAAGTATTGTGTATAATAGAAATTGGTTAATGAAATAGTGTTCAAGTTATGTATCATTGTATCTACACATGTTCTATCTATATAATTAACACAGATTTTATTAATGTCATCACAACAGTGGTGCGAAGGTAGAGAGGAGAAACAGGAACACCGCTTACAAAAGTGATCATTGACCAACCTTTTTGAGATCTCTTCCTACTCAGAATCGATCACCATATTTCTGCTTTGATTCAAAAGGCTGGAGTGAGACAATTGCAGACCAAGATTACCACAAAGAGGTTCAAATTTTTTATCTTTGATTATTACCAGCATAGATTGCAATGTTCAATCGTGTTCATCAATTTCCAATGATTGATTCAATGGTTGTTGTGGATACATACGCATAAGAAATGAGATGGTGTTATTTCCATCAGATAGTTGAAGGCTTGTGGTAATCCCGATACTATTGTTTGCATTGTGTCGTGGGTAATCCCTAAACTACTGAATTGTTGATTTCTGATTTTATAATTCAAACTTGTATGATCATTTTGGTGACAATTCGATTGGATTTGTAGATATGATGAGTAAGGTTCATTAACAGAGGTCTAAAGGCCCCAGGCCTGACATATCAATTCATGTTCAGATATCTTGTGTGTGGGTTCATGACTGTAATATAAATGAGTCGAATGGTTTTCACAAAGGTCGTTGTTCATTTCAGTGCATTCCTATGTGAGATTTTGTTTTGTTCAAATTTCAGTGTCTATATGAGGAGATAAAGAAACCATCAGGCATGTCGTTGTTGAATTATGCATTTTGTTGAAGCACTGTCAAAAATCCAAGACCTGTTGAATGACAAAGGGGAATCTCTGTTATAAACAGAGGAGTTCAAGTTGGCTGAGAATTCGAATTGAGTTAATGAAAACTACCAGATCGATTGAAGAAGTACAGACAGAGTGAATGGAGTAAATATGAAGGGTTAATGGTAACCAATCAACATAGACAAGGAGGGTGTTCTGTTCCTGAACCTACAGTTATGTTCTTGTTCAAAGAGTTATGTTCTTGTTCTGACAGTTTGATTCTTGTTCTCAACCCCAACATTCTCATACATCCAGCTATACTGAAGGTAAATGAGCACATGTGTTTTGAGGAACAAAGTGTTGACATGCTCATGTATTCCCTTAATCACTCACAGGTATTGCAGATAGCGCAAAACTATTAAAACCAATCCTTCCATATTTATGTATAACTGATATGAGTGTAGTTTTAATGAAATTGAAGGAGAGGGAAAGGTTGGAGTCTCTTTCTTGAGAATCATAACGTAGCTTTAGTGTTTTTAAGGCTACTAATTAAGGAGGAAAATACTTGGTAGGTATTACCCAAAAACTGATGACCTACTCGAGAAACCAGTCAGCTACATCAAAAATTATTTCGTTGCAATGTTGATCTTCCTGTTGTTTCATTCGATTTTTCACCAGAGTTAAGCTATCCTTTAAGAGTTGGAGAACATGTTGTTGATGCTTGATGTGATCTTCCACTGCTTAAACCTTAGAATTTTCTCTTAAATATGATTTCGATGTTTGAAAATCTAGTGATAATAATTGTGAAATTATGCCTCGTTGTTCCTTTTTTAGAAGCTTTGTCATGCCATTAGAGCTGATTATATTTCCTAGTTTCCATGTAATACCCCTTAATTCAACTTCCTTTCCTTCCCAAAAAAAATTCAAGAAAATTTTTGAAAATTAAAATTTATTGTACCCAAATATTGTAACCATTGAACTCCTAGTACAACGTCAACACCACCCATTGGAATGGAAAGCATTGGGCTATTTAATACATATTCCCCCATGGTTAGCTTGATATTATGGCACTTTGCAAAGAAATTTATAGTTCCTCCATTTTCAACCATCACTTGACACTCTGGTGTTGGATATAGGAATCCATTCAATTCTTTGGCTATCTTACAATGAATAAAAGTATGGGTACTACCTGAATCAATCAACACTATTACCTTTTTCTTCTTGATATGTCCTTCTATATTGAGCATTTGAGGAGTGGTAATTCTTGCCAATGCATTACAAGATATGGTCAGATTCATATATTCTTTCTCTAAGGTTGGTTCCTAGTGTATATTCTCTTCTTTTGAAGTTTCTTGTTCATTTTCTTCCTCCTCTTCACAATCTATGTAAAATAATTTCTTCTCGTCACACTTATGACCTTTAGTGTATTTCCTATCAAAACTGTAAAAAAGCCCCTTTTCTATTTTTTCTTCCAACTATTTTGGTGTCAACCTTGTAGGTTGTGGAAGGCTAGGAGTAGCAACACTTCCATATTTATAGTTGTGAGTGGTAGGCTTCCTTGTTTCCATAATTTTTCTTTCCAACCTAAATTCCTTCTCGAATGTATCAGGTTCCCGAAGTTGAACCTCATTATGGATGGTATTCTTTAAATTCCCTATGAATACATCAATCCCATGTTCCTTTGGAATATCATTTACCCTTATATTCAATTTTTGGAAGTCCTCAATGTGCTCCATCATTGAACCCTTTTGTTTGAGATTTATCACTTGGCTAAAGAAGGTGTTTCTATTTGTATCCTCATAATGTGATATCACTTCCTCCGTAAAAATTGACCAAGAAACAAGTGGTTTACGAGAAAAAATACATTGATACCATAGAAACTTATTTTTTTCTAAATATAAAGTTGCAATGCATACATTTTGTGTGTGTTGCACATTATCATAGCTCAAAGTGTTGTTAAATTTGTAGTATCCGTGTTATCGGATCCTTGTCATCAAACTTCCTCATATCGATATTTGGAATATGGTGGGTCTTCAATCCAACACTAGAGATTATGAAATCATGATTAACATTTTTTTTGTTCTCATCATGAGTTTCATCTAATACCTTTTCGCCATTATGAAGCATTTCTCAAAGCAACTTTGTCAAATATGCTTTTAAAACATTCTTCAAATATTCCATTTTTTATTCTATACCACCCATATTAGCTTTCATGTATGATTTTAAACCATCTATGTCATCTTTGGTTGCTCTTTGTGAGATCAAAAGTTGTTTCACTTGGTCCCGTAATTTTGATATATCATGTTGTAATTCTTCCTTTTCATGATTCATAGTAGAGTTTTCTGAGGGCTTAGTGGGTGTATAATTATTTTTTGGAGGGATTTTAGAACCCAATACAAATATATATGCTTCAATATGCCCTTGGAATATGCCCTTGGAAAAACTTCAAACTGATCTTTCAAACAAAAGTTATGCAAATTGTTTTAAAAAATAATCACCTTTTCTTGCTTTCAGGAGCTCGATATCGAAACGGTTATAAATATGTAATTTAGGATCACCAAGATCTGAAATTTGGTCTTATGGTATTCCAATGAATCTTATTTCCAACGCCATAGGTGAGATCTAATTTGGATTCTTCAAGATAAAGTTATGCCAAATCTTCAACAATGATTTAATTATGGACTAGTTCAGTAGAGAGAACTTGTACGATGTGCCATGTGTCACTATTTTAACCTTCAGCCATGAAATTGATACACAGGAAACTATAGCCCGTGCACTTCTGTCTACATTTTACATAATTCAAATCTAATGTCTGAAACGAAATTTATGACAATTTTCCCTCAATCACCTGTTTGAGATGAAATTATGGAGCCTACAAAAACCCTAACTTCCTCAGATTATATATCTGAAAATATAGCGAACCAAGATCTAAAATTTTTACATGACGTTCCTTTGGATTTCATCTTCTTGTGGTAAAAATTTTATCTTTTGAAACTTCGTAGAAAAAACGTTATAGCAAAAATTCCAATATGTTATGTTTGCAGCAACGAAACCCTAGAATCCAAATCTCTGATACCAAATGTTATGAAACCAACTCACAAAATAGAAGAAAAGATAGATCAATGACTTAGAAATCTGTCTCTTCGAGGGAGAAACCTCATTTACATTACATAAATGAACAATTCTTGGATGATACAAATGAAAAAAACTACCTTCTATTTATAGGAGTCTAAAGGGTCACAATATAACAATATGGGGACTACATGGGCACAACAATAACATTAATGGGGCTACACTAACAATAACAATAAGGGGCTACACTAGTATTATAGGGACCTTCTGAAGAGCTTCCCAAATTATAGGGACCTAATAAGTTTGGTAAAAGTGGAATTCATAGGATCATTAACCATTATGGTAAGTTGTATTATTAATGCCCACACCCGTTTGAATTATCATATTAAAAAATATATATATATATGGTTGTTCTCTAAAAAAAATTCCAAATTCAGATTTGATTTGAATGACGCTGATGTTCTCTAATTCTATGTGATAAGTGGCTCCCTCATGGCTTCCTGATCCTCTATAATCCCCGCAACCATAACTCAATACCTACATTATGTTGGTCGACTCTTCCCTTCCCCTCATTCTCTCCATTATCTCCTTTCTGTATTTATAGCCTTGGTTTTTCTCTCTTCTTGGTAGGTTTTTTCCTAAAGATGAGTCTTATTCTAGACTCGAAATGTATACAAAAAAAATGAAGACTATGGACATTCTGAATTCTCTATCCCAAAACCTACATTATAACTCACCCCTGCAACCATAACTTGTAGCAGATAATCGTTTGAAAGGATCAAATCACAATAATAGAAAATTTCTCGAGCTACTAAAACAATCACTTCACATGTTGTGGAATGATGCCACTATAAGGTGGCAGACTATTCCATAGTTGTGGACAATTGTGCACTCCACTCTATCGATTAGATGCTGATGTAGATTCCAGAATGTGAAGTGTGCCTGCCTAGATTGACACATGTTCCTATTGAGGTATCACACTGATGAGCTAGGGTGTTTCAGAATTCGACAAGTCACTTAGGTGGCAGTGGAATGTTCGAGGTAATATTAAACATACAAAACTATATATGGTCCATTATGGAATAATAACGTGCTACACAAACATAGGTCTTATGGTATGAGCTTAAGTGGGTTGGGAGGACATTAAAATGTGCACACTGAGTTATAAGGTTGGATGGAAATGCTTTCATGAGATATATTAAGAATATGATTTTGGATAGGATTTAATCCAAATAATTTTCCCCTCCTTTATTTTAATATTTTAGTCCTTTGGTTAAAATAAAGAGTAGAGATATGGAAAATAGTGGTTTGAGATAAGGAATAGGATAGATAGGATTAGGACGATGACCTTCCTTTCTCATGAGGATGTTGGAAAATGGAAAACTATTTTAACGAATGAGTGAGATTACAAAGATCCAAGTACATATTATTATTTGTTGTGTGTCTTTAAAACCTTTGCAAAAGAAAAATCAAGAGACTGAAAAACAAAGGACCTGGATTATAGGCTGAAATGCATCACCATATTTGCTTGATATGTAGTGCATTCTCTAGACATGATTCCACATTCATCCTCGAAAACAATATGAATATTCATTAGGTGACTTTGTAGATAAGATAGGCATAAGTAACTAAATAAACAATAAAAAATTATTACACAAACACACACACACACACAAACAGATATATATATATATATATATATATATATATATATATATATATATATATATATATATATATATATATATATATATATATATATATATATATATATATATGCCATCCAATTTATTATTTTCTTCCAACAAAGTTTGTCCCACTGTGCCTTTCAGGAAGCTTTTCACAGTCAGAAATATTTTTACCCTAGTGTTTCAACTAGAAGGCTAGTTTTCCAATACCATTAGGTGCCAAAAGCACTGAAGACCAGGTTTTCATTGCCAGATATATATTTTCTTTTTCTTTTTTTACTTGCAATCAAGGAATGATCAAAGGGGTGTAGAATAGGGTGGCAAATAAACCTTATTGATAATCTACATGTTAGCTTGTTTCACTAGGTCCTGGATGAATTCCTCTTTCGATCAAGGCTTTCAATATAGTATTAATAATTGTTTGTTTTCCATCTCTAGAGTTCGATAATCATCAATAGTGTGAAATTTAATGGAAACATTATCATAGACTCTGTAAAATTCATATGGCCCAATCCACCGAGTGTAAAATTTACCCTTGAAATCATTATATCTTGAATCAAATAGAAGAGCCCAATCTCCTTCCTTAAACCTCCTTTCCTTGATGAATCCATCATGCCATTTTTCCCGTTGTTGTTGAACAAGAGTTTTTTTTTGAAGGGAATCCAGAAATATCTCATCAAGCTCATTAAGCTAATCTATTTGATGTTGTTCTACCTTTTTAAGGTCCATCCCAACCTGAAGTGCGGTTTTCCAAGTTTTGATCCTGAACTCAATTAGAAGTACCCCTACTTTCCATACATAAGCTCATAAGGGGTGAGGCCTATAGTACTTATCTAGGTGATATGATAGGTACAAAGTGCCTTTGATTATTTTTCATCCCAAGCCTAATGATGTTGTTGGATTGTCTTTGTTAGAATACATTCTAACACTTTGTTAGTAAATTCCACTTTTCCACTTACTAGTGGATGGTATGGAGTGGATATTCAGTGCTTGATCTTAAATTGTTCAGTAATGTAATTAATCAATAATGAAGTACATTGAGTCCCCTGATTTGCAAAAATCTCTCGTGGAACGCCATAATAGACAAAGATCTATTCTTACATAAAATCAACCACTTCTTATTTTGTTGCCTTTTCTAGGGTAATTTCCTCAACCCACTTGGTTACATAATTTATGCATAACAAGCTATATATATTTTGTCTTGAAGGCAGGTTGACGATACCTACAAAATAAAGGGCCCATTTATCAAAGTTTTTTATCATGACCTATGGTTGCAATGGAATTTTATGTATTTTTATAGGCCTTCCCATTCGTTAACGCTTATCACAACTATGGACATACTTCTTGACATCCTAAAAAATGGTAGGCTAGTAGTATGCTACCCACAAAACCTTATTTTTAGTTTTCTTATCTGCATAGTGTCCTCTACGTGTCTCATCATGACATGATTTAATAATTTCATATATCTCATCTTCCTGTAGACAACATCAGATCTCAAGATTTGGCCCTGTGTGGAATAAGTACACCTGAACCTAGGAATACATAGAACTATGTTGAATAACTTTTTGATGTTCTCTTGGTGACAAGTGTTTTGGAAGCTTCCCAGTAAACAAATAATTATCAATATTTTCATACCAACTCCTATTATTATATAACACAAATAGATTCTCATTTGGAAATATATCTTCTATGGGGACCAATTTCTCTTGATTACTAAGTCTTGAGAGAAAGTAAGATACAAAATTTTATTTTCTAGTCTATCCAAGATAGTAATATTGAATCTTGGAGAAGAAGAAGCCATATAGTAACTCTAACATTATTGTTAGGTTTATTAACATGGTAACATATGCCAGAGTGATCAATGTGTACAAATACTAGGTATCCAGTGATATAATGACGAAAATTATTAATAGTGTGCACACCAATGAGAAATTATTTCTCACTTATAGTATAATTATGTTCAATTAGGGTAATATTTTTTCTACTATCATAAATGGCTTAGGGTCATTGGTCATAATTTTTTCCTAACACAACTCTAAAGGCTATATGGGAAGCATCAATAGAGATATGAAAGGGAAGGGAAAAATTAGGTCATTGCACGATAGGGGATATAGAAAAGTTTTCTTTTTTGGGAGCATGAATAATACCGAGATTGGGGGGTGAATCATTATTGTACTCTATGGATCAATTTTACTTATTTTTTCCTTTTCTTACAAACCTTGATTTATTCATTCATTAGCAACATAGTATATGAGTAGATCTAAAAATAACAAGTAATCAAGATGAGCAGCTACAAAACAAGTAAATAACCATGAGAAACAACACAACAAAGCACATCATCGCACATAAAGACACTAGATGTTAGGTGGAAACCCAAAGGGAGAAAACCACTGTTAGATGTTCTGCTTCACTCTTCCTCTATTATTATAAAGTATTCTTATTTTACATATGAAATGGCCACCACTAGTGTGAAAGCCACAACTTATTAGTCATGCAAGTTTCTACTCACTCCAGGAAACTACCTGTATGAACTTTGCAGGCCACCACTCCCTCAACTTTGTAGGAAACCACCTACTTGAAACCACCACTCCCTCAAATTTGTAAGCCACCACCTGTTGGAAGCCACCACTCCCAATAGGTTTTTCCAAATAACCATTGGACTATCTAACCATAACTGGATGGAAGCCACTACTCCCAAGTTCTTAGGCCTCTACCTGAAGGATGTCGTTACACCCTGTCACATTGAACCACTAATTTCCTCACTGAAGGTCCCAACCTTTAAACACATATCATGGCCCTCATTTCATCTATTTTCAAACTATGTCCCATACCTACAATAAACTCATCAGCAATTGAATCAAACACCTGCAACACAATACTCTCCAACACAATCAATCTATGAAATACAAACTCAACCAATACATCATCTATACATGATAATAGGAGCATATAAATATATCCATGGTGGCATATATAAATCTCCGCAATAATAAATTGGAAGCTACATCATATGCAATAAAATATATCAGCAACACACAGTATATGAGTATTTGAAACAATGCTCAACACTTCCTCAACTTTAATATCTCTTGCAACACACGCATTTCAGAAATATGAACTATGATCCAAAGTCTCTACAACAGTAGCTACAACAATAATCTAATCTCCATGATAGAAGAAACATAATATTGGCATCTGCATAAAAATTTTGATCATATATTCTCCATAGGAACTCTCAACATGTTTGCAATATTGCTCCAAATATGATCTCTGATTTTCACTCTATCTGCAGTATTTTAGGTCACATTCTCTCTCTATCTAACCCCTTCTATTACACACTACGATAATTTATCAATGAAGAAATATGAAATCAATACAAATCTCTAATCCTCATTATCTTTGACTTGATCACCCTATAGAGTGTGGAGCAACTCAAGTCAACTATAAACCATCAAAAACATTGGGAAAATACCTTGGGAAATGCTCATGGTAAATTATGTGTGGGCACAATTTGATAATTAATATCTAAGGCTATTTTCACTGGAAAAATATAGGCATCCTAGAGAATATTGTTGCTAAGATAATATGGGCATCCCAGTGAAAATAGAAACATCTTCTCTTTTTGCACAATTTCCTCCTAGAGAAGATGCCCTAACTCATGCAAATCATCTCCTCTCTTCTCAAAATTTTTCCATTGGTCTTCAATAATTCTACAACACTTGTAGAGCCTCTTCAAACACAAAAAAACACCTTAGTAACATGTCATCAGGCTTCTTATCATCTTGAAAAAACCTCCAAACTTGTTGACATCAATTGAATCCATGGTTAACTCCTTAGGTACAATTCCTACGTTGACATCAATGCCAACACCATGAGGCCAAAATGATCCCCATTTGGCTTGATGTAAACCTAAAACCAAAACTCCAATCTAATATCCATACATCTCCAATTGACTGGCCTCAATATAGCTCAAGTGGATGTGTCACTCTCTCCCTTTGTCATCAATAAATATACCGAGGACAACCCTCCAAAATGTAGCAAGAGCATTACAAAGTTTTGAAATTCAACAAGAAAATGCCACATACACACTATTGTGGGATCACAGGTCACACAGTGATGGGTCCTAGCAATACATTAGTGTGTAGCGAATTTATTAAATAAATTGTACTATTATCTCATAACAACTTGTAATAGTTAACTAAGTGTGATAGAATTAGTTAGCTCAAGAATTTCGAGTTGAGGGTCTAAGGATAGGCATGTAGAGTGATTATATTATTCACAGGGTTCAGTTGCAGTTGTATCACTAGTGTAGTGTGGGTGGGATCAGTTAACTCACAATAATTGATTTAAAATCAGTTCATCTAGTTCTAACTATTTGATGAGCTAGTGGAATATTGAGTGAATTAAAATATATTTAATTCACCAATAATGATCTAACAAGTAACTGATGATTCACTATTTATAGCTACATGCATGCTAGTTCTATTGGATAACCAGTTGAGGCAAAGGTACAAGGCTAGTAAACTATCTGTTGTATTTTAGAAAAATTGCCTAGGTGCAGTTATAAAACCATGGGAAGCCCGTGATGAATTGTGCAATCAAGGAAGGCTGAATTTCCTATTTAATAGGGGTTTAATTCTCTAGGGATTGCGTAAGCAGGGTAGGCTGAGGGTAGGTTGATAATTGGCTATGTGTTTGTCCAATTTTTCCTAGATCAGTGTGAAGCAATTGGTAGAGTGTATGAGGTTGTGGTGATCACAAATACATTGTATTGTTTCATTATTCCTTGGTTGATTATAAAATAAAGATGGAGGGGTTTTGAGCAGTTGCTTTCCCCAAGAATATATGGTGTTGTGTATTGATTTACTTCTTTCTCTTACTTGCATGTGATTGAGCGATCATGATTTATATTCCGCAAATATTGTAGAAGGATTCAATATCTTGTTTTAGTGCATTAAATGATCGGATTGAGTCCATGGATATAACTTATACATGGTATTATAGTTGTGTTAGATATTTTCCGCATGGTATCATTGCGCCAGTAATCACAATAGTGGAGAAGAGATTGAGTTTGTGTTGAATAGTATTCAAATTTGCAGGAAATTTCTTTGGAGCTATAAGTGGATCAAGATGTATTTCAATGGATTCACTCGAGGGAAGTTCGAATTATATTGCACGGAAGGATGGGATGGAGGCAGTGTTGGAGGACAATGGGTTGAAGGAATTCATAGATAATGATATTCCCAAGCCCGCAACAGCAGATTCCCAACTTCTTGATCCATGGTAGAAGAAGGTAGCAAAGGCGAGGAGGATCTTGTTAGAGGGACTTTGAGATCACATTGTCTCGAGTCTCCATGGAAAGGCAACTCCATATGCTATGTGGAAGGCCTTGACATAACTATTTCAAAGCAGCAATGACCACAAAAAATTGGCACTTAAGGACAAGCTCAGGAAAATCAAAATGGAGAGTCCATAAAAGAAGAAGAATAACAAGAAGGCTCCAGGAGCTGTAGTGGGTGAAGCTTTGGCCTCATAGTTTGAGTTGGACTTCTCTCTCATCGCATGCATGGCATCAACTATAATGGGATCTGTGTGGCACTTGGATAGTGGAGCATCTTTCCACATGATGAGAAACAAAGTACTCTTTAGTAGCTTGGAGGAGAAGGATCTTCATATGCACATCGAGATGGGTGATGATGGGAGGTATAGCGCTACCAAGATTGGTATAGTTAATTTCCAGAGACAGTCAGGTAAACCTTTGTTATTAAAAGATGTCATGCATGTACTAGTCTTGAAAAAGAATTTAGTTTCATTTTCTATGTTGGAAGATCTTAGATATGATGTGGTTTTCAGTGAAGGAAAGGCATTGCTTCGTCACAAAGCCACAACACAGGTAAAGAAGATTAGGGTTTGTGTGAAGAACCTCTACAAACTTGATGTAGATGGTTGCGCAACATTGAGCAATAAAATAGGGAAAGTTATGAGCCGAGATAAAGGTGATTTATGGCACAGGAGATTGGGCCATCTACACCACAGTGCTTTGAGGATCATGCAGCAGATTTCTACAGGTCTTCCAAACGGTACTCTTGCGCAGATAGACACATGCAAGGGATGTACCATGGGGAAGTATACTAATTCCACCTTTCATGGGAAGGAGAACCGAGCAGCGAAAATCATTGAGAGATTTCACTCAGACATGTGTGGATCATTCTCTACACCTTCCACATCAAAGCACAGGTATTATGTGATTTTTGTTAATGATTTTTCTAGAAAGTGTTGGATCTTATTTCTGCAGAAGAAATATCAGGTGTTCTCCAAGTTTTGTGAGTTCAAAGTACTGTAGAGAAAGATATAGGGAAGAAGGTGAAGGCTCTAAGGAGTGACAATGGTGGTGAGTATATCTCTAATGAATTCAAGAAATTCTATGCCAAAGAAGGAATTTAGAGAGAATTGATTGCATCTCATAACCCACAACAAAATGGGGCTGCAGAAATAAATAATAGATCAATTGTGCTAGAAACATGAGCTATGTTACATAATCAGGGCCTACCATTGCATATGTGGGCATAGGCATGCAACGCAATGGTATTTGTGCAGAACAGAAGTCCATATCGGATACTTTGCATGAGTACACCAGTGGAGGATTTTTCAAGTAAGAAACCATGTTTTTCATATTTAAAATTTTTTGTCTCATCTATCTATTGCCATGTGACCAAATATGCTAGGAAGAATCTAGAACCATTAGCAGAGGTTGGGATATTTGCGGGGTACACTGATACTCCCCACAACTATTGGGTGTATTTGTTGGCTAACAGGATGATAGTTGTCATGTGAGATGTTAGATTTGATGAGGGGAAAGACATGTGATTTTACCTTGAGAGGGAGCTTGAATTACATGCAAATGTGGAACTCTTAGTTCCAAAGGATGAACCTCAAGATGTGGAGCAACCACGATATGAGGATCATGGAGTGGAAGAAACCACTCATGCAGATCCATCCACCATAAATGGTAAGAAGCGCACCAGAGAGCCTGAAATATTGATGCTAGATGTGACAGAGCATGTAGGATCACCTACATCACAGTGTAGGAAGAGAAGGTCCCCAAACAGGTACACATGATACATGGGTCTTATGAGTGAGTGTATTGTGACAAAACCATCCTCTTTTGAGGAAGTAGTGCAACAACCAACATGGGTTGATTCCATGGTTGAGGAGTATGACTCCATTATCAGAAACAGTGCATGAAAATTGGTCCCAAGACCAGTGGGGAAGTCAGTGGATGGATCCATGTGGATCTACAAGGTGAAGCAGGTAGCAGATGAGAGTGTGGAGAAATACAAGGCTAGATTTGTGGCCCGGAGATTCTCACAAGTAGAGGGTATTGACTATAAGGATACTTTTGCATTGGTTGCAAGGTACTCATCGATTATATCTATCCTTGCACTCTCAGCACATATGGGATGGAAAATTCATCAGATGGATGTAAATACAACCTTTCTCAATGGAGTTATTGAGGAAGAAGTGTATATTGAGCAGCCATAAGGTTTTGAGACATTTGACAAGGAGTCCCATGTGTGCAGACTCAAGAGAGGATTGTATGGGCTGAAGCAAGCACCTCGTTCTTGGTACACTAGGATTGACAACTATTTCACTGGGTTGGGCTTCACAAAGAGTGAAGTAGATGAAAAAATCTATGTAGATCATCTTATACTGACAGGTGATGAGCAGCTCATAACTTCTTTCAAAGAGGATCTTGCAAGAGAGTTTGAGATGAAGGACATGGGGCTCTTGCATTATTTCCTAGGCTTGGAAATGTGGAAAAGAGACGAGGAGCTATTTGTATCTCAGGGCAAGTATGCCAAGGAGATTCTGAGGAAGTTCCACATGGAGGGAAACAAACCCATGGAAACTCCTCTTGCAGGTAACAGGAGGAAGGAGGATGCTACTTCAGGCGAGGTAGTGGATGCTAATGTTTACAGACAACTTGTGGGTTCACTTATGCATTTGGTGAACACACGACCAGACATATGCTATGCATTTAACAAGCTTAGTCAAGATATGGTTAAGCCTACCAAGCTCTTTTGGAAGGCGGGGAAGCATTTGTTGAGATATCTTAGGGGCACTACATAGTATGGATTATGGTACAAATGGAAAAAGGGAGTGAAGCTTCAAGGCTTCACCCATGCAGATTGGGAAGGTAGTCCATCAGACAGGGAGATCACATCAGGGGGAATCTTCAGCATAGGATCAACACTATTTTCTTGGTATAGCAGGAAGCAGAGATCGGTTGCACTCAGTTCAGCCGAGGCAGAGTACATGATAGCTAGTCAGGCTGCATGTGAGGCCATCTGGATGAGGAAGATACTTGTTGGTTTGTTCGGTCATTAGATGGATCCAACGGTGATACATTGTGATAACCATAGTTGAATAAAACTCTCAGTTAATCTAGTATTCCATGAAAGGTCCAAGCATATTGACATCCGGTACAACCATCTCAGAGATTGTGTTTAGAGGCACAATATGTTGCTTTAGTACATTCCCATGAAGGATTAGGATGCAAATATCTTGACAAAGGCACTTGCGAAGAGAAAATTCGAATACCACATAGGCAGGATCAAGGTAGCAGATAATCCCTTTCTTGTTGGAAGAGAGTGTTGAAATTCAACAATAAAATGCAACACACACACTAATGTGGGATCACAGGTCACACAGTGATGGGTCCTAGCGATAAATTAGTGTGCAGCCAATTTATTAAATAAATTGTAATATTATCTCATAACAACTTGTAATAGTTAACTAAGTGTGATAGACTTAGTTACCTCAAGAATTTCAAGTTGAGGGTCTAAGGATATGCATGTAGAGTGATTATATTATCAATAGGGTCTAGTTTCAGTTGTAGCACTAGTGTAGTGTGGGTGGGATCAGTTAACTCACAATAATTGAGTTAAAATCAGTTTAACTAGTTCTAACTGTTTGATGAGCTAGTGGAAGATCAAGGGAATTAAAATAGATTTAATTAACCGGTAGTGATCTACCAAGTAACTGATGATTCACTATTTATAGTTGCATGCATGTTAATTCTGGTGGATACACAGTTGAGACAAAGTTTCAAGGCTAGTAAACTATCAGTTGTATTTTAGGAAACCTACACAGGTGCAGTTATAAAACCATGGGAATCCCATAATGAATTGTGTAATCAAGGAAGGTTGAATTTCCTTTTTAATAGCGGTTTAATTCTTTAGGGATTGCATAAGCAGGGTAGGATGAGGGTAGGTTGATAATTGGCTATGTGTTTGTCCAATTTTTCCTAGATTAGTGTGAAGTAATTAGTAGAGTGTATGAGGTTGTGGTGATCACAAATACATTGTATTGTTTCATGATTCCTTGGTTGATTATACAATAAATATGGAGGGGTTTTGAGCAGTTTCTTTCCCCAGGAATATCTGGTGTTGTGTTTTGATTTACTTCTTTCTCTTACTTGCATGTGATTGAGCGATCATGATTTATATCCTGCAAATATTGTAGAAGGATTGAGTATCTTGCTTTAGTACATTACATGATCGGATTAAGTCCATTGATAAAATTTCTACATGGTATTATAGTTGTGTTAGATATTTTCTACACATAGGCTAATTGGGAGAAATTGATAAGCATATGTTACCCAAGGGAATTTGAATGTTGTCCTTTCTTGAACTTTGGGGGAAACTTGAATATGACTATATCCACTAATCCATCAAGAAAAAAATAATGATTTCTTCCTTTTTGGGGTATCAAGCACCTAGTTAGTGAATGGTAATGGAAAATAATCCTCCAGAGTATCCTTATTAAACACTAGATAGGATAAACATGCTCACAATTTACCATTCTTTTTAGGCACAATAAATGTACATGAGACCCACTGACTATTAGAAATAGGATAGATGAAGCGTGCCCTAAGTAACTTCTGAAATTCCTCCTTAACCACATCCTCAAGGGCAAGGTTTGTCCTCCTTTGAGTTTTTCGAATAGGTCTAGAATCTCCCTTGATGTAGATGTGATGGGTACAGAAGTTCATATGAGCTTCCTTCATATCAGTGTATTCCCATGCAAAAGCATCACTATGTTTCTGTAACATTTCAATAAGTAGCTTTTATTGAACAAGATCTTTTTTGTTGTTGATATTTAAGGATTTTCCTGGGTAAATTTCAATAGGATGACAATGTTCTTCAGAAATTATAACCATTTTTTCCATACTATCCCTATGTTGAATTAATTCAATAGGAGAATAGTGCTCTTGAGATTGCTTCTCAAAAAAATGTGCAAGAGGTAGAGGGATAAGTACGTGAGGTTGATTTATAAAGGTGCATATTACATCATCCTCATTTTTTCTTTAAGAACCTAGCTTGGTCAAGAGTAAAGAGGGTTTTATGTTCCCCTTCATCACTGTCTTCAGGCTGAAGGGGAGTTTCATAGTTATGAATAGTCTTGGCTGGGGGATAAAGAGGCAATCTCTTAGTGGAATTACCATGTGAGAAAGTCATATATCCAGATCTATAACTAATATATGCATTTGTTGTAGCCAACCAACACCTTCCTAAATTCAAAGGATATATTCCAAGATTATTATTTGGTTTTGCGGTCAGAAATTCAATAGGGTGTTCCCAAGAATATATAGAAAAATATATATATTTTAGGATACCTTATGGCTTGACAATAGATTGATCATCCAATTGAATTACTGTTGGATTCGGTCTTAGAGCTTATAAATGGAGTTTTTCCATGGTTTCCCTGGTCATCACATTAATATTTTCCACTAAATCAATCAGATAATGAGGTATGGGGATGTTATTAATGCTAACACTCAAAATTGGGCTTCTGAGATCCATATACTTAGCTAAAAAAACTTTCCTCAACATTATATATCGTAATTTATTGATTACTTGAACAATTTTGGGATCATTCTTTTTCCTTCTTGAATTATTGAGACAAATTTCTTTGATGACCTTTGCACCAATTAGAACATCCTTTATAGCTTGGAGTAATGAAATTTTAAGACAAACATTTTTAAGTTCCCCAAAAAGGTCGAACTCCAGTTGTACGAGAGGTTTTTTCATGCACAACCTTTTTCTCTATGAGGGAACCACCTATTTTCAAGATGCGGGCTCAGGAGGCAAGGATTTATCACTAGAATGATTTGATATTTCAAAATCCTCTTCATCCTGATTTTCTTGAATTATAGGAGCAACCAAGTTATTGATGACTTTCCCTAATCATAAGTGGATGTCTTGATAACCAATGAAAGTAACAGTATATGTGGGAAAATGGGGTATTTCAATGTTGTAGGTGGGATGTAATACTTTATTATTTGTGTTAGGGTAAATTTTGGGCAGGTAATTGAGGTCTTTGCAGAGTTTGAGAAGGTTGATTAGAAGGTAGCTAAATTTGTTGCATATGTTCTTGATGTGGAGCTTGTGGTGCCACATTCCAAAGGGGGAAGGTCCATTTAGCCTGGGGCCCATCCTTGATTTTTCATTTGAGGGTACCATTTTTTTCGTGGAATAGGAGGATACCATCCAAAATTTGGAGTAAAATATTGGTAAGGATTTGATGACGTAGATCTAAACGATCAAGGAAGCCATGGTTTTTTTTTAGCCAAAAAATAGATTTACTCGGTCTCCTCACTAACCTCTTGAAACATTGATCTAGGTGGACATTGGTGGCCACCCGCCTATTCCACTTGGACCCCTACCATTGTGTCTTTCAATTTTTTAGTTTCCTTAATTGTAGCACAATTTACGATTTTTGGCAGTTTTTCGGGTCCTAAACCTCTGAAGTCCTTTTGAGGGGCTAAAAGACGTTTTTAGGAAAAACGGAGAGATTGAAAAGTCCCAAACCAATTTTCCAAAAAAAATTTCCCTTCTCTTTGAGATGTTCGAAATGAGGTGTTATGATAGAAAAATGGAGAATGTATTCCAAAGTTACGACCCCGAGAAGTTGACGTTCCAACTTACCCCAATGGGGCCAACAAGCTTTTGGCGCTTCATCTCCTAGGGTTAGGTTTTTGGATTTTTATGGTTTATCATTGTTTCTCAATCATAAAAAGGCCACTAAGCTTCATTTTAAGACAATTCATAGGCATTTAGCCACCAAATCTCTTCTCAGAGATAAGATACCATCGCCCGAGCTAGTTTATTTCCATTCTGTATGTAAGCATATTTCAGTTCTTTGATATTAATGAAATGAATTTTTATTTCTACTACACTTATGTGTTTATGTTTATATATTTATTATATTGAGTTCCTACATAAGTTCGGATCAGTGGTATCAGAGCTATCTGCTCTTTCTCGGTTTTCCTTGCATGTCCCCAATGAGGTCAGGGTATAAGGAGTTAGGGATCAATCTGGTTGAACCTTTGCAAGATCAACCTCGCAAACCCCGATGACCTCCCATGTCAGAAGAAAATAAATACGAGAGAGCAGGAGATCCTTTCAAAATATTTCTCGAGGAGGCCCTCGAGAAACATAGGAACGTGATGATGGATAACTTTTTCTCAAATACTTCGATGAGGCCCTCAAGTACATCTAGGACGAAATGGAGCTCCTGGAAATATCCTCCCTTGGTGCCACCTATCGATATGTTGTCAATATCGAGAAAAAGTTTAAATAGAAGAAGCAAGAATTTGGATATGTGATTCTGAAGCAAGGGAAAGGTGCCCCAAACCACAGAATAAAGGGAAAATCCAAGGCGGGTTGACCTAGGACAACCCATCGAAGCCGAAAGCAAAGAGAAACGCCACGAAGACAAAGAAGGACATGGGAAAGTAGTGTGAGTTCCATAAGAGATCCAATCACAACACAAGTGAGTGTCGAGCCAGCAGTCATTGGTGGCCAAGCTAAAGGCTTCCAAATCATATGCATGTTCCGACTCTGAGTCAGAACCAGATAAGGGGAATGATAAAGGGAAGCAGATTATTAATGCGGAGCCCAGTGCCACTGTTGCCACCACCAAGATACAAAAGGATGAGTTCTAATATCTAGAGGATTGGGAGCACCTCTTCCACTCATAGATGTGGGTGAAGGGTTCTTCACTGCAGTTCATTTTCAATAGCGGGAGCCAAAAGAACCTCATTTTAGTAGAGGTTGTGATGCGTCTAGGCTTATCGACCACAACACACAGACAACCATAACCCATTGGGTGGCTTCACCAAGGAAGATACCTCCACGTCAGCTAGAAGTGTCACCTTCCCTACATCATCAAGCCCTTAATGGATGAGGCATTGTGTGATGTTTCTCCTCTCAAAATTTGTGATGAATTATTAGGCCAACCATACTTCTGGAAGCGACATGTTGTGTAAGAATATAGGCTTCACACTGTTATTATTACTTTGGATAATAAGTTGTACAGGATACTGGAGGTAGCACCGCCTGTTGTAATCTCTCTAATCATTGTGAAGTAATGTAGTAAGATCATATCCCGGACCAAGAATTTTGTTCTTTTATGATTCTCCCTCAGGGCCAGAAGAATATTGTGGCCACAGTCTCTAGACAAGGCTCCTCCACATGACAGTAACATATGGAAAAGGTCGTGGAGGAGTACACAGACATTTTCACCTCTCTCACACGGGTACCTTTACACTATTAGGTCAATCACTCCATCAATCTGATCTCGGGCGCGCCACTACCCAATGGGCCAATGTATTGACATTTTGTTCTGGAGAACGATGAGATCAAGAGGCAGATTCAAGAGCTGCTATAGAAAAGGGCACATCAGGCCAAGTTCATGGCCTTGTGGGAGCTCGATCGTGTTGGTATAGAAGAAGGATGGGACTTGGAGACTCTGTATTAACTATAGGGCATTGAACAAGATCATTGTACAAAATAGGTATATGATTCCACAGATTGATGACCTAATAGAACAACTCAAGGGGTCAAATATTTTAGCAAGATTGACTTGAAGTCTGGTTATCACTAGGTAACAATCGAACCCTCCTATATGTGGAATAATGCCTTAAAATCCAAGGAGAGACTTTTTGAATGGTTGGCCATGCCTTTCGAGTTGATGAATTCCCCTAAAACCTTCATGAGGATAATGGAAGAAATTTTGTGAATTTTCACCAACTCATTTGTGGTGGTGTATTTGGATGACATCCTGATCTTCATCCAGAGTTGGGAAGAGCACCTCCACCACACTCAACAGGTCCTCCAAACTCTGTGGCAACACAAGTTGTGTGCTATTTGAAGAAATGCACTTTTGGCATGACCCAGGTTCAATATCTAGGGTACATCATCGAAGAGTGGGGTGTGCATGTGGACCCACCCAAGATACAGGTCATTCGATATTGGTCAACCTTAACCGCTCTAACGGAGCTCCACAACTTTCTCGGTCTTGCCAACTTCTACTGCAGGTTCATGTTGGGCTTCTCTCATATCACTTGGCCTTTGAGTCAAGTCACCAAGGGAGGGTTGAAAGAAAAGTTCTTTTGGTATGAATCCCAACAGAAGGCATTCGTAGAGTTGAAGCTTTGACTCTGCTCTGCACCAGTGCTCACATTACCAGACCTGCAACAACCATTTGAGATCGATAAATATGCCTCTAACTATGCTATTGTTGCAGTTCTTACTCAGCAAGGTCATCCAATGGCATATCACAATGAGACAATTTCAGACACGGTCCGAAAGTATCCCACCTATGACAAAGAGATGTATTCCACTGTGCAGGCCTACCGACAATGGAAGCATTACATTATGGGGAAGGAAACGGTCATCCACATAGACCACCGACCCTGGCATTTCATACAGGCACATTGATGGAAGTTTCAGAACAATCACCTTAAAAAATGGTCCACATACTTGCAACAATTCCATCTGAACATTAAGTATAGGAAGTTCAACACCAAAAATGTTGCAGATTTCCTCAGTCGACTGCTGGTCATGGCGCTCACCATTGTGCTCGGCTCTTGTGGGCACAAGACTTCGGGGTGGTCAACTCTTTACAAGAGTGATCTAGAATATAGAAACACATACCAAACGCTCCTGGAAAGCAAGCAAGTTCCAAATAATCACCTCCAGGATGCATTGTTATGTCACCTGGGACACCTATGTGTTCCTTCAAGCGAGCGTGCTAAGATGATTTGGTAAGCGCACTACAGCTGGTTCAATGGAAATTTTGGGGTAGAGAAAGCAATGACAGTATTGAAAAAGTATTTTTATTGGCCAAACCTTCAATAATATGTTGGGAAGTACACCAAATCCTACTCTTCTTGCGCCATTTCCAAACCAACCATCAAGAAGCAAGGCCTCTATACTCCTCTGCCTACTCTTAGTCAACCTTCAGAATCCATCTCCATGGATTACATGTCAGGCCTTCCTTCTACTAAGCATGGAAACGACTATGTTTTTGTGGTCGTTGGCAAATTATCTAAGATGGCCATTCTAGTGCTCTGCAAGAAGAGTATCACAACATAAGCCACTACAAAAATATTCTTTTAACGAGTGTGGGTGCACTTTGCGACCCCATATTCTATTATCTAAAATCGAGACAACATTTTCCTAATTAAATTTTAGTCAAGTCTCTTGTCGATGCTGGATACCAAGCTCACTAATTCCATGGCTTTCCACCCCCAACTTGATGGCCAAAAACAGGTCGTCAACAAGATGATTGTGCACACTCTGAGCATGTACAACTCAAATCATCCTCATACATGGGATGAAATCCTTCCCTATGTACATCATAGCTACAATGAAGCTCTCCATAGCCCAATTGTTCACAACCCCTTTCAGGTGGGATTGGGTTTCCAGCCACTTTTCCCCATTGATGTGGCCATACCATTTGCATCTACTCAGTCAGATTCGGCATATGTCCAATCCGAAGCTAACAGGGCAAACAAATTCATTGAGCGCATTCAGTACATCCGCTAACAGGTCCATGACATATTGGAAGGAGCCAATGCTAAGTACAAGCAACAACATGATCAACATCGAGTGCCACGCAAGTTCCAAGTGGGTGGTAAAGTTTGGCTACATTTTCAGAAGGAGCACCTCGCTGGACCCCACCACAAGCTTTGCCCACTCCAATATGGGCCATACACCATCACCAAGGTTGTAGGAGAAAATTCCTTCAAGCTTAACATTCAACCATTCCTTGGCATGCACCTAGCATTCAATGTGGATTGCCTTCAACCATACTTTCCACCAATACTAGACACATATGACATTGCAGAACAACTCACACCAACAGAGCTAAACCTTGACTGCATGGAACATGTCATAACTGTTCGGAACATGGACACACGTATCAAGAAAAATCACTAGCAGAAGATCCAATTGTGTTGGGTTGTCAAAGCTGGCCAACTCCTGCACCAAGGCAAGTGGCTCAGTAGGGACCAAGTTCAACAGAAGTTTCCCCATCTCATGGAGGCACTCAACGCAATGGGGAACATTGCTTCCCAAGGGGGGAGGCTAGATCTAGGTGGATATTGGTGGCCACCCACCTATTCCACTCGGACCTCCATGATCCTTTATTTTAGTTTTTCAGTTTCCTTTATTGTAGAACAATTTACTATTTTTGGCAGTTTTTCGGGTCCTAAACTTCTAGGGTCGTTTTGAGGGACCAAAAGACGTTTCTAGGAAAAATGGAGAGACTAGAAAAGTCCACAACCAATTTGTTAATTTTTTTCAGCCTCTTTAAGTTCTTCAAATTGAGGTATTATGATAACCAAACGGAGATCG
This sequence comes from Pinus albicaulis, assembly GCA_034641835.2. Taxonomy (NCBI): domain Eukaryota; kingdom Viridiplantae; phylum Streptophyta; class Pinopsida; order Pinales; family Pinaceae; genus Pinus; species Pinus albicaulis. The sequence continues at coordinate 554,709,219 of CM076569.1, read as the reverse complement.
TATGCCAAATTTACGACCCCAGGAAGTTGACGTTCCAACTTACCCCAACAGGACCCACAGACTTTTGGCCCTTCATCTCCTATGGTTATATTTTTGGATGTTTAAGGCTTCTTTTTGTTTCTCAATGATAAAAAGGCCACCAAGCCTCTTTGTAAGACAGTTCACAGGCTTGTAGCCGCCACATCTATTCTTAAATATAAGCTACATCGCCTGAGCTAGTTTATTTCCATTATGTATGTAAGCATATTTCAATTCTTTGATATTAATAAAATGAAGTTTTATTTATGCCGCACTTTTGTGTTTATGTTTATATATGTATTCTATTGCATTCCTACATAAGTTCAGATCAAATATTGCCTTAAGCCCTGGTAGAGAAGGACAATCTTGAGTGGAATGTTTTTGCTCACAAATATTACATGTCTCAACACCATTTAAAGGAAATTCTCGAAGAGGGTGTTTCTTTTAACATTTGGAGAAAAATATGGCCAACGCCAACTCAACCTTTGCCTTCTTCTTTTTCACTTGCAGGGTGTCTAATTGGGAGCTAAGTGTACTAAAGATATTAAATTTGAAATTATCTAGTAAGTTTCATAGCTCAACTTTAGTCATTCCTGCCCCATTTGACTTACTAATTCTAGAGGCCACATCTTGAGAATTCTTTCCATATTTTGATCTCCCTCTAGGATATTTCTTACATAGATCACAAATCTCCTCATATGTTGATAAGGAAATGTCCCCTTCTCCCCTGAGATTTAATGTGCCACTAAAGTCCTCTCATATTGCTTTAAGGAAAATGATACACATGGTTTCTCAGTCGAAAGTGTTTTTTTTGTCTTTTTTAAATTATATTGGAACCTCTCCATGTAATCCTCTAGAATTTCATCATCTACTTAGGAAATTTTGAATATTTTTTCTTTGATATATCAGACTTTACAATAGTCCTGATATTTTTTCAAAATTGTATTCTTCATATTATTACAAGTTCAAATGGATTTCCCCCCTAGTGTCCAGGTGGATATCAGTGGCCACCCACCTATTCCATTTGGACCCGCACCATCAATTCTTTCAACCTTTCATTGTCAGCACAACTTACTATTTTTAGTAGGTTTTCAGGTCCGGCACTCCCGGAGCTGTTTTGGGGCCCTAATGATCTAGGTGGATATTGGTGGCCACCCAACGATTCCATTTGAACCCCCACCATCAGTTCTTTCCATTTTTAAGTTTAAGCACAACTTACTATTTTTAGCAGTTTTTCGGGTAAACTTCTAGAGCCATTTTGAGGCCCTAAACGATGTTTTTTTGGGAAACCAGGAGCAACATGGGGAGATAGACTAATGTTTCTCACTCAAAAGTTGTATTCCTTGGATAGATATTTCTAACAAGCTATTGAGTGCTTCAAACAGAGATCAGATGCCAAAGTTATGTCCCCAAGAAGTTGAAACACCAATTTACCTGAACGGGACCCACAGTTTTGGCGCTTCATCTCCTAGGGTTAGGTTTTTGGATGTTTGGGTTTGCCATTGTTTCTCAACAATAAATAGGCCTTCAAGCCTCATTATAACACAGTTCAGGGGCTTGCAGCCATCACATCTCTTCTCAGAGATACGCTACCAGTGCCCTAGCTCTTTTATTAATTCCATCATTTCTGTATTGTAACGGAGTGGAGGGGCCTGTAGCCGTCACATCTCTTCTCAGAGATACGCTACCAGTGCCCTCGCCCACTCATTTCCATGATGTATGTAATAGGCCTCCTAGTCTCAATGTAACACAGTGAAGGGGCCTATAGCCGTCACATATCTTCTCAGAGATACACTACCAGTGCCCTCTCTTGTTCATTTCCATTATGTCTCATTTTGACATAGTGGAGAGGCCTGTAGTCGTCACATCTCTTCTTAGAGATACGTTACCAGTGCCCTCGCCTGCTCATTTCCATGATGTCTGTAATAGGCCTTCGAACCTCAATGTAACACAGTTCAGCGGCCTGTAGCCACCACATCTCTTCTCAGAGATAAGCCTACCAGCGCCCTAGATGTTTATTTCTATTAAGTCTGTCAGCATATTTCAGTCATTTGATATTAATAAAAGGAAGCATTATTTCTGCTGCATCTCTTTGTTTATGGTTATATGTGTATTCTGTTGCGTTCCTACATAAATCCGGATCACCTAGTCCCATGAACCATCATAAGGCTTCATCTTTCAAATTAGTAGGAAATAATTTCAATTTTTGGGAATTTGTAGAATAATCATAGTTATGATAAAGAAAATCAAACTTAAACAAAAAAGTATCTAAATCCTCCTTTGAAAGGCCTTGGAAATTTGAAAGGGTAGAAATAGGAATGTTATTCATTTGAACAAACACATCATGATCTTGGATGGGGAATTTTAAAGTGACAGGTCCTTTTTTCTTGGGCCTATTTACTTATTCGTCCCCCATATTTTATTTTCTCAGAGGCTCAAGGTTTTGAATCTTATTGGAACCTTCAGATGTTTCCAGTTATTCTTCCAATGTGGTCTTTTTCCTTCTTAATGGTTTCCCTACTATACTATTTTGAACTTGAGTGATCTTCAAATGATTTTCCTTTCCTTCTCACTTGCCAAAATGTTAGTTTGAGTGGCTCCTACCACACCACATGGGGTTTTAGGAAATTTTTTCTTCTTTCTACCTATGGTGTTTTAATGCATCTATCATGTCTTAATTCAAAAAGATACTAGGTACATAGGTTATTAAAATGTGTAATTAACTACCCATTAGGTCGCTTCTAACCCTGATATTTTTTTTAACTAATTGTGTGAGGAATCTTGAATCTTTTGAGTGCCTCCCCAAAAATGTTTCCAAAAATGAAACTGTATTTATATGATTGGTTACTTCAATAGAGGTTTGCTATGTGGTTCATTTTTATCATAAAACCGGGGTTGGTAGACTTGTGAGGCTCTTTATGCTATATACATAAGAGAGAAACCCTCACACTTCTTTGGATGACCTAAGCAAGGGAATTCATTGGAATTTTTTATTAAATGGGAGAATCTACCTATGGACAATACACAACTTGGTTACATGGTGCCTCAACCACCCAATCTCTCTTTTGGGGTGACTAGCTTAGTGTTATCTGGTGTATTTCATACTTTAAGAAAATCCACAACATTCAATTCCACAACCTCTACTCATAAGGTAGATTGAAAAAATCCCGAAACCACTAAATATATGAAAACCATAAATCATACAACCATACTTTCTTGAAATCAAGTAAACTAATAATGCATTCAAAATACTTTAAAAAAAAGATAGAAATATAAACCTACTTAAAATTTAAATAAGAAAAATATGGACACATAATTTTACCTTGAGTGGGCCCCTGCTCAAGGCTGACATGTGGCTCTATGCACTTAAATATTTAACATAGGCGAGAAGTTAAATCTCCAAGCTAATACATGATAGAAAAACAAAATATAATGACACAATGTAACACGCAAAGCCATGTAGATATATTAATCAAAAAATAGTAAGAATAGAGTTTATGTCTAATTGTCCCTATGCTACAAGGCATTGGTATATTTATAAAAACATAATAGTCTTAACTTGCAACAAGTAATGAAAAAGATACCTTTCAGTGAACTAAACAAAGATGATAATAGTAATCAATTTAATGGTTACTTGATGATTCCAACAACTTGTTGATAATAAATTATATTTGTGGCTTCTAGTGAGTGCTTCTGCATTGAGCGAATGAGCATATGTAATTCTGGGTGCTAGTGCAATTGTGATATTGAATGCAATTTGTAGACATAACCGATTTGAGATGTCAACACTCGGTTGGGATCAATGAGGTACCACATGCGTTAAGAACATTGATCTATATTTTTATAACAATATTCATATATGAATGAATGAATGATATTTTAACGTCCACGAGACTAAAAATATTCTATGGGACTACCAGCTTCCTTGTTTTTTTCCTTCTGTAATTCAATTCTTTTCTTACTCAAATTGATGATAAGCTCACCCAACCTTTTAACAGTTCCCTCATTGAAAAGACAATGCCACTAAATTGATGCTAACATACTCCGGTAACTGTCCCTGATGTCTCTGAAAGCATCACATTCCAAAATGAAATTTTTTTCTGATTCCACTGCCCTAGAAGTGCAAAAAGTACATACCCTTTCTCCCAAGCTTCTTTAGGTCTCTTCCACCATTCTGTTTCACACTGAAGTTGATGTGAGTTAGTTCATAACTGGGCAATAAGAACCTTTTCTCTCCACGGAATTTTAGCTCCAATGTACTCTTTTTGTTGGAGATCACAAGTGGGGTTGAATTCCTGAACATAATACTTCTTCTTTCTACCCAACTCTTTTCCCCATATACCCTTATGAAACTTCTCCAGCACAAAATTCTTTAACTCCTTGCTATTTGTGGGACATGCATTAAGGTAAATATTCAATTTTTTCATTCATTTGTTGTTTTGTCTCATCCACAATTTCTTTCTTTCACTCATACCTTCATTGAAGATAACTTTCAGCCATCTACCTCCTCCCATTTGCTCAATTCTTTTTAGATACCTTATAAGACACACAATGGAAATTGTTTCGATGGGAGCTGCCCCTATTTCACTCAACATTATCTCATAGGGAACCAAACTTTTTATTTTGAACTTGCTCATGATCAAGCTTTTTTGAATTTTTGAATTTGTTTCCATTTTGAAACAGGGATGATGCTAGCCCACAATTCACACCCATATAATAGCACTGGAAAAACTAGGAGTCCAAAAAGTTCTTTAATCGTGTTCCAATCCCATAACTCTGCCTCTCTACATCTTTTTTGAAGTGCATATAATGCTTTCCACCCTCCTAAAAGAATTTTCTTTCTGCATTCCTCCCAATTAAGTTGCTTGTTTAAATTGATCCCGAGGTACTTGTATTCATTTACTTCTTCAAGAATGTTTCCTTCAAAGAAGAACGTATGATGGCTTTGCTTCCTTTTATTGGAGAAAATCATTATTTTGGTCTCACTGGTATTGACTTGCATCCCCACTGCTTTACAAAAATGCTCAAGGGCATATAGGTGCATCTGCAATCCATGGGCCGATTTAGCAACCAGCACAAGATCATCGACATATAGAAGAATCTTTATCACAAACTCCCCAAATCGAACACCATCCCCACCTTGCAAATTTAGCTACTCTTTCAGTTTATCAATGTCTAAACCAAAAAGGGTAGGGGATAAAGGGAAACATTGCTTGACTCTGATGTCACTTCTAAAAATTTCTTAAATTCTTGTTGAAGTTTTAATTTTGACTTTCACCTCTTCATAAAGCCTATGGACAACAACTCTATATTATAAAGGAATTTCAAGTTCTTCCATTCTACACCACGACTTATCTCTAGGGACCGTGTCAAATGCTCTTTTGAAGTCAACAAAGCAGCAAAATACTTCTTGTTTTCTCCCCCAAACATTTTTAACAATGTGTCTCAGTGTGATACCATGATCTACTGTAGAATGTTTCTGCCTAAAACCTGCTTGCCCTTTTGCCCTCTTTTCTTTTACTTTTGTCGACTTACTGATTCTATTTTCTACCATGCCACTGAAAAGCTTGCAAGCAAAGCATTGATCATAATGGTTCTATATTTGGAATGATTATTAATATCTCCACTTTTAAAAAGGGGAATTGCTAGACTAGTTGTCTAATCCCTTGGGAATCCTTACTGAATGACATTGTTGAATATTTCCATGATGTGTGGTGCCAAAATGTTCATTCCCCACTTTAGATATTCTGCTTGAAGTTCAACCAAGTCCTTTTCCTTCCCTTTTTTCAACTTTTTAATTCCTGCCTCCACCTCATGTACTGTGAAAAGCTTTGTAGATGTGTTGATCCTGGGAGGAGGCTCAATCAAGGTCGTATTGATATGGAAATATCGTGTGCTTAAGAAATTTTTTCAATAGGCGCCTCTACATTGTCAAAGTGTCACCATGACCATGATCCTTGTGGTTGTAGAATGGGTACATCTCACTTTTGTACTTGGCTACAAATATATCTTCGGACCTTGGAAAAATATTTTAAGTTTGATCAAAATAGTGGGCCCCTTGTAATATAAAAGAATATTCAACCTAGTGATTAAATTTTCCCTGTTGATACTTGGTCGAGTTAAATATGGCCACCAAAAACCAACCTGTATACACAAGATATTATTTAGACATTGATTAGTTCACAAGTTATTATATCATTACAAACCATATTATATATATATATATATATATATATATATATATATATATATATATATATATATATATATATATATATATATATATATCTAATGAGCCACACACACCTACAACAAAATACCTTCTTAATGGCTCTTAATTCTAATCAAATCAAAAGCGATAAAGAACTCAAGCATATATATGTGTGTGTACCTATAATTATTAGTAGTGGATGACATAAAGTGATCAAATATGGAAAATGAGGGATACTTATGCAAAAATAAATGTTTTTAGTAAGAAAAAAGGATGCCAAATAAGCGACTCGCCACCTCTCCTATGAAGAATTGATGAGATTTGAAGCTACTTCTGGCTTCACTTTTCCACCTAATGTAAGGGCTGGTGTGTAGCAGGGTTTCCTTGTGGGAGTTGGTGCATTCTTGCATGATTGAAGGATACATCTCTTGCCTTCTCTTAGGCAATGCCCAAATTGGCTCTACCCAATATACTCATCATGGAATGGGATTTGAGGTTGGTGCTAACACTTCCAAGGTTTAGTTGTAGGTTATGCTAGAGATTATACTAAGCTACTTTTTGTATATTGATCACTCAACATGTATAAATTACGAATCACAAGTAGCAAATTCAAACCCAAGCCAAAAAGACTAGAGAAGGTAGGTGTCTGCAAGGCTTTAGTTTTGTTATTTTTCATTATACATTTTAGGATGTGAAATTTCTCCACTCTCGGTTAGTATTACATTTATTTCACTTCCATTAAATCTTATTGATCTTGATTTTTGATAATAATGAAACTTAAGATGTGATTAATCTGAAAGACATTATCAAAATCAGTATGGATAACAAAAGTCTAAAATCAAATAATGAAACTAGTCAAATATTTTACACGAAGATCTTCAAGCACATTAAAACATCTCGATTGACCAACATTTTTTCTCCTCTTCATATGGGTGATGTCCCTCATGTAATAATGGGTTTTATTTGTTCATTTCCATAGTTTTTATCGCATGTTCTTTTGTGGATTATGCTTAGTAGATTACAATATCCCTCCTAATCATGATTGTTATTATAACATAACATCGACATCTCTTTTGAACAAAACATTAGATGATCATGTGGGTAATTGAGCCGCTAAAAATGATGATAGACATAAGAATTATAGAAATTGCTCTTTTATTGCAAGAGCACCTTCTAAAAATGCTTATAAAAGGAAAACTTATACAAATAACTCTATTATTGCAAGAGCTCCTTATGACCTACAAGATCATGAAAAATATAGTGATAAGTCAACACATATATCGCCTTTGCACGAAAATAAGCGAAATGCATTTGCATGTGCCATAGTAGAAGAAGTGGGTTTTTCCTTTTCAAGATGAATAAAAGAAGCTAATATAGAGTAAGGAAAATGATTTAAGTTCACTTTGCTCAACAAAGTATGTTTCACTATAATATTTGGGCATTTTTATTTAACCCTTTTCTTTTGCTTTATCGAAGGTTTATGTTTATATCTCCGTCCAAAAAATATGTTGAATCTACTAGTTTTTATACAACTTGATGCCCATTTTCAGTACAAATTATTGGCTCTTTTGTTGAAACGTGCTGTTCTTTCTTTTGTTGGGATTCCCCCCTACTTAGAGAAGTGCCTTGTGTAGTTTGGTGAATAACGTTCGTGAAAATAAAGTAAGATCTAGTCCAGGGATAAATATTATCATTTGGGCTAGAATTGTTGAAAGTTTTTTTTATCATTATAATTTTGTATTATGCACCCTTCTTAGTTGCCAAAATGTTAGATTGAGTGGCTCCTTCCACTCCACATGGGGTTTTAACATATTTTTTCTTATTTATACTTCTAGTGTTTTAATGCATCTATCATGTCCTAATGCAAAAGATAACAGAGACATAGGTTATTGAACGATGTAATTATTGACCTTTTTGGTCACTTCTAGATGTGATACCTTTTTTACTAATTATGTAAGAAATCTTGAATCTTTTGAGTGCCTCCTTAGCAATGTCGCCAAAAATGACGGTGTATTTATATGATCGATTATTTCAATAAAGGTTTAGGCTACATGGTTCATTTTTATTATCAAACCAAATTTGTAAGGCTCTCTGTGTTGTATACACAAGAGACAAGCCCTCACACCTATTTGGATGACCTAAGCAAAAGAATTCATAGGAATTTGTGATTGAATGGGATAATCTACCTATGGACAATACAGTACTTGGTTACATGGCACCTCAAGCACCCAATTTCTCTTTGGAGGTGACTAGCTTAATGTCACTGAATGTATTTCATACTTTAAGCAATTTTGTAGTATTAAATTCTACATCCTCTACTCATAAAGCAGATTGACAAATTCCCCAATCTACTAAGTCTGAAAAATCATAAATCACACAGCCCCACTTGCTTGAAGTCAAATAGAAATCAACCAAACTCTTAAGGAAAAAAAATACTTAAAAAAAAAATAGCAATTTAAACCTACTTACAAATTCCAAAATAAAATATTACCTTAGAACTGTACCTTGAGTGCCACCGCTTTATGCCTTACCTTACGAATTTTTCCGGGTACCACCACATATCTTATTCCCGGTATCCTGTTACCACCTGCGGAGCCCTGGTGAGAAAAAGAGGGTATATCCACACCGGTCAAACACCAAGGACACCACTCATACACACAGATCAAACATGAATGCTAGCGTATTTTTGCGTGTCTGAAATCCTCGAAGAGGGAAGTGAGAAGTTAAATCTCCAAGTTCATACTTGATAGCACAACAAAAGATAATGGCACAAAGTAACACACAGAGTAGAGCAGATATATTAATCAAAGTATAATAAGAATACATTTTATGTTTGATTGTCCCTACGCTACAATGTGTTTTATATTTATAAAAACATAATAGTTTTGACTTAGAACAAATAGTAGCAACAATCCCTTTCGATGAACTAAATAAAGATGAGAATAGTAATCATGTTAATAGTTTTTAATAGTTAGTTAATGATTCCAACAACTTGTCGATAATTAATTATATTCGTGGCCAATGAGTTTATATAATTTTTGGTGCTAGTGCAACTGTGATCCCGAATGCAATTTGCAAACATAACTGATCGAAGATGCCAACACACACTCGCTATCTGAGAGGCACTACATGCGTTAAAGAACATTGATACAATAGTTTTACAATGGTTTTCAGATATGGAAAGGTGGGCCCCTTGTAATATAAAAGAACATTTGGCATGGTTGATTAAAGTTTCCATGTTAATACTTGGCCGAGGTAAATATGGCGACCAAAATCAACCTATATATACAACATATTCTCTGGACACTGATTAGTTCACGAGTTATTATATCATTGTAAACAATATATCTATATATACGTATATCTACTTAAGTACACACACCTAAACCAAAATACCTCCTCAACAACTTTTAATTTTAATCAAAGCGAAATAAATAAAGAACTCAAGCGCGCGCACACATATGTATGTATATTTGTAATCATAAATAGTGGAGATATAAAGTGACTAGAGAAGGAAAATGAAGGATATTTAGGCAAAAATGCATGTTTTAGTAAGCAAAAATATGCTAAATAAGCGACTCGTCATCTCTTTTATGAAGAATTGATGAGATTTGAAGCTACTTTAGTTTCACTTTTCCACTTTAGGTAAGGGTTGGTGTATAACAAGGTGTGCCTATGGGAGTTGGTGTATTCTTCCTAGCAAGATTGAAGGATACATCTCTTGACTTCGTTTAGGAAATGCTTAACATGGCTCTAGCCAATATATTCATCATGGCATGGGATTTGAACTTGGTGCTCACATTTCCAAGGTTTAATTGCAGGTTATGCTAGGGAATACATAAAATTTAACATTAGTGGAGGAGGAGAATGAGCTACTTTTTGTTCGTTGATCATTCAACATGTATGAATTATGAATCACTAGTAGAAGAATCAAACCCAAGCCAAAAAGACTAGAGAAGGCAGGCGTGTATAATTTTATTTTATTTTTCACTTTATGTTTTAGGATGTGGAAATATATGTGGAATCACTATACTCTTGGTTACATTCATTTCACTTCCATTAAATCTCATTGATTAATTCTTGACAATAATGAAGCTAGCGAGATCTTCTATGCAAAGATCTTCAAGCACATTAAAACATCTCGATTGAAAGACATTTTTTATCCTCTTCATATGGGTGATGTCCCTTATGTCTTAATGGGTTTTTTTTGTTCATTCCCATAGTTTTATCACATTATTTCGTGGATTATGCTTAGCATATTACAATAGCCCTCATAATCATGATTGTTATTATAACATAACATTGATGTCTCTTTTGAACAAAACATTAGATGGGCATGCGGGTAACTTGGTCACTAAAAATGATGGTAGACATTTGGCTTATAGAAATAGCTCTTTTATTGCAAGAGCACCTTATAAAAATGCTTATAGAAGGAAATCTTACATAAATAGATCTATTATTGAGGGTTTGCCTTTTGACCTAGAAGAGCATGAAAATAATAGTGATAAGTTGGCAAATATATCTCCTTAGCATGAAACAGAAATGCATATGTTCCACAGTAGAATAAATTGGTTTTTCCTTTTCAGGATGAACAAAAGAATCTAGCCTAGAGTAAGGAAAATGATTCAAGGTCAGTTTGCTCAATATAGTACGCTTCACTATCAATCTTTGGGAATTTTTTATTTAACCTTTTTCTTTTGCTTTATCAAGGGTTTATGCTTATATCTCCACCTAAAAAAGAAGTTGATTCTACTATATTTTGTATGACTTGATATGCATTCTCAGTACAAATTATTGGCTCTTTTGTTGAAACATGTTCTTTCTTTTGTGGGATTCCCCCTACTTAGATAAGTGCCTTGTGTATTTTGGTGAATAACATATATGAAAATAAAGGAAGATCTAGTCTAGGGATAAATATTATCATTTGGACTAGCATTGTCGAAAGGTTTTTCTAATCATATAATTTCATATTTTGCAATGACGTTTGTCCCATAATTATGAAGAGTTCAACCTGTTATCACTCTGTAATTTTGAGGCTGAAGCAAAACTACAGAGGCAACATCAAAACCGCTTCAGGCCTAGGATCTAGCCCTCCTAGACCTAGAGAGCGATCTCTCTGTTAGATATAGCTTTGTTGATATGGGCATTTTAGGCTAGTTATTAGTGCAAAGCGGTTTGTTTGAGAATTTGTGGTTGAGATAAAAGAAGAGGGCCATTGGAATATGGAGTGAAACTGATGCCTGAAAAACCCACAGTCCCTATTTTTTCCTATTTCAATCTCATAGCTGTGTATAAATGCATTCAAAATTTAAGCCCCAAATAATTCCAAAATCTGGGCACTCACAATAATCTCAATTTCTTTTGAACTGGCAATTTAAATATACCTGTGTGCTCCTCTGCCAACAAACCACCCACACTCAAAATTGTGCTCAATCCAATTTCCCATCTGGCCAATTCAACAATAATGCAGAAGCTTCATATTATCGCTAATGGTTTAAAATCATTCAATGCATGTACAAGGCTTTTCTCTCATTTGATCTCTATATGAAGAATTCTTTTCATATGATTATGAAATCATATGTTGGACCCCACTTATTTCAAAGTTTGCCCTTAATATATGATTACACGGTCATATATATATATATATATATATATATATATATATATATATATATATATATATATATATATATATATATATATATATATATATATATATATATATATCGGGCCCCGAAATTTATTCTCTGCATATCAAACATTCCCCAAAGGTTAACTCATCAAAGTGTATTGCACATATTAATCCAACCATAGCCCTTCGCTCGGTGCTGATATTAAAGTGGATTGGATTAACGCACATCCCATTATCGACAAAAGTTTAAAATCCCTCACCTTGGATTAAAGCTAAGTGCGACATATATATACTCCGAACTCCACGTAAAAAGGCCAACCACCAACATTAAACCCATACTTGGGCCCACGCAGCATAACGTAAAGTCTTCACAACATTAAAATGTCAGCGCTGATATAAAATATTATTCGGGTCCACCAATTAACATACCATTTTCATCCGACGGTCGCAATCTCGTCCCGCCCCATCCAACTGATCCGACAACAATCAACAAATATCACGTAGATTAGAAGCACGGGGGTTAATTCTCCAAATTTACGTGATGAGGATGGTTTCCAAATACCACCAAAGGCCACGCATCCTTCACTTTGTGGAATCGCGTTAATTTCCTCAATTCCACTTACCACCTTTTAACTTGCACGAAACCCGCCAGCCTTTGTATTCCGGGTTCACTGTTCATCTCTTAGTTCCGCTTCTTTTCACGCTCGAGGTTCCTTTATAATTTGACCGCTCCTTGGGACTTCGATTCACCGTTTATGAATCGACTTTTGTTGTAGGGAAAGGCCACGAGGACTTCGAGTCCCGAGTCTTCACCATTCTGTTCCTTGCAACAGAACCTCTATTTCACGGTCCTTCAAGGAGAGTTACGAATCTTCAACCCAAGATCACAATGTCGACATTACATCGATTGCTTAACTCCTCCCTCACGGAGTGTATTCACAAATTTTTACGCAATTTCTCATGCAATTCAAAGCCTAACACACAGCCTTTAGCCCAAATAATAATCCCTCTAATGGCTTCTACAGGTATGGCCCAAGAATAATAAATGAATTTCAATTAACATCAATTTATTTCAACCCTATGCAGAATCACAATTAACCCCATTTACACAGAGCGTACACTGCTCATAAGTTCTGAATAGTTAACTCGTGTTCCACGGAGAATTCAAATAGCCTATATACATATAACCCAATCATAGGGTTTCATATTGCTACAGGAATTCAATTATCCTTCATCAAGAACACATACATACATTCACACCGACTTAAATCAACAAATGCACAGATCGTACTGAAACCAATTCTTCCATAACCTATGCATGAGGTTACTTACAAAACTCCTTTACACAGGCCATATCTTCAATCTGTCGGCCTCCTATCATCCTACTTTGTCTCTCCTGCTCACTAACTCTATGCAGCTCAACGCAGGTCTATGTAGGACTGTGCCCTTGAGACTTATTTTTATACAAAACTGCTAAATAATCGATTCAGATTCTTTAGTGACTCGACAAACTCTTGAACTCCTACAATTCTAAATTTAGCCTAGTCCCTAGACAACTGAAACTGACTACCTCTTCATGTGCCCACTAATCATTCGGGCAGTTACATTTTTCTCGAAAATTAACTAAAAATCACTTAAATATGAATAATTACATAGGGAAAAAAAAACATGAGACCCCCCTTATGTTTATTTATATACAAAATATTGTCCTGAGCCTAATGCTCCTGCATCAGACTCCCCAGGTTAAAATGATTTGTGATCTCCTGATCATGTGCTTCCATCCTTATCTTCCTGGATCCCACACCTTGTTCTGCAACTGGTCATCTGTTGCAGTGTTCTTCTTTTGCATTCCTCCTGGCTTCCATATCTTAGCCTACATCTTTCCACTTGCTATGCCTTCACAGTCTGTGACTGTCTTCTTCTTGCTGCTGTTGTTCCTTTGTTTTCTTGCTGCTATCTTTCTCTCAGACACTTTCACCATCAACCTTCTTATCAATGCAATTTCTTCATCTAATATGTCTTTTGACTGCTGGATATTGCTTCCTCTTGAGTGTTGAACTCTCAATTGTGCTTCTGCTTGTTGCATTCTTACTTGCTGAACTCTCACACTTACTTGATTCTTACTGCTGCTTACGGTTGCTCTAGCCCCCACTCTAACTTCCACCCAATCATCCATACCCTCTTGTTCTCTGCAACAGTAAAACTCTTCCTCCTCTTCTGGAAACACTTCAATTTGTTGCTCCAACATTCCTTCTAGCAACACTTCAAGCTGTTGTTCTTCCATTTCACTCTCTTTTCCAAATGTTTTCTGCAAACATTTCAGCCATCTGCTTTCAAGCATCCCATCAATATGTTGTAAACTTATTTCAGCATGTTCTTCTCCTTCGTGGACAATCTTCAGTGATTGTCTTTCATCCTCTTGATTGATTCCAGCAATCAAATCAAGTTCTTCAAGTACCGCATTCTCATCTTCTATCAAAGTAAAACTATGATCCTTTATTGCTGTAGCAGCCCCAAAAGTATGCCTTACAGTCTTCTCTTGGCTATTCAGACAAGCCAATTATTCTCTGCCACCAACAGCAACAAATTTATGCACATGAGACATGACTGTCTCACCTTCCTTCAGCTGCTCATCTTCATTCTGCAACAGCTCTTCTTCTTTTAAGACAACTCCATGTGATGGATTGTCTTCTATAGTACCTTCTTCATTCCATTGTGTCTTCACATTCTGCAATCCCCAATTCTGAAATTGAGGTCTCTTTCTTGCATTGAATCCTGTTGATTCAGCATACTCTCCAGCAACTCAAATTCTCCATTCCATGGATCAAAATATTCCACAGAATTATCCTCCTCTTTCAATTGATTGCTCAACGGTGTCAATTTTCCTTCAGCATCAACAGGATCTACATTCACAAAACAATTGTGAAAACAAAATTCATAAGGCCCTAGTGCCTTTCCTTCTTCTGCCAGCATTTCAGTATGATGTCCTGTAATTTTCTCCTTCACTATCAGCACCTCAGTATGCTGATTCCAATCCTTCAAACAATTCTTGAGACTGTCAGCTAGTCTCTCTTCTACATCATCCTCTTCAAGGATGTCTCTCTGCTCTAGTCCATAAAAATGAACTTTCTCATTCTCATTCATTTTTTTCCTTACAATATGAACACCTTCTCTCTGTGGTTCTGTCCTCTGCTCATGCCACAATCCTGGCATCTCATCTGAGAAAACATCTTCACAATCTTCACAAGTCAAGTCTCCTGCTGTCACTATCTCTTCAGCCTTCATCAGAATAGAATTCTAATCTTCTATCTCTGAAATAAATTCAGTCATCTGTCCATCATTCTTCATTTTTCCATTTAATAAAAGAAATTTGTCATTTTCAGCATTAGCAACAAATTTATCATCATCAAACACAACTTCATTGAAAAAATCTTCTTCATAAAACAAGGAATTTATGAATTCCTTCTGCTGCAGCAACTCAATCTGATCTTCATCTGAAAGATACTCATCATACTTTACTTGGCAACATTCAACTTCATTGAATACAGTTTCATCATATGAACTGTCTTCTTCAATACCTGCATTCACACACAACTTGTCAGTTGTAAAAACATAAGACCTCATGGTCTCATTTGATGATTTGATCATTAAATCCCCTTTCTGTTCCAAGTCTTCTATACACTTCAGATATTCCTAAATGGTCCTCTCTTCAATTTCCTCCAGTTGTTCAACTTCCAGCTTCTGGCCATCATCACAATTTAAATCTCCTCTGCTTCCAATATGTTGGGAACTAGAACCTTTCTCCAACTGTGCATGGACATCTTCAAAACATCTGGCTGTTCCATTTTCCTTCTCAATGACAACATCAGCAGTTTTTTCTCTCCCACATGCTTTTCCTGCAAACATACAATAATTGTTAGATGTAAGGCCCTTTGACCCCTTGGTCTCACTTGAAGCTTCAGTCTTCATGTCCTTCTCCAAATACTCAATCATTCTGAGTATTTCCTCTTTCAGCTGAGCATTTACCATCTGCTCTCTCTTCATTTGTAGCCTCTGCCACTTTACCTGCTTCTTCATGAGCCAACCAATTCTCTGGCTTTCCTCTATCATATTTTCTAGTTTATAAAACGGTTTACTGATCTCAGCTATCTCTTTCCAATACTCTTCATCAGTGAGTTTCTTCCTCATGCCATTTTCTTTGGCATCTTCCCTCACTCTTCTGTTGTGGCCTCTCTCAGAACCTTTGCAATCTCTACTATGGCTATCAGTAGCCATTTTCTCTTCCACGATTTCTTCACTCACAAGCTGCACTAAGCCTCTGCAACAGCAAGCTCTCTTGCTACAACTTACCTCACCAATCCCTTCCTCCAGATCTGGCTTTTGGCAAGTACTGGTCCACTGTCTGCTGGAACCTTCTGAGCACTCTCTTCTGCTCTTTCTAGGCTTCACTCTGCAACTTCTCAAGAACACATTTGTTCTTCCTTCATCCAACCTCAGTTGGGAATCCTCCAGGTTCTACCACACTTCTTCTTCACTCAAAATCCTCTTCTGGACTCTTTCATCACTACACTCAAAGCTGTGATCTGCTTTTGCTGAGATTTCTTCCTCAATGGCTTGCACTCTGCATTCTGAAAACAAATCCTTCAAACCAGAGTCAAATAAGGCTCATCAACTCACCTCCCAAGATCCCTGAATGATCTTGCTTCTTCTTTCACCTGCACTGCATTTCTATCTGCCACAATCTTCAAGAGTCTTTGTCTTTAACTCCAGATTCTGCACATCCGGAGACCTTCACTGCATGTCTAATCAAATCTGCAATTTTTGTTAAACAGATTTAAACATCAAACTTTTCATCACTGTTTCAGTACATGTGCATTTCAAAAATCATCTTTCAAAGAGCTATTCTAGCTCTGATACCACTTTGATGCCCGAAAAACCCACAGTCCCTGTTTTTCCTCTTTCAATCTCATAGCTGTGTATAAATGCATTCAAAATTTATGCCCCAAATAATTCCAAAATCTGGGCACTCACTATAATCTCAATTTCTTTTGAACTGGAAATTTGAATATACCTGTGTGCTTTAATATCTCAATCTGAGATTGAGATATTAAATTAAACTCCTCTGCCTACAAACTACCGCACTCAAAATTGTGCTCAATCCAATTTCCCATCTGGCCTATTCAATAATAATGCGGAAGCTTCCTACTTTTCTCTCATTCGATCTCTATATGAAGAATTCTTTTCATATGATTATGAAATCATATGTTGGACCCCACTTATTCCAAAGTCTGCCCTTAATATATGATTATGCGGTCATATATATATATATATATATATATATATATATATATATATATCGGGCCCGAAACTTTATTCTAAGCATATCAAACATTCCCCAAAGGTTAACTCATCAAAGTGTATTGCACATATTAATCCAACCATAGCCCTTCGCTCGGTGCTGATATTAAAGTGGATTGGATTAACGCACATCCCATTATCGACAAACGTTTAAAAGCCCTCACCTTGGATTAAAGCTAAGCGCGACATATATATACTCCGAACTCCACATAAAAAGGCCAACCACCAACATTAAACCCATACTTGGGCCACACAGCATAACGTAAAGTCTTCACAACATTAAAATGCCAGCGCTCATATAAAATATTATTCGGGTCCACCAATTAACATACCATTTTCATCCGACGGTCGCAATCTCTTCGCGCCCCATCCAATTGAACTGACGGCAATCAACGAATATCGCGTAGAAGCACGGGGGTTAATTCTCCAAATTTACGCGATGAGGATGGTTTCCGAATACCACCAAAGGCCACGCATCCTTCACTTTGTGGAATCGGGTTAGTTTCCTCAATTCCACTTACCACCTTTTAACTTGCGCGAAACCCGCCGGCCTTCGTATTTCGGGTTCACTGTTCATCTCTTGGTTCCGCTTCTTTTCACACTCAAGGTTCCTTTATAATTTGACCGCTCCTCGGGACTTCGATTCACCATTTATGAATCGACTTCTGTTGCAGGGAAAGGCCACGAGGGCTTCGAGTCTCGAGTCTTCACCATTCTGTTCCTTGCAACAGAACCTCTATTTCACGATCCTTCAAGGAGAGTTACGAATCTTCGACCCAAGATCACAATGTCGACATTACATCGATTTCTTAACTCCTCCCTCACGGAGTGTATTCACACATTTTTATGCAGTTGCTCATGCAATTCAAAGCCTAACACACAGCCTTTAACCCAAATAATAATCCCTCTAATGGCTTCTACAGGTATGGCCTAAGCATAATAAATGACTTTCAATTAACATCAATTTATTTCAACCCTATGCAGAATCACAATTAACCCCATTTACACAAAGCATACACTGCTCATAAGTTCCGAATATTTAACTCGTGTTCCACAGAGAATTCAAACAACCTATATACATATAACCCAATCACAGGGTTTCATATTGCTACAGCAATTCAATTATCCTTCATCAAGAACACATACATATATTCACACCGACTTAAATCAACAAATGCAAACATCGTACTGAAACCAATTCTTCCATAACCTATGCATGAGGTTACTTACAAAACTCCTTTACACAAGCCAGATCTTCAATCTGTCGGCCTCCTATCATCCTACTTTGTCTCTCCTGCTCACTAACTCTATGCAGCTTGATGCAAGTCTACGCAGGACTGTGCCCTTGAGACTTATTTTTATACAAAACTGCTAAAGAATCGATTCAGATTCTTTAGTGACACGACAAAACTCTTAAACTCCTACAATTCTAAATTTAGCCTAGTCCCTAGACAACTGAAACTGACTACCTCTTCATGTGCCCACTAATCATTTGGGCAGTTACATTTTTCTCCACAATTAACTAAAAATCACTCAAATATGAATAATTACATAGGGAAACAAAAACATGAGACCCCCTTTATGTTTATTTATATACAAAATATTTTCCTGAGCCTAATGCTCCTGCATCACAAACAAGTGTAAACAAATTCAAATGGATGAATAACTGAGATCATGTGAGACCAGGCAAGCTAGCCATGTCAATGGATCTTTACAGCTTGTGAAATGGAAAGGAGGAGGAGAGTAAGGTTCAATGTGAATGCAGAGAAAATTTTCTCTGAATTTTGCATTCAGATCTCAGAGGAAAACATAAAGTACTGTTTCAAGACTGAGTAGGGTACCCCATGGTAAATCCTACACAAAAATTTCTCAACCGCAGTAAAGAAATAAAACAGTATGTGAAACTAGAGATGACAGATTACAGGAAAAGGAGCACTTCACCATAGATCATAACACAAGAATCTGGAAACAACAGTGTCCTTTCATTAATCCACAGAAGAGTATTTACAACCAGATGAGCCTATTACAATGGTTTTCCCCTTTCGGGCCTCTTACATACTGCTAATGCATGCAGTATTTAACTAAAACTTGATTTGGTTACTCTATCTATTGCAGTGATTATCAATAATTACATTCAAGCAGAAATTGGGCCAGTGGAACCATGCAAGCGGTGAGAAGATAAAATGGTGGCTGCAGCAGTCCATTATTGATTAGAGAATAAGGAGGAAAATTCCTTTTGGGATTACAAAGAGGCTATGATAAAATAAACCTAACATCTAGCCCTGTTTCTTCATAAAACGGTTGCTGGATAATCAAATCTGGTGCTGCGCTGGCTGATTCAGCAGGTCTGATGGCTATGCTAGTTGCATTTACTGCCTTTTCCGTTCTTGATATTATAACATAATAGTTTGGTACAAACGCCTTTGACCGACTCGACCTTTTCTGTCTATCTCCTTACTACTGTGACATTCAGCATTACTCTGTCTTTTGCTCCTTGTCGGGTCCTACCCGAGTCCATATGTCGTGTTAGCTCTTTCTTCATAAAACAACGCAAAAACCTTATACACCCAAACGTGAAATCCTTTAGGCTTTAGCTTCGAACTTCATCGCATCCCTGTCAATATCGCAAATCGCATGTTGGCGTTTATAACATATACATGACACTTGTCCTCCTGAGCTTGCGAAGCGCCATATGCAATTGGGTCCCACCCATATCGCAAATCACAAATTTTATCACACACCATAACATTTAAGGCTTATCGCACATCGCAAGGTTTGGGATCGGGGAAAAGAGGTGATGGAAGGTGATGTGGCAGGACCGCAAATCGCAAAGTTTGAGGTTTTGTTACGAGGAGCGGGAGTTAAAGGCTAAACCTTACAAATTGTGATGTGCATTGAGGAAAGTCGACGTGGCAGGACCACAAATCACAAAGTTTGAGGTTTTGCTGCGAGGAGCAGGAGTTAAAGGCTAAACCTCGCGAATTGCGATGTGCGCTGACGGAAGTCGATGTGATAAAGGTTTGTGGCAGTATGGTAAGGCTTATACGGTTCATGATATATATATATCAAGCAGCCTAAAGTGGGGGGCGGAGCTACGAATAAAGTGATATATAGTAAGGTTAAACAGAAAAATATAATATGGTTGTTAGTGGGTGGGCGGAGCTGCTCTTTTTTAACTATAAAACTTGAATTTCAATAGTTAAAAAAAAAAGGTTTTGAAAGAAATGAAGTGTTGGAATTTAGAGTTCGGAAAAATGAAAGGTAAAATAGGGTAGATGAAATGAATGAGGACATAAATGAAGTTTTCTCACCATCACACTTTATCAAAAACACTTTCCTCTTTCAATTGAACTAAAAAGGCAGATTGATTCCTTTGAAGTTCTTTCACAATCAGGATTGTCTTTAATGGAAATAAATGACAACCATGGAATATTATTTTCAATAGGAAAGACCTGAGAAATAATCAATCACTTTGTGATACTATAGATTATAGGATATTAACAGTGGCTCCAATCGGGGATGGCAGCTCCTTCAGGAGGTGTCAATAACATCATAGACTAGTAGCCTGATCCATTGTGCTGATCCCAATTCTGCAACCTGATCTACTACAATCTCTGTGGCTGAAAATCTTTAAGTTGAAATCAACACTCTCTGCAAACTAAAGTCTGAAACACACTTGATCCAAAAACTAAAAGCAATCTGAATCTAAAACTGGAAATATGCTCAAACCACTGAGCTTATTTTCACACCTACCTACCCTACCCTACTGAAATTAATGTTGTTCTACATGATACAATAATGCCAGTGCAACCAGTCAAGTAGCAGCAGAAACAAATGAACAACTTGACTGCTTGTCAAGAAAATCAGAAGTATAACTTGATTATGTGTCCACATAATCAAGGTGGTAATAGGTAATGGCAACTATACATTTGATCGTTATAGAGAATACATGTTTGAAAACTTGAGCTAAAAAGAACCTCCATATAATCTTCTATAGGATCGATAAAAGCATGATGTATGATATTTGCTTCTATGCCTTCAATGACTAGTTGACCAGTTGTATCCTTGGTATTAAACCTTGAAACCACATCTTCAGTTTTGTACTCGAAAGCATAATCATCCTCAATATGTAAGACAAGATGGTAGTACAATTTCCTCTTGCTTTGGAGAAGGAAGATTTTCCAAGAATTCTTTATGATCTCTGAAATTATATGACTGAATTTGAGAATTCAAAATTTCAATGCCATTTATGTATCGTTCAACAACTACCTCCATAAAACCTGTTTTAGCTTCAGGACCAAATTCGCTTGATTTCAAAATGAGAAAAACATCGTTTAGAAAATCTCCATCAAGCTGAAATTATGATAATTGATTCCTAATGCATTTAAATCTTCACGAGATAAAAGATTTGCCACAAACCTTGTCATCTTGTTCAGCATAAAATCTAGACAGCATGTTGTGGAGTTGCCATGAATGCTCAAAAGTTGGGTTCTTTGAATCATGGAGTCACTAGGTGGATAATTCAGCCTTCTTATGTCTGGTCACTGTCCACCATAAGTAATCAGATCTGAACTTTGATGTACTTTCTGAGGAAGATAAATTTCTTCCCCAATGGAGTCACCACTATGTTATCACTCCGTAATTTTGAGGCTGAAGAAAAACTACAGAGGCAACATCAAAATTGCTTCAGGCCTAGGATCTAGCCCTCCTAGACCCAGAGAGGGATTTCTCTGTTAGATATAGCTTTGTTGATAGGGGCATTTTAGGCTAGCTATTAATGCAAAGGGGTTTGTTTGAGAATTTGTGGTTGAGATAGCAGAAGAGGGCCATTAGGCTATGGAGTCAAACAGGTGTAAACAAATTCAAATGGATGAAAAACTGAGATCATGTGAGACCAGGCAAGCTAGCCATGTCAATGGATCTTTACAGCTTGTGAAATGGAAAGGAGAAGAGTAAGGTTCAATGTGAATGCAGAGCAGACCGTCTCTGAATTCTGCATTCAGATCTCAGAGGAAAACATAAAGTACTGTTTCAAGACTGAGCAGGGTACCCCATGGTAAATCCTACACAAAAATTTCTCATCTGTAGTAAAGAAAGAAAACAGTATCTGAAACTAGAGATCACAGATTATAGGAAAATGAGCACTTCACCACAGATCGTAACACAAGAATCTGGAAACAACAGTGTCGTTTCATTAATCCACAAAAGAGTATTTACAACCAGATGAACCTATTACAATGGTTTTCCCCTTCCGGGCCTCTTTCATATTGCTAATGCATGCAGTATTTAACTAAAACTTGAGTCGGTTACTCTATCTACTGAAGTGATTATCATTAATTACATTCAAGCAAAAATTGGGCTAGTGGAACTGTGCAAGCGGTGAGAAGATAAAACAGTGGTTGCAACAGTTTGTTATTGAGTATAGAATAAGGAAGAAATTTCCTCTTGGGATTACGAAGAGGCTATGATAAAATAAACCTAACATCTAGCCCTGTTTCTTCATAAAATGGTTGCTGGATAATCAAATTTGGTGCTGCACTGGCTGACTCAGCAGGTCTGATGGTTGTTCTTGCTGCGTTTACTGCCTTTTCCGTTCTTGTTGTTATAACATAATAGTTTGGTACAAACGCCTTTGCCCGACTTGACCTTTTCTTTCTATCTCCTTACTACCGTGATGTTCAACATTACTCTGCCTTTTGCTCCTTGTCAGGTCCTACCCGAGGCATTCTGTCGTGTTAGCTCTTTCTTCGTAAAACAACGCAAAAACCTTATACACCCGGATGTGAAGTCCTTTAGGCTTTAGCTTTGAACTTCATCGCATCCCCGTCAATATCACAATTCGCACGTCGGCCTTTATAACATATTCCCGACACTTGTCCTCCTGAGCTTGCGAAGCATGATATGCGATTGGGTCCCACCCATATCGCAAATCGCAAATTTTATCGCACACTGCAACATTTAAGGCTTATCGCACATCACAATATTTGGGATCGGGGAAAAGAGGTAAGTGATAAAACCTGCGAAGTGCAATGGGAGCTGATGGAAGCTGATGTGGCAGGACTACAAAAAGCATCATATAATCACAAATGCATGTGAACCATAAGAGCACAACAAATCAACAAATTAACATACATATTATCACACATAGAGACACCAGATGTTAGGTGGAAACCTAACGAGATAAAATTGTGAGATGATCTTATTAATTAAAATAATTCTTTTACATATGCACTGACCACCACCATTGTGCAAGCCACAACTTGCCAATAACATGAGGAATGCTCGATTCAGGCCACTACTTGACGGGACCCACAAGTTCCTAAACTCTGCAGACCACCATATGTTGGAAGCCACTACTCCCACAAATTTGCAGGCCACCACCTATTAGATGTCCCAACACCCAATAGTCTATCTAGCCACCACTAGATGGAAGACACTACTCCGAAATTCTAAGACCACTACATGAAGGATGTTACTACACCCTAAATCCCCAAGCCACCACTTTTTTCACTAAATGCCCCACCCTTCAACCTCCTCTCGTGGACCTTGTTTCACAATGTTTCATACTGAAATCCACCTAAGTCAATACAAACAACCATAGGACATGTTTCGTCCATTTTCATACTGGACCCATATACAAACTATATGCTCATCAACTAAATTAAACAAACTCTCTGCTCTCAATACATGCACTTTGCTTATACAATCAAACTTACAATCATAACCAACAACAAATTAGGGCCATGCGTTCACTCAGCAGCAAACATTGCCATGCTTTCATTAGTAGCAAACTCAAACTCTCAGCAATACACAACCCTATCAATACATGACAACAACATACGTCAATACTCTGTCCATTATCCACGGCTTTGCATATTACACTCATACGTAGACCCAATATTACATGGCATATGGAAAACACAAAGAGGCTACAATAAACTATATAATGGTATCCATAACAACAATTATTGTAGCATGACATCCCTGCAACCACAAACAATTCAACATACTGTCACAAAATTATTCTTTTCCTCTGCCACTCAAATATTTTGTTATAGGTGTGTTGATCTCAATCATGCATGCACACTAAACACTGGAAGCCACATGAATGTTCAACAATTTTGATTTCGGCATTTAAACTCACTGCGATATCCTTGGCTCAGTTCGATTTTCTCTAGTCCATGCGCAAAGGCCTCCTCAATCTCTCTTTTGATCCATGTACAACTTTCCAAATCATTGGTCTCTACCTACACAAAGCAATACGAACACCACAATCATGCACCAGTAGAAACTCTCTTATTCAAACAATGCACACACTAACAAAAAACCATTCTCCTCTGCATACATGCACACCACACCTTTAATTCAACAGTCTAAAATCTACGTGACATCTATGCACACTTCATTTCACTGAAGCTGCTTTGTCTCACATGCACACATATACTCAATCCATCGCTCTGCCTTTTGACTCTACGTGCACATTCACAACGATCACACCTTTGCTAACCATTCATGCGCACTATTGTTTTCTCCTCTTCATGCATGCACACCAAACACTCATTTGTCTAAATTCCATTGATCTATTTGCATTATATATTTAATCTCATTGCCCAACACTTACATTGAACTCGATCCACTCCACTAACAATAATTAATGGATGACTGGGTCCACTCCTTCGACCAAAGTAGTGCCCAACTCCAATGTTCTATGACATAAATGCGTTCACTTATTCCATTATTCATTGGATGACAAAATCAACCAACGACCACTTCAGCACATTAATATATTCCACTCTCTAACCCATTAATATAGGGAGTTGTGAGGAATTGGCTGGAATTTGGGCAAAAAAAAATTAAAAAAATTTGTAGTAGTAGTGTTTAAATCATGTTTTTGATAGTGGAAATGGATTCAGTATCATCAAAAACTTCTAATGCACTCAGAATATTGAAGTTTGATAGCTATAACTTGTATTTACAAAAATCTCTACCAGATTTTCTTAAAATTTTGCCGGAATTTTCATGATTTTTAAGTAAAAAAACAGTCTAATTAAACTACAGCCTAAGTGTATTCCACCCTAACACATTCACATTTTATCTCTGAAGACCAAATCAAAACTTATGACCAAATCAAACCAAACAGACCGTACCGTAGCAAACAAGCTGTCCTGTAGGGGATTCCAGTAGCAAACTGCAAGCAGTCCTCTAGCACAGACCTGTAGCTCACTGAAGTCCTGTCGCACAATCCTGTATCTGAGCTCCTGTAGCACTCCGTGCATCCATATTGCTGCACTGGGTACATATTGCTGCTGATACACCGCGTAGTCTACTTAGCAACGTTTTTGGCTCAGAATCCAACAAAAATTTTGAAAAAATCCTGCAAAGATACTGATACACACCACTTTCAATCAATTTGTCAATCATATGTTGACCTTCAGAAAAGCTGAACACATCAGTCAAACCATGTTGACATCAATATCAAACTGGAGTCGTCACATCAATATGGTATTGACATCAATGTCAAACTGGAGTCACATCAATGCCAACACCAACACCATGCCGCTAACATATTGAGTCCGGAGTCCATTGACTCTGAAGTCCCAATGAACATCTTCTCTGTAGTTGAAGAAGAAAGATCTTTATACCTTTCGGTTCTTCTAGCGGGTGCAACAAGAGTTAGAGAACTTTCTTCAAAACAATTGTGTAGACAAAATATTGTATTGGGAAGAACATCTAATGTTTGATTTGGCAACGAGGTGTACATAATACTAATTCAAAAGATTAAAATTTCGAAATATCGAAGCTTATTCTCAAACTTTTATCAAATTTAGCTTGAAAATGGAAAAAATAAATGTATGTAGACAAAGAAAAAAAAGTACATCATGCATTGATGTACTAACCAATTCGTAAATATATCACATTCAACCAATTTTGTAAATACATAGTCTAAAAAATCCACAGAATAATTTAGAATTGGACAAAGATTTTGCTAAATTTCCGCAAAGATTTATTAGAATCTTGTTTATAGTTGTTAAACTTTAGTATTTTGGGTGCCCTAAAGGTTTTTGATAGTGCTGAATCCATTTCTACTATCAAAAATGCAATTCAAACACTCCAACTACCAGATTCCAGCAAAAAAACTACCGTCTAGACTATTCTGTTGAATAGATAAACAACTCCCAATAACAATGCTCAAGTTTCACCAATCACCAATCTTCTATATTTGTTTGTATTTATCCCATTATTCATTGGATGACAAAATCAACCAACCACCACTTCAACACATTAATATATTCCACTATAACGTATTACTATATTCCACCCTAACACATTCACATTTTATATTTGAAGACTGAATCAAAGCGTACGACTAAACCAAACCAAAGAGACAGTCCGGTAGCAAATAAAATGTCCTGCAGCAGATTCCAGTAGCAAACAGAGAGTCCTTTAGCGTAGAACTGTCTTTCACTGAAGTCCTGTAGCACAGTCCTGTAGCTGAGGTCCTGTAGCACTATGTGCATACATATTGCTGCACTGGGTACATACTGCTGCTGCTGGTACAAACAACCTTCAATCAAATTGTCAATCATATGTAGACCTCCAGAACACCTGAACACATCAGTCAAACTATGTTGACATCAAACTAGCTATAGCTAATTCTATGGGGGAATAGTGACATGAATGCCAACACCATGCTGCTAACATACTGAGTCCAGAGTCCATTGACTCTAAAATCCCAATGAACATCTTCTCTGTAGTTGAACAAGAAAGATTTTTATAGACAAAACAATTGTGTAGACAAAATATTGTATTTGGAAGAACATCTAATGCTGGATGGATTTGGCAACGAGATGTACATAACACTAATTCAAAAGCTTAATTTCGAAATATTGAAACTTATTCTCAAATTTGATTATCAAATAATGTAGGTAGACAAAGAAAAAAAAGTTTAAGTACTAACCAATTCGTACATACATCACATTCACAATAATAATTGTCAAGTTTCACCAATCTTCTATATTTGTTTGTATTTATCTTTTTTGCAGATGTTAAGATGACTCGATGGACTTTGCAATTGCAGCCCCACTTTCCCATAAGAAGTTTTATAGCATGAACTCCGAACTGTCCATTCTACAATCCAAGGGATATACTATTAAATAATGGAGTTGTGTTATCTTATCACTGCATTTTGTTTCAAGTCTGAAGGGTCCTTGTTCATACCTCAAATGTTCATTTTAGCCACTCTCTGACGTTGTAGCATATATGCTCATCATGTTATGGAATGGTGCATTCACCAAAATGTTCATTTTAGCCACTTTCTGACAATGTAGCATATCTGCTCATCATGTTATGAAATGGTGCATTTACCACTTTTTGTTAGTGTAGCTCCAAAGACAAATCCATTGCTGTAATTGGATGTGCTCATCAATCTTATTTAATGGTGGTTCAAATGCACACTTTTTTCTTAATTTAAATTTAGAACCAGTATAAAATTGGTAATGTTTATTGAAGCATGGGATAGAGAAAATATGATTGTAGCATTTTCAAAGCATGAGGATTAGGAAAGCAGGTCTATAACATAGGAAAGCAGGTCCATAACATCTTGAAAGTATGGGAAGCAAAATTACTTAATGGCCAATAAATATTTGATATTTATTTTTTGAGCAAAATATAAAACACATTGGTTAATAATATTTATATTTAAACAGAGTAAAAGTAACTTACAATTTTTATTTTTTACACAAACATTTTAAAATGTTATGATTCAAAAATTAAATGATAATAAAAGTAGAATTCTAAAAAAAAAAATTATATTTCTAATTAAATTTAAAATTCGTTATTTTATATATATATATATAATTAAAATTTTAAATTTTTCATAACAATAAAATTAAATTTTAAGTTTTTCGATGAAAAAACTAATTCAATTTTGAATAATAAAATTTTAAAATAAAAAGTAATTTACTAGAATTCTATTTTTGTAATAATTGCTTTTGGCAGGGAGTAATAACATACATATATCAAAAGAAGCGCTTAGTATGATCTCTTAATTCTTTTACCATATACAAATAAAATTGTCGTAGTGTAATTAGATTGCTTTTTGGTCTTAAAAATTATGGAAATTTGGGTAAGACTTTAAGGTAGAGATTTTTGTAAATCCACATTATAATTATCAAACTTCAATATTTTGGGTGTCCTAAAAGTTTTTGATGGTGCTGAATCTTTTTCCATTATAAAAATCATGATTCAAACACTGTTACTATAAGATTTAAAAAAAAAATATGACCCAAATTTCGACCCATTTTAACCGTCCAAACAATTCCTCCATCTCACAACACATGATTAAAAAAATTAAAGTTCATGCGCATGCAATTATGAGCAAAACACAGACCCGTCAACACTAAAACACTGGAAAAGCAGAAAAATAAACGCGTTAACCGCAGAAAAGTAGGGAAATTTTGGAACGCCGAACAACTGACAGAAGGTAGGATATCAAGAGGACACAAACTGTACCGCTCACTGCGTGCATCCCACTCTTCTTTAATGTGTACGTACGGATACTCGCGGTGTAGAGTCAGTGGAGAGCAGTTTCGAATTTCGAAAAGATACAAACTGTTCCTCGCGAGTCGCGGTGTAGATTCAGTGGAGAGCAGTTTCGAATTTCGAAAAGATACATACTGTCAAACTTGATGGCGTGCAGAGCGCTCGTTGAGTGGATTTTGAATTTTGAAATATGTTTAGGCTTTATTTGTTTCTTGAAATTGAGTTGGTTGGCAGACCAGGTAAGAGGAGTTGACTTGGGAGTGCCGTTTGTGGTCGTCACGGAATATTCATAGGGTGAAGTACTTAATGACTTTTTTTATAGGGCCATTAATATTTAACATAGTTGTTTTTTGTGTGATTTTTTAGAATTTTTTTTTAGATTTTTTGGGTTTATTTTTTATAAAATTTGAAAAGAATTTATTGAAATCACAAATTTGATGGGTAACTCCTCACAATCGAAGTGCTCTAGGGTTTTCTAGGTCTTGAATCCATATATATAATAAAAAAACCAGTTTAAATAACACAAATTTAGATTTCACCTCAAAACTTTCCATCGACACAGGAAACTCCAAAAAGTCTCACTAAAAACAACTCCATACTTATATAAACTAAGAAATAAGTATAGCCCCTCACTAGTGACATAGGCTGTGGAGAAAAGGTCAACCCCTTGTTATGGTGCTTTGTGAGATGAGAAAGAATAACTAAGATGGTTGACTTTGAAAGGTTTCATAAAAATGGATTTAGTCTTTTAGGTTATGAGAAATTTAAATTGTGTAAATTTAACAATTTAAAATTATATATATTTTTAATTTTTAACTAAATATGAGATAAAGTTAAAGGATTTTATATTAAGTGGTTTGGTGAACAATTTGTTTCTCCATTTACGTGGGTTGAAGTCCCCCTAGACATGTTGTAATTGACCATTCATATCATTTATAAAATATATATATCTAGTAAGTTCACCTATTTTCAAACATACTAAAAATACTTGAGAAAAATGTAATGTTATAGGAAATTGAAAGGTAATCACAACTTTTTTTCATGAGAAAAAAATAGACAACTTTCATTAAATAAACAAAAGTTGTTACATAAATATCCACAAATAATGAGATTCAAAATATCTAATGAACAACCATGAAAAACAAAGCCGAAGAAAGCTCTCCACCATACACCCAAAACAAACAAAACCTAAATGAGCGCATACTGCAACAAAGCCATCTGAGGCATTATACAACACTAGAAAACAACCAGAGCATAACCATCTCAGTCAAAAAACTAAAAAGAGACTCAAACAAACAAAAGGAAAGCATGAAAAGTGACTCATTACAGAGTAGATGCAATGAAACCATGTCAAGGCCGAGACCCTCCTTCCCTAGAAAAAAAGGCTTTGAATCCATAGACAAGACCAAAAAAATGTATCTAAAAATAACACGCATTATAGAAACTCCCCGCTTGGAAAGGGAGCCAACCATAGAATTTTGTTCTCGAAAGATGTGGGAGAATGAGATGGATGTGAAGGAGTCCTACAGGGACAATATTTTTTAGTGCTAGTGAAATAAGGAAGGAGTCGTCAGGGAGTTCTGCCCCTGCACCCAATCAATGACTGTTTTGGAGTTTCCAACTATCAGAATCTCTTCGATAGCTAGTTATGATGCACATTTCAACACCCCCAAAGTGCCACCACCTATGCCCTGTAGTTAGGGCCAGAGCCCCCAGACCGATAGAATTGGAAGACATGGGAAGGATCAATCACAATATTGGCACCACAACCACATGCACCCCGCGAGGATGCTCCATCAAAGAATCTGATTGGAAGGGAGTAATCAATTTCCTTATATATAACATGGCTACTATGCACCTTAGGGCTCTAATGACCAATCTCCATAAAGTAGTTCATTATTTTCAAACTGATAGACTACATATCAAGAGGTTGATTCTAAAAAAATCGCTCCTTCCTACAACACCAAATTCCCGAGAAGATGTATAGCAAGATCACCCTTACTACTTTTTGTTTTGAGCTCTAATCAGCCAAACAAAATATAATAAACGATCTCTCCATATCATAATTGATCTTATAAGCATTTAAGAATTATTCCCACACAACAATCACAAAAGGACAAAAGGGCAGTTCACAAATAAGTACTCACCTTCCTTGAAAACAACTAAAAAAAAACACCTCCCTAGACTTCGGAATCCCCTCTATAAGAGGTTTTTCCATGTAAGAATCCAATTGTGGATTACAAACCATGTAAAACATTTTATTTTTTAATGAGACTTCCAACTTCCACATTCGATACCACCATTCAACATAGGGACCGGATTGAACAACTTACCTCAACATAACATAAAATTGAAATGTAATCAAAATTTACCTCAACATGATATGTATAAAAGGAGATAAATATTATATTTTAAGTTGAATTGTTATGGTTGAGGATGTGTCTCAAATTATGATGTCTATGAAGATGTGTTTTTTAATGTAATGTGATGGGAAAATATAAAATAAAAATTTAATTTTAAAATTATAATTGAAATAAATATTAAGTTAGTATATTGTATTTTTTATTTGCTAGACAAATTTTTTATGTACATATAATAATTTAACTTTTTAAATTTACAAAGTAAAAGTAGAATTAATCTATAAATAAGAAATGTTGTGTCAATATCTACAAGATCCAAATTATTAACAAGTTTTCAAAAACATAATTAAAAATAAAAAATAAAAAAATTTGATCACTAAAAATCATATTATAGAATTATTTTGGTAATAATCACATGCAAATGAACATTGTTGAAGCTTTTGGAACCAACCAATGTGGTTCATCATTAGGACTAGGTGAATCATACTGGTTGGTTCTAAACTAGTGACAATGTTCATTTGCACTTGATTAACCATTGTGGTTCATCATCAAGACTAGGTGAACCACAGTAATTGATTCGAAAAAGATCTACAATATTCATTTGCATATTATTATTACCAAAAAAAATCTATAAATTTTTTATAATAAATCACTAAAACCAAAATTCTAAAAAAATTATATTATAATTATTATTTTTATTTGCAATATATTTTTAGACTATAATAATTTTTTTTGGGCCATATTTATATATTTTAGAAATATTATTTAAAAAAAATACAAATATCGTGCAGCATTTATAATATATATATATATATATATTCCTATTGTATTAAGAGTAATAAAATACAAATATAATTTACATATTAAAAAAAAA
Source organism: Pinus albicaulis (assembly GCA_034641835.2). Lineage (NCBI taxonomy): Eukaryota > Viridiplantae > Streptophyta > Pinopsida > Pinales > Pinaceae > Pinus > Pinus albicaulis. The sequence goes on along the minus strand of CM076569.1, from coordinate 554,677,225 downwards.
ACTTAACTATCTATAAATATAAAAACGATAATAATTCTTGAACAACTAAAAAATAATTCTTAAACTAATAAGAACCTTTTTAAATTTTACATCACTTTACACAACATTATTTAATTACCTTAAACCACAAAAATATCTAAAAAATAATTCTTAAACTAATAAGAACCTTTTTAAATTTTACATCACTTTACACAACATTATTTAATTACCTTAAACCACAAAAATATTTGATAATAAGATTTGTTGTAAATTAAATATATATTTATAAAAAATAAAAAATATTTAATAGGAATTAAAAAATAAAATAAAATTATGTATCCATCTATTTTTTATTTATTATTAGTTGTTTTTAATAGATTCATAGGAAACCTTTTTAAATTTTACATCTCATTTGAAAGACTTTACACAACATTATTTAATTACCTTAAACCACAAAAATATTTGATAATAAGATTTGTTGTAAATTAAATAAATATTTATAAAAAATAAAAATAAAAAATTAAATTATGTATCTATGTATTTTTTATTTTTTATTAAATGTTTTTAATAGAAGTTTGTTAGATTTTATAATTTATTTCAAAATGTAATATTTTCAAATGAGATATTTCACAAATTTTGCTTAAATATTGCTAATCCAACATTTTATCATAAAATTACCGAATTAATAAACAAAAAATTGATATGTAAAATAAAACACATAAGCACTACAATCCATTAACACATTGAATAGGAAGAATCTCAACATTTTTATTATGAATAATAACTGGGGTTACAAATACATCTGACCCAAAAGAGCTGAGATGAAGAATTGGCCATCAATATGAACCGCTGCACTGCGTTGGCCTCCAAAACTGAATTGCTGCACTCTCCCTCCGGCAACAGCTACCACTGAATCCACTAAAGCACCTGTTAAAGATTTGAATGATCCTCACTCCAATATCTCTGAAGCTCTGTGAAACTTCTGAATGAAGCCTCCTCAAAGAGAGTTGGGTTTTCATCCAACACTCACAAATCACCCGAGGGTTTCCATTCTGGGGCTACTAATGAAGTAGAGAACCACGTCTCAAACCTCTCACATAAGAAAATGATCTAATCCAAAGACATCCCTCAATGGCCTCCTCCCTTTCTTTTATAGGTATCTTGGATCCTTCTAGAGCCTTATTTTATTATTATTTTACTCATGGAGTACTTTCCCTCTTATTAAAATATTCCTTTTTAATGCAGAAAAAAGTAAATCGGCTACCACGTCTCCTCCGGTCATTGAAGCTCTTTTCCAACCATCCCATCATGTAGGTATCCCTGTTCCGGTTCCAATGAGTTATTACACTAAGGTGTTCTATCATGTATTCCTCCCGGAATGCCACCTTGAGCGTAATTAACTGAGTTAAGCCCAAAAATAACTCAATTTTCTGAAAGTTGTTGGATTGCATCGAAACGAAAGGCAAGTTGTTTGGATGATGGAATGCATCAAGCGAATGCCACCCGACCACATAGAAACTCCTCAAAACTCCTCCAAAAAGCCCCTGGGCCCACTGTTGACACCAACCTGTACCTGTGACCCTTATGCTCCTAACTCTAGAAGTTTATCATAGCCATGTCATAGGTGACACCAAAAAAAGGGAATATTACAGACCTTCCACCCCAATATTGCTTGCCCTCAAGCAATCCAAATATGTGGGCCACCTTGTTGGCCCGGCGCAACTGAGACCCAATGCCCAGATCCCATAAAAACCCCTGGGTGCTGCTATGCACCTATGTTAAGCCACCCGAAATAGACCCCTCAATGTCGGGATCCCAAACTGATCTCTCACAGTACCTATCATCAAACAATCCTCTCAGATCCCAATGCCACCATGGCCAATCATTGCCCAATTCCCACGGCTTGGACTACGCACTGCATTTGGCTATAGCTGATGCTCTATGAGGTGAGGACCACAACTCTTGCTGTGTTGTAGCTATGACTGTGTAGGCTGCCCCACCAGCGATCTACCAACTCATCACCTCTATCCAATCCAACCCCTGACTCAATCCAATTATGATCCTGCTCTCTTGAAGTCGAGATGGAATGCTGAAGAAATATCGATCTGTGCCTCACTACCAACTGGAATTTGTATCATCTGCCATGTCTAAGGGCCCCTGCTCCCCTGTGCTCCCTATGAAGAAGATCGTACCATCAAGAGGGTACCAACTCATGATCTCCAACCAATCTATCCTGGAAGAAGAATCCAATGAAGTGACAACTATATATAGAACATGCTTGGAGTGTTGTCGCAAGTCTGTAATAAACTCACACTGATCTGTCCCGTATGCTGACACGATCTGTCTGCCGAAAAAGGCCCCTCTCTCTATAATGGGCCAAAGTGGGCAAGATATGCTACAAGCCCCATCTATGTACTCATGGAGAGTGCTACTCCCTAAGAGTACTGTAGCTCCACTGACTGCATGTGCATCTATCCGCACCTCATCAATTTGTCGGCCCAAAGATGGATGCTCCACCATCTCCAACAACTCCTCCCACTCCTGATCAGGAATTTCATGCTCCTGTTGTCTACTAGCCCCCTGCAGAACTATCCCATCAACCTCCAACACCTCTAGAGGATATGGATCTGCAACTGCTGTCACCGTACTCGATTTCTATGCATCTAACTGCTCCTCCTCAATGGTTGACCCCAAGGTTAGCCGTATATCCATAATAGACTCAATGTGAGCCTCCATATAGATCTCCCCCAAAGGACTATCATGCATGATTTGCATAGTATCCTCCTCTACTTAATCTTGATCCATCATATGCTGCTCCATCTGAATCGTCACAAGTGACTCATCACCCCGAGTATCTCTCGTAGATTCCCTAGTTGCTAATCCTGCACACTAGAATAAAACTCTGGCATACTGTCATCATCTCTGCATGACTGATCTCGCTCCCCAGAAGCATCTGCATCTGATCCCATGGACTCACCTGAAAAAGAGTCCTCATCATGGCATACATAAGGAATGCCCTTCTGTTCTGCCTTTTCCACATCATCTGCATCACTCAAGCATGAGTGATCAGGCCCCCAAGGTTATTTGTAGATGAAGCAAAGTCCCTTCCTCCTCAACTCATTTCTGCTGCTAGGTCCACCAAACTAGAGCAGCTCCTCCCTGGTCAACTGTCTCCTGAATAGCCCAATATTTTGCTCAACCGGCCTATGGGCTAGCTCATAAGAAGTTAGGTGAGACCAACTGCTCTCTCCACCAAATGCTCAACAACCTGGTCTGAAACTCTTGACAAATGGTCTCATGGTCTCTCATACATGACGACATGATGGACTTCATGTGTGCTATGACAGTGTCAGGATGATGTATCCTAATGCTGAAGAATAATTGGAACATCTGCAGAATCAGGTTATCACACTCAAGGTCAAACATGATGACATATGTCTCGAATGTGGCCATACTTCCTAAATATCAAGCTTCTTCCCGAAGGTAGAGCCTGCGCTATTGTCCAAATCCTAAAAAGTCTCTACTATCAATCTCATAATCCTCCTCATAACATCATCACTGTATGGAGCTATAGGTGCGGTCAACTTCATAATGTTACTGACGCATGATGCAACTAGAAGTTTGACCCCCTCACACGGTTCCTCCAAGAATTTGGGTTGTATAAGAGTAAGCATAACAGGTTTTAGAGCCCAAATCAGTTTCTTCCCTTCTTCTTAGCTTATTTTGGACATAATTTCATTAAGCTCATCAATTTTGGACATAAATTTCAATGTCATCTTCATGTGTTTCAAATCTATTCCAAGCCCAAGAATTTTGTGACTAATCCCCAATTCTCCCTGCAAATCTTGTGGTTGTTCCTTTTGAAGGATGGCATAAATTTCTCTTGAAAAGGGGCTGCTATTCAGTTTTGTTTTCTAGTCTTCTGATGCATGGTGGTTCAAGGAACCAACTTTTATTCTCATCAAGCTATTTAGGAATCCCTCCATGGTTCAACCAATGATGTGGTCACTATTTTCCTGAGTTTTAAGTGTAAGTCATTCTCTAAGAATTTGTCAAATGCTTGACATTCCTCATTGTTGTAGGTGAAATTTTTGTCAAACAGTTCAAATGCATACTGCTATAGGTGACACATATTTTCTGTTGTCAAATATAGGCGTACATAAGATTTCAACTAAACTCAGTAGTGCAAATTTCCCTCTTATAATAATATATAGGTAATGATCACAAGATACAAATTTAGTGCTTAGTTAACCAGAAAAGTAGTAGAGTGAGATTTATTCTAGTACTTTCACATACTCAACATACACATATTTATGTGATCATCAAATTAGTAATCATGTAGTAGAGTAAGCGGAAAGTGGAACCTGGAATGTGCACCACCAATGGAGCAAATAATGCATAGTCAACTTCAGCCTCAACGCAGATGTTCGTATGAGCCACAACTCCGCAGATGCAACCTTCAGGTGTGAAATACGCAACCCTGGAAGAAGTATCTCCCATGTAGAAACAATCAAGGGTACAATACCCATCCAGTGAATACAAACTCCACGGACCCTCTCGAACTCTAGGAAAAAAATAAATATATTCGGTCAGGTGTTCAATAATGCCACTGGAAAAATGATTTTTGACTGCATGTGCGACCGACGATGATAGAACCCAGACTCGGCCCTTTCAATGGCCTTGTCCAATACACACTTCCCTTTGAATTTGGCTATTGGGTGAAATCGGCTCGATTAAAATCCTGAGCAATTGTGGCTCGTGCACTGTAGTCCCTACTCAAATTCGACGACACACTAGCGACTTCCACATTGCATCTCTGATGTCTGTCAAAAGAAAACACGAACAAGCTCTTGGAAACACATATCTTCGTCACAGACCATCCTATGACAAAATTAAGCCACACAACCATTCGATCGTTCTAGAGTTTGTGCGCCTGATGCCTGGTTCTTCAGGAAATTGCCATCATGTTCGACATACACGGCAACTTCGAATCCCTGTGGAAATGATACGTTGGTCCTCAATTGAAATTAATGTCTTTACTAGCTCTATGCACAGGCTTTTGGCATCATTGGCAGAGAGGAATAAACTCAGCCCTTAAAAACGTCTGCTCGGCCTCCGTGGAGATTGGCGTACTGGTGGCAATGCTGCAATAATTTGGCCCTAACTTGGGATAATACATGACCTTTCCCACTGAAACGACTTGGCACGGGTTGAGCTACTGTGCAATTGATCCCCTTCCAAACAATATTTTGTCGTCCTTGACGTCTCCGATTATGGGTATAAGGTTGGAATTTCAACAAAATTCGATTTCTGCCAGCATTTTTGGGATTTACGATAACCTCCAGTCCCACGAGAAGTCGTCAACCTCTGCAGCCACTTACCACGGGCGTTCAAAAACTATCAGTCAATGATATTGAAACTGACCTTGCTTGGAACCTATGATCTGAAGAATTTGAGCAGAGAATTGGACCAACAAAATGAAATGCCGAATCGTCCACCTCTGTTCATGAATTCGACCTCTACAGGATCCGCAGGCCCTCCACTATTCAACAAATTTGGTGTTTGAGATTCCTCGAACTCGGCTTCTTGTGATTTCAACTCGACACTAAGAAAATTACGCTCTAGAGCATACACATAGGCTCGAAATATTTTACATGCCACGACCCCCCTTTGATAAACCTTGGATTTATAAAATTAATTTTTTTGGCCCCCTTTATACAATAATTCAATCCTTGGCCCCTTTTAATAAAATTGTGGAGCAAATGAATTATTAATCCCACATTTACAAAATTTCCTTCTGCAGCAAAATGATGATTTTGGCACCTTCAAAACACCCCTAGACTTCCTCTGGAAAAACCCTTAATAACCACTACAACTAGAAACTGAAAACACATAGGCTGAGATAAGACCAAGGCTCTTATACCACTGTAATATCCCCAAATGGGATATTTCACAAATTTTGCCTAAATACTGCTAATCCAACATTTTACCATAAAAATACCAAATTAATAAACATATTATTGCCATGTAAAATAAAACAGATAAGTAATGCAATCCATTAACACATCGAATAGGACGAATCTCAACATTTTTATTATGAATAATAACTGGGGTTACAAATACATCTGACCAAAAGAGCTGAGATGAAGAACTGACCATCAATATGAACTGCTGCACTACACTGGCCTCCAAAACTGAACTGCTGCACTCTCCCTCCGGCAACAACTACCACTGAATCCACTGAAACACCCGTTGAAGATCTAGATGACCCTCACTCTAATATCTTTGAATCTCTGCGAAACTTTTGAATGAAGTCTCCTAAAAAAGAGTTGGGTTTTCGTCCAACACTCACAAATCACCTGAGGGTTTCCTTCCTGGGGCTACCAATGAAGTAGAGAACCACATCTCAAACCTCTCACATAAGAAAATGATCTAATCCAAATATATCCCTCAATGGCCTCCTCCCTTTCTTTTATAGATCTCTTGGATCCTTCTAGAGCCTTATGTTATTATTATTTTATTCATGGAGCACTTCTCCCTCTTATTAAAATATTCCTTTTTAATGCAGAAAAGAGTAAATTAGCTACCACTTCTCCTCTGGTCACTGAAGCTCTTGTCCAACTATCCCATCATGTAGGTATACCCATCCCAGTTCCACTGAGCTATTACACTAAGGTTTTCTATCATGTATTCCTCCAGGAATGCCACCTTGAGCGTAATTAACTGAGTTAAGCCCAAAAATAACTCAATTTTCCGAAATTTGTCGGAATGCATCGAAATGAAAAGCAAGCTATTTGGATGATGGAATACATCAAGCGAATGCCACCCGACCACATAGAAACTCCTCAAAACTCCTCCAAAAATCCCCTGGGCCCGCTGATGACACCAACCTGTACCTGTGACCTGTCTGCTTCTAACTCTGGAAGTCCATCCTTGCCATGTCATAGGTGACACTAAAAAAAGGGAATATTACACAAAAAAATATTCTTTATATATCTAAATAATTATCATGAAACCCAAAATTATCCTGAAACATGAAACATACACATGTATATATGTGTGTGTGTGTGTGTGTGTGTGTGTGTGTGTGTGTGTGATATTTACTTTATTTTATTTATATGTTGTTTAAATTTGAAGGGAAATTAAAATAGTTGTATATTTTGGAATATGGTTTTCAAAATTTTAATTTAGTTAGGTGAGGGTAGGGATTTAACCATCATGGAATATTCTAAAATGTTCTAAGTAGTTCTTTTTTTTTCGAAGAAATATCTGGGCCGATCCACTCGAAGGGAAGTGAATTCTAGTCTGCTTATTAGTAGAGCCTAATTCCAAGGATATCGAGGAGAATTAACCTCGTGATCTCCCATTAGCAAGAACTCAACTAATTGAGCTAACCCTAGGGGCATAGTTCTCATGTATCAAAAGTTGAGATTTATCTCAAAAGTAGTTATGTCATTTTTTCCTTTTAATTAACTGATTAATAAAAAAAATGTCATATAAACATGTCATTTTAAATGTATATATGTTTAATTCATATATTGATTTTTATCAATAATAATAATAATAATAAAATTATAATTTAGTTAATTTTTGTAACTTTTTAAATCTTGGCAATGTGAGATGTACCATGACGTAAGTGTTTTGATTCCTCTCGAAGTTTAATAATTATTTAATTTATATGGTTGGGCTAGCTATAGTCTTATATAAGGTTTAGAGGGAGGTTTCTTGTCAGGTTCCCAACGACTCAAATTTCATTGAATTTGGACTTACGGTTTGGAAATAGTGCTTGCTCAAAGTAACTTGATTTTCACCGCCTAAGCTTATATATGTAAAAATTCTATTTTACTTTATTTTGTAAATTAATCTAATTTAAATTTGTAAAACAAATTATTTTATTATTTTTTATTAATTATTAAAATAATTTAATTATTTTTTGGGTTATTATAGTTTCATCTGGGTTTCCGCTGCTTGCCAAAAAGGCAAGCCCAAGGGCATTCAAACATGATAACAAGACAAGAATTAAACAAATAATCTAGGACAAGTGAAAATTTCCTCATTGGCCAAAGCTGGGAAGTGGGTTTGGGTCAATGCCAAACAATATCGCGACATTTTAAAACTAAGACTAGCCTGTCTAAAATGGGAGTAGACAAGGAAAAAACAGTCTCAAAAGGAAAAGTAATAGATCCCTTCACAATAAGAAATACTCAAACAAGTCCCATATGGAAACAACAATCCCAGAGGAAAAGTCATTGATGATTCTTCCTCGTACTACCCCACATCCATACCTCTCACTTGGTCATCTGATCTCTATGTGACAGTTAAGTGAAAAATATAGGTTGGAGGTTTTAGAAGCTAAAGAGTAGGAAAGGGATCATACAATTCATGTAATAACAACTAAAAACCAGGCTTTAGCGTAAAGTAATAAAATTTTGAAGGAGAAAGTGGCATTGCTATAGGAAGCTCTCATGATAGGGAAGATATCATGACAACACATGAAGGCAGATGTGCAAAACATGAAGAAATTCGCAGTGGATAGTACAAAGGTGGTGAATGCGAAACCATCCCAGGATAAAGGGAAAGTGGTTGCCCAAATAGACAACCATGAAGAGACAACAAGAGAAGAAAGGAAAGGAGGCTCCACAAAAGTTTCCTAAACTTGGGCTGAGGTTATTAGCAATTCTGTTATAGGGAAGGAGAAGCAAATATTCGGGTCGGTAACATGCAAGAAAGATAAATAAAGGAAAGGATATGATAGAGAAACAAACATAATTATTAAAGGGGTGAAAGACTATGGGAAAATCAATCTACTTTTGACCTTGCAAGGGAATTCTTGAAAGACAAGCTGATATGGCAAGGATAAATATGCCAAGGATGGAGGGTAGGAAAGTTTAATGGTGAGAGAACTAGACCCATAAGAGTCATCATGCCTAGCTTGTGTTAGCCCCCTATAAATTTTTGACAAGCAAATAAGGGGCTAAAATGTTTTTGAGCCTTCAAGGAATGCATTTCCCCTGAAAACACATCATCCTTGAAGCCTCCTTATGTCCTTGTCCTTTGATAAACTACCACTGCTGTATCCATCCAAAAATCCTCTCTGATTGTGACAAATTGTGTTCGTAAAGGCCTTCATTTTCCCCTTGTACCCCTGCAGAATTCTTCATTTCATCCCTTTTTCCCTTTGTCAAAGTCCCCCTTTCTTACCCCCAAATTCCCCCCTAAACCTTCTAAATCATCCCCATGCCCCTCTTAAACCATGAATACACCCTTGGTTTAGTTTAATAAACCCTTATTCCCTCTATCGTTTCCTTTTCCTACCCTCAAAATGCATTGAAAATGAGCCAAAACCCACATTTGTACATATATGGGTCTTAGCCCCCTTCAGGCCAGCCCCTCGATCTTTTCTCCACGTGACCCGGGCGCCAAGACCAGGGGCCAAGGCGGAAGGCGCTTATCGCAAAATCCATATCGGGCGCTTTTAAACCGTCGATCTGTACAGATCAGACGGTCATCGCATTCCCCACAGCGTCCACCGTTCACCCCGTTCACCACTCAGATCACATCTCCACCATTCATTTAACTCATCGATCAACGGTCCACGTTTACTCGCCCGGTGGTCCCCGCAACCACACCACAGTCACTGTTCAAAATTCGGCGGTTTCTATCGCACCGCCTTTGAGGGGTGGGTGGTATTTATCGTTTGGCCAGCGATTCCACTTATCGCATGACGCGTGGCACCGGCACTATTTGAAAACCGCCTCCCCATCGCGCGTTATCGTTCGGCGGAAAACCCGGCGCGATATGCACGTACGCCATCTGATCCAGAGCTCTCCATCCAATGGTCATCGCATCTCGAAGATGCGCGGAAGATAACCCAAGGCATCCGTACCCTTGGCCCACCATCCGTCGCCCTCCGATGCATTTTTAGCCGTCGATCTCCTCCCGAGATCGGACGGTCCAGATTTGATTGCATGTCCCACCGTTGACCACTCCTGCCACATCACCTAATCCACGTGTTTCATCGTATTTCTCGCCCGTCCCTATATATATATGCATTCCAAGGTCAATTTTAATGTTTTACGTTAAAATTTCATTCTTTCCATCCCCCACTGCATTCCACCAACTTTTTCCACGACCATTTTCCACCGTAATCCTGCACTTTTCTGCCATTTTACCAATCTGCACGACTGTCCTCATCGTCCCCGCTGCATTCACCCTCCTCGTGCATGATTTCTGAACGTGTTTTCGTGTTTTGCAGGGTTACAGACAGGCGGATAACTGCTATGATCCGTACACACTATTGTAATGGAACAGTGTGCAGAAGAAGCTAAATTCAGAGCCTGGTATTACAGGAAAATGTCCGGAAAGGTGTCTACAACATAAATTTCATTAAAGGACAGAGTCCAAACTCTGTAAAAGCTCTCCGGTGCCATTAAAAGCTCAGTTTTTTGCTCACAGAGACAGCTTAGAGCGGTAAGGAGTATCAGTGAGAGAATTAAAGGTCTAAGGCAAATTTTTGAAGATCTTAAGCCTTAATCCAGTGTTTAAAAGGCAAGGTACCAGAATCAAAGACCCCGTGGATCGCTCAGAGGGTCCAGTGCACAGAAAACCATAATAGCAGGGTTTTGACATCAGCAGAACGCTCTTCCGTCTAAGGACAAGTTGCCCATACCTTCTGTATCCTATACCGTGTTCTAGGGAGATTTGCGGTCCTGACAACAGTCTTGATGCTATCAGAGCGTTTGATTCACAGTATGGCAGACCCTAGCATCATTTTTTTGCCTTTTTGTTAATTCACCAGAAGTACTACAGAATGCTGCAGCAGAGTACATCAGAGACATGCCCGGAGTAAATGGAAGCCAGAAGAAGACCACTCTTGCATCCAAAAGAGTGCCAGAGATAAATGCACAGGTTTTAAACAGAATGGGTTTCGGCCCTCATTCTTTCTGAGTTTTAATGCTTCATTTAGTTTTTCACCTACCTCCTCTGCTCTCTATAGCTATAAAATTCATGAAGAAGCTCATTGTAAAGGTTGTTGATCAGTTATCAGAGAATTGCAAGCTGTTTCTTCTGAGATATAGTCTCTGTGTAAAGTTGTAAGATAGGCTGAGGAAGATCTTTTCTGATTGAGCATCCAACTATTGGAAATGTTGTACTTGACTGGTGTTGCTTTTTAATATGACAAGCACATTTCTTTGGATCCTGATCTAAAGCAACGGTGATGTTTTTCTATCTTTGTATTTGTGTTTAACTTGCATTCTGTTTCATTTCATTTCTACTGGCTTGCATAAAAAATCTGGCATAGGATTTACCCTTGTTAGGTACCCTATGTTTCTGCTCTCCTTGCCTTTGATGTTTTCTACTAAATGTGTTATCTAAGAGTTGATTTCAGTTAATTTAACCAGTGTAGTGGATGTTATTGCCTGCTAGCTGATGTATGAATTAAATGAATCTGTTCTCAGATGTTCTTGTTAGGATTTAGCTGGAAGATTTGGGAACACTGGGGATTAGAGTTAGCCCTGTCCACTAGGATCCTTGTGCGACCAGCTGGCCTCTCTAAGATCCCTCAAGCTGGAGGCCGAAGCATTAAGAGTTCAAAGTCTCTCTCTAATCTTAGGTCTTTAACTTTGTGTTCTAAACCTTTATTGTTTCCTCCCCTCTCAACATTTCAGAGCACACTATCATCTTTAAGATCCAATGTTTTAGATGACTAGCCCAACTGAAAGCCTGCACATTGAATAGCAAGTAAAACATTTCTTGACTCCATTGCCCAATGGTCTTGAATGCTCCCTGGGATACTTCACCTCTGCCTAAATCCTCTTTGCTTAGCCTGGTCTTATTTTGAACCCTTCTTTCCTGATAGCCAGCAACCAAACAAACAATCAAACAAACAAACCCCAAGCCTTATAACTAGCCTAACATCTTAACACTGAGCTTCAAAGTCATATATATTTGAAATATCATAGAGAGATCCCTCTCTGGACCCAGGAGGGCTAGATCCTGAGGTCTGAAAGTGGTTATGATGTTGTCTCATATTTTGGTCTTGCCAATCTGGCCAAAACATGGGAACCCCAACATAATGGCGACTCCACTAGGGATTGAGTGCATTTATCTTACATACTCTTAGGCACTCAAAATACCCAAAATATCTGGTTAGATTGGCATTCAATTGTTGATGGTGGACAACATCTTGCTTTAAGCATTCATATACATCCACCTGGCGACTCCACACTCCGTAACTCTCAAAGACTCCACTGGAGGAAGAACCTGAAATATGGCCAGGCCTCATAGAAGGGTAGAACACATGGGTTGGATTTGGTTTAAAGAATTCATTGTTTTTGTCTACCACTATGTTCTGTCCTACTTTAAGCCTAATCAAATGTACAAAGATGAGATCCACACTGAATATGGGAAAGACCTCAAGCCTCAGTCTTCAGACCAGGAGCAGACCTATACTCCTGTGAAGAACTTGGTGGAACAAGAGGCTCATGTTGTATCTCCCACTCCTGCAAAAGCTTCAAGCAGCCATGAGCCCATTGTTATACCACCTACACCTACAAAGGTCATAGAAAGATATAAGCCTCTGGTTTTACCTCTTATCTTCCAACCCCTTCCTTCAGAACTTATAAACCAACTGCCTCTTTTTGATGGAGAAAATGAAAGGGCCACAGCTGAAGAACATGTTCAAAACCTTGAGGATTTACTTGAATTGTATGAAATAGAAGAATATGATGTGTGCATTAGAATGTTTTCTTTGCCATTACGAGGAAATGTTAAGAGTTGGTTCAAAGGCCTTCCAGTAGCAAGCATTTTCAGATTTCATCAATTTTCTCAAGTTTTCCTTGATAAGTGGGCAGTCCCTAAGAATGCTCTCCTCATCCTAGGAGAGTATCAAAATTTGAAAAGGCAGCCAGGAGAGATAGTACAAGAATTTTCAGCCAGGTTCAATAAGGTATATCATGCAATACCTTCTGATATAAAACCACCTCTAGGATGGGCCCTATTGCACTATTCGAGTTCTTTTGACCCCGAGGTGGGTCCATATAAGAGAAAGAGAGCCTTCGAGCCTGGAGGAAATGCATAGCGTAGAAATTACTGTCGAATTCAACATAAAGTGTAGGGAGGAGAGATTAAAGGCTACAAAGAAAGACAGAGCAGAGCAAATAAGGCAGGTCTCTTTAGAAAGCAAGCTGGAAAGATTGATAGAGACTGCCAACACCCTGCTGAACACAGAAGAGGAAGAATATGAGGCTTAAATCAGAAATGTTGATTGGAAAAGACCTGCTCCTTGTCCTCAAGAAAGACAAATCAGATCACTGCAAGACGTACGCAGCATGCCAAGCATGTATGATGAACAAGAGTTTGAATCAGAAAATGAACTTGCAGACTATTTTGAAGAAAATCTTGGTGAGAGTCCTGAAGACTTGATGGGTGACAATGCTTATAATTATGATTTCTATGATGTTGACCTGTCTGATGATGAATTTTTCCAAAGGGAAACTGAGCTTGCAGGGATATCATCAGTAGTTTCATGGGAGGAAGATCACGACCATCAACTTCAAGAAAATGATGAGCCAATGCAGGCCATCTATGATACTGATGAAGAAAGCGTTGAAAGCATGATAGCAGATAAAGATTCATTGAATTTTCTCTCTGCTTTATATCCGAACATCAATTATACTTGCCAAAAGGATGGAGGCCAACAACTCTTCAGCGCAAAGGAAAAGGAGGAAAGAGATGAAGAAAATCTTGAGCGGAATGAATATCCTGAGCCTTGTCCCGAAAGGATTAAGGTAATAAAAGAAGCCCCCGCTCAAGAATATGTTGATTTTTTCACAGAGTTCATTCCGTTTCAGCAGAACCATCCTGCATTACTAGAGGACAACACTGTCGAATATAATGAGCCCTCTAGCTCAGGCTGCAGTGAAGATGAGCGAGATCTTCTTTCCCACAGACATCTTTTTCTTGATCCAGAGGAAGAAGAGGTATTCCCGATTTATGCTCATCTGCCAAATAGTCCCAACCAGGAAAAGAAGGAGTGTGATTACAGAGGCCACATTGCAGATGAAATGATTGAAACTGCCCAGGATGCAGACAGCATACCAGTCATGGGAGGCTTTGAAGAAAAAAAATTTCATCATGTTTTTGTTGATTCTGTGGCAAAATACATGGAGACCCTGATTGGCTCAGCTCCTCAAGCATAAATCCTTTTCAAGAGCCAGATACACCAAAAGTGGTTACCACTGGTGGTGGCCTCAGTTTTGAAGACCCACATGCAGAGCACCCTATGGTTGTCTCTGATGAGCAGTCAGTTCTTCTCCCCTTTTTTACTATTGCTTGACTGGCTGCATTGGCATTATTGCATCACCTAGAGTGCCAGAGATTCCTAGTTAGAGTAGGGTAGGTAGGAAGTCTGAAATAAAGCTCAGCCTATGAGCATGTAGTTAGTTGTTTTAATTTCTGCAAGGTCTAGCAAGTCAGACAGTCTAATCCTAGCTTAACTGTTTTAAATTTCTGTCTTAGAATGTAGAGAAGAAATCTGCTAGACAGTTTAATCCTAGCAGATACTAGTTTAGGTAGAGAAACTATGAGACCAACAGTTTAATCTGGTCTCATGGAGTAATAAGGGTAGAAGTAGAATAGGTTGATTTTCTGTTTATAAAAATAAAAATGATGTAAAGGGTCTGCTAGTTCAAATGCACCCTAGAAGAAAAAATGCTAGGATTGTAGGATGGGTAGGTAGATTGTTTGGGTAAATGTTTCTGCTGATAGATGTCTTCATAATTGTGGTAGCTGAAAATCGAAGAAGAAAGGTGGCTCAAAGCAGCAGGCATCTAGCCTACACCAAAGATCATTTTCTGAATTCTTGACTCCTTCAAGAAGAAGCCATCCCCATGTGGAGACACTGTTAGCCCCCTATAAATTTTTGACAAGCAAACAGGGGGCTAAAATGTTTTTGAGCCTTCAAGGAATGCATTTACACTGAAAACACATCATCCTTGAAGTCTCCTTATGTCCTTGTCCTTTGATAAACCCCCACTGCTGTATCCATCCAAAAAGCCTCTCTGATTGTGACAAATTGTGTTCGTAAAGGCCTTCATTTGCCCCTTGTACCCCTGCAGAATTCTTCATTTCATCCCTTTTTCCCTTTGTCAAAGTCCCCCTTTCTTACCCCCAAATTCTCCCCTAAACCTTCTAAATCATCCCCATGCCCCTGTTAAACCACGCATACACCCTTGGTTTAGTTTAATAAACCCTTATTCCCTCTATCGTTGCCTTTTCCTACCCTCAAAATGCATTAAAAATGAGCCAAAACCCATATTTGTACATATATGGGTCTTAGCCCCCTTCAGGCCAGCCCCTCGACCTTTTCTCCACGTGACCCAGGCGCCAAGACCAGGCGCCAAGGTGGAAGGTGCTTATTGCAGAATCCATATCGGGCGCGTTTTAAACCGTTGATCTGTACAGATCAGATGGTCGTCGCATTCCCCACAACATCCACCATTCACCCCGTTCAACACTCAGATCGCATCTCCACCATTCATTTAACCCATCGATCAACGGTCCGCGTTCACCTGCCCGGTGGTCCCCGCAACCGCGCCATGGTCACTGTTCAAAATCCGACGGTTTCTATCGCACCGCCTTTGAGGGGTGGGCGGTATTTTTTGTTTTGCCAATGATTCCACTTATCGCATGATGCGTGGCACCGACACTGTTTGAAAACCACCTCCCCATTGCGCATTATTGTTCGGCGGAAAACACGACGCGATATGCACGTATGCCGTCCGATCCAGAGCTCTCCATCCAACGGTCATCGCACCCCGAAGATGCGCAGAAGATAACCCAAGGCATCTGTACCCCTGGCCCACCATCCATCGCCCTCCGATGCATTTTTAGCCGTCGATCTCCTCCTGAGATCGGACGGTCCATATTTGATTGCATGTCCCGCCGTTGACCACTCCCTCCACGTCACCTATTCCACGTGTTTCATCGTATTTCTCGCCCGTCCCTGTATATATATGCATTCCAAGGTCAATTTTAATGTTTTACGTTAAAATTTCATTCTCACCATCCCCGACTGCATTCTGCCAACTTTCGCCACAACCATTTTCCACCGTAATCCTGCACTTTTCCGCCATTTTACCAGTCTGCACGACCGTCCTCATCATCCCCGCTGCATTCACCCTCCCCATGCATGATTTCTGAACATGTTTTCATGTTTTTCAGGGTTACAGATAGGCGGATAACCGCCATGATCCGTACACACTATTGTAATGGCACAGTGCGCAGAAGAAGCTAAATTCAAAGCCTGGTATTACAGGAAAATGTCCGGAAAGGTGTCTGCAACATAAATTTCATTAAAGGACAAAGTCCAAACTCTGCAAAAGCTCTTCAGAACCATTAAAAGCTTAGTTTTTCACTCACAGAGACAGTTCAGAGCGGCAAGGAGTATCAGTGAGAGAATTAAAGGTCTAAGGCACATTGTTGAAGATCTTAAGCCTTAATCTAGTGTTTAAAAGGCAAGGTACCAGAATCGAAGACCCCGTGGATCACTTAGAGGATCCAGTGCACAGAAAACCATAATAGTAGGGTTTTGACATCAGCAGAACGTTCTTCCGTCTAAGGACAAGTTGCCCATATTGTCTGTATCCTATACCGTGTTCTAGGGAGATTTGTGGTCCTGACAACAGTCCTGATGATATCAGAGCGTTTGATTCACAGTATGGCAGACCCTAGCATCATTTATTTGCCTTTTTGTTAATTCACCAGAAGTACTACAGAATGTTGCAGCAGAGTACATCGGAGACATGCCCGGAGTAAATGGAAGCCAGAAGAAGACCACTCTTGCATCCAAAAGAGTGCCAGAGATAAATGCACAGGGTTTAAACAGAATGGGTTTCGGCCCTCATTCTTTCTAAGTTTTAATGCTTCATTTAGTTTTTCACCTACCTCCTCTGCTCTCTATAGCTATAAAATTCATGAAGAAGCTCATTGTAAAGGTTGTTGATCAGTTATAAGAGAATTGCAAGCTATTTCTTCTGAGACATAGTCTCTATGTAAAGTTGTAAGATAGGCTGAGGAAGATGTTTTCTGATTGAGCATCCAGCTATTGGCAATGTTGTACTTGACTTGTGTTGCTTTTTAATATGACAAGCACATTTCTTTGGATCCTGAACTAAAGCAGTGGTGATGTTTTTCTATCTTTGTATTTGTGTTTAACTTGCATTCCGTTTCATTTCATTTCTACTGGCTTGCATCAGAAATCTGTCATAGGATTTACCCTTGTTAGGTACCCTATGTTTATGCTCTCCTTGACTTTGATGTTTTCTACTAAATGTGTTATCTAAGAGTTGATTTCAGTTAATTTAACCAGTGTAGTGGATGTTATTGCCTACTAGCTGATGTATGAATTAAATGAATCTGTTCTTAGATGTTCTTGTTAGGATTTAGCTGGAAGATTTTGGAACACTAGGGATTAGAGTTAGCCCTGTCCACTAGGATCCTTGTGCGACCAGCTGGCCTTTCTAAGATCCCTCAAGCTGGAGGCCGAAGCATTGAGAGTTCAAAGTCTCTCTCTGATCTCAGGTCTTTAAATTTGTGTTCTAAAACTTTATTGTTTCCTCCCCTCTCAACATTTTAGACCACACTACCATCTTTAAGATCCAATGTTTTAGATGAATAGCCCAACTGAAAGCCTGCACATTGAATAGCAAGTAAACCCTTTCATGACTCCATTGCCCAATGGTCTTGAATGCTCCCTGGGATACTTCACCTCTGCCTAAATCCTCTTTGCTCACCCTGGTCTTATTTTGAACCCTTCTTTCCTGATAGCCAGCAACCAAACAAACAATCAAACAAACAAACCTCGAGCCTTATAACTAGCCTAACATCTTAACACTGAGCTTCAAAGTCATATATCTTTGACATATCATAGAGAGATCCCTCTCTAGACCCAGGAGGGCTAGATCCTGAGGTCTGAAAGTGGTTATGATGTTGTCTCATCTTTTGGTCTTGCCAATCTGGCCAAAACATGGGAACCCCAACAGCTTTCATAATAAAGATATTGTTCTAAGAAAGAAACAACTTTTGAGGGGTTCTCGATTTTTCTAGAAGAAGATTTAATTGTAAGACAACAAGAGGAAAGGAGTGAGGAAATTTCAAAGGTTAGGGTAGCAAGAGACGAGGGAAAGAGAGCATGGATTTATAAGGGTAAATTTGTGATATCGCGATTTGGACCTCCTTCCAAAAAGGAGCAGCAAGATGATAATAAAGAAGAGCCACCAAACTCTTTAGCAGGAAATCAGGTAGCAAGGTTAGTATGGGAAAATAGGGACAAAGACTCAATTGTGAGTCTTGCATGTAAAAAAAATAGCAATCAAGTCATACCTAGGTTTCCTTAAGTTTCGTTTGTTGGAACTGTAGGAGATAGAGACATTATTTGCGGAATATAGAGACATAATTTTCCTCATAGAAACACATGAGCATGAAGGGTGCAAGACACTTTTGTTTGAAGGGTACTGGAAGATGGCAGTGTGGAACAAGGCAGGAGGGAATGGAAAAGGACACGGTGGTATCATGGTATTAGTGAGAGAAAAATAAGGTCGTTTCATTCAACTAGAAAAAGAAGAGTCAAATAAACAATTCGCTTGGTTTAAAATATCAGAAAATGGAAATCACATCAAAATCGCAGCATGCTATTTTGCGCCGCAAGTTTCAAAAATCTACAATAGTAGAGGGCTTGACCACAAAGATCCCTTTGCAGCCTTAAAGGCAGATATTGCAACATATTCTTAGCTAGGTGAAGTAATTATAGTAGGTGATTTCAATGCTAGGACTGCAAGTGACCAATCTAGCATTCATTGTTGTAAAGAAGACTACGACCGTATTTGGCTTACAGAAGAGAGTAATCATTAGTGGGAAAGAATTTCAGAGGGAAAGGGCTGCAATCTCTTTGGTGAAAAATTGCTTACGCTGTGTGGGGCTTTCGATTTAGTCATTTGTAATGGTTTGACTAGATGGGAAAAGTATGGTAATTTCACTTGCAATACTTACAATGGAGCATGTGTAGTAGACTATGTAATTTTCTAACATAGTTTGTGTGAAAAATGGATGAATTTTTGACTGGAGATCAACTTTGGGACCTTAAATTAAATCACAAGCCAATTTATTTAAGTTTATTTTAGACTGTAAAGAAGCAATTAGGGTCAAAAATTCAGTGTGTTCAACAAAATCTTCCAATGGGAAAAATTCTTTTGACTCCAAAAAATTGTAATACATTTAAAAAATCTCTAGAGAGGCTCTTCGAGAAGGAGAAAATCTCATTTCATGACCTGCATAGTCATGAATTAACACATTTAATGCAAAGCACACTTGCAGAGTGCAAGAGAGAAAAAATTAAGAAGTCTGAACCAAATTGCTTTTCGGTTAATGCTTGGTTTGACAAGGACCACAAAAAGGAAAGGAAAATGTGGAAAGAGTAAAACAAGGATAACATAAAGCTCAAAGCTTACAAGAATATATTAAGAAAGAAAAAGGTTGATTTCATGGTTTCGAAGAGAGAAGAACTAATCTTCCTTGGGAAAAATAACCCCAAATTATTTTGGAAGGAGCTCCAACCGAGAAAGCTACAAACTGAAAAGAATATTACAACTTCTAAATGGTTTGACTATGCAAGACAACTTTATGAGCAATATCCCAAGGTTGACCCTCCTCCCTTGGTCAACATTGATACTCTTCACGATGCAAGAGGTAGAGATGGGTACCAAGAATTTGGGTGTTGGAAAAGCAAAATAACTAGCTAAACTCCAAGCATAATATCTAAAGTGGGGAATAAAAATGCTTGTACCTCACATTACAAAAATTTTCAACAACATCATACAACATGGGTTCCCCACATATTGGACAAATAGTCTGGAAATACCTCTTTTCAAGAGTGGTGACATCAATAATCCCTCCAATTATAGGACCATAATGATAAACCCCTTGTTTGCAAAGTTATTTGGAAGCATGTTAGAAAATAAAGTCAACAAGTGGGCAGAGGAAAGAGATAAACATGCTAGAGTACAAGCAGGTCTTAGACCTGAAAATTCCACAATTTATCATGGTATAACTTTAAGGCACATCCTTGAAAATTTTTGGGAGAAAAAGGAAGAAGTCTTTTCTTTCTTTGTTGATTTCAGAAACGCTTTTGACACGGTTCCTAGGGATAAAATTTGGCACATAATGGAAGTACTTGTGTTCCCAGGAATTTGAGAGCACCTATGCATATGCTGTATGAAGAGGTGAAATTCAAAATTAGAACTTCAACAAGAATTTCTAAAAGTTTTAGAAGTGATATCAGGGTCAAACAAGGTTGCCCATTGTCTCCTACCCTCTTTGGTTTATATATCAACAAGCTTGAAGAGTGGCTGAATTCCCAAGGGGGTGATGGTATCCATTTGGGTAATTTCGTTATAAGGCTTCTTTTGTACATGGATGACCTTATTCTGATTGCTAAATCCACTCTTGGTTTGCAAGAGCACTTACTTTCCCTTGATCATTTTTGTAGAAGTGTTGGGATGCAAGTCAATATCAACAAAACGAAAGTAGTGGTTTTCTCTAATAAAAGAAAACATAACCAACATAAGTTATACTTTGAAGGAAGCATTCTGGAAGAAGTTGTGGTTTACAAATACCTCATAAATGACTTCAACAAAAATCTAAGCTGGGATGGATGTAGAAAGAAAAGAACTTTGGAGGGTTGGAAATCAGTTTATGCTTTTCAAAATAGGTGTAGAGAGGCAAAGTTATGGGACTGGAAAACCACTCTAACTCTTTTTGGGCTTTTAGTGATTCTGGTGATCTTCTACGATTGCGAACTTATGGCTAGAAGTAAATCTGACATGTAGTGGAAACAAATTGAGAAAATTCAGAAGCGTTTCATTACAAACAAATTCAAAATTAAAATTGTAGATCCTTATGCTATCTTGTTAAGTGAAACAAAGGTTTCTCCTATTGAAGCAATTGCTATGGTGTGGGTCATATGGTATTTAAGAAAAATTGAGAAAATGGAAGAGGGAAAAGGGCCTAAAGGTTGTGTTTAATGAAATTTTGTGCAAAAGAAAGAAGACTTGGATGCGACAAAATAACAAATGGTTTAGCAAATGGGGAATTTGCTTGAGAATGTGTCCCACATATAATAAAGAGATAAAAGATTTTGTTATGGATAAGTTCCACATATGTACTTGGAAGAAGGAGCTAGGGAGAAAGAAAAAGTAATATATTGAATAGTTTAATCTCACTCAAAATCATAAAAAAAAGTGTACATAGGGGCCAATATTTCTTGGAGAGCCAAAATTGTTATTGCTCAATTAAGGACTAATTCTCATCAACTCCGTTGTGAAACAGGGCACTGGAAAAGGAAAAAAGAAGTGTGGGAGGAAAGAGTATGTATTTTTTGTTCTTCTAGAAAAGTAGAAACATAAAAGCATTTCATTTTAGAATGTGAGGCCTTCAAATACAACAGGGAAATTTATGCAGATATTTTAGCAGCTACCTCTTGGGATAATCTATTCAGTGAGGGATTTTTCGAGAAGCTATGAGAGTTTATTGTGAAACTTCACAGGAAAATGGCCAAATACAAGAGCCAAATAGAGAAGCAATTTGTCCCATAGGCTATCCTTAGCCTTGTGGATGTTAAAATAACTTCTTCTTCTTCTATGGAACCATCGTAACCGAGAACTTGTATATATACTTACTATATTACAAAAATCATATAATAGAAACTTAATTGTATATATATATATATATATATATATATCCACCCCGACGGTTCAAGTTTAATCAATATTATTCCTCCCGGAGTACATTATTATTAAAAAAAATATTATTATTATTATTATTATTATTATTGTTTTTGTTTATAAAAATTTTATTTGAATATTTTTATTTAAACACTTTTTAAATTCTATTAAATTATAACTTTATTAAAAAATTACAAATAATGCTTAACATTGTAATTTCTAGAACTTAGTCAATTTCAGAACTTAATATTTGAGAGAGCATAACTTGAGATCTACTTAAAAAAATGAAGCTCAGGACGACTCGTTGGAAAGATAAAACCATGGAAAATATTTTGGGAGTAAATTAATGACCATATTTGGTCATTTAATATCCATAAAATTTAGTATAAGTGGAGGCTATGAAATTGTAACAAAAAAATTAATTTTGGAATATATTTTGAAGCATTTTCATTTTCCAAAAAACTCCTACTGTTGCAAATTGGTTTGAATACAACCTTCTTGGGCCAAAGAGGTTTTGAAAAAGATCAATGAGGAGAACAAAATTATTTTTATTTTATTTATTTAATTATATTTTAGTTTATGAATTTGTCTTCCCAATTTTGAAATTTCAATCTTGGCATGCAAATTTAATTGACTTTTAATTTTATTGTTGGCATCATTTTTGCATAAATTTTTTAGAAAGGATGAGGCAAGAATCTTGAAATAAATGGGATTGCAACATCATGAAGAAATAGGATTTTTTTCTAGTTGAAAATTTTTTGAAGAAAAATTGTTTATAACAACTCTCCATAAATGGATTCATTTTTGTAATTATAAATTAGATTTTAGGAGAGGAAGAAGAGGTTCTTCTAGGTTGCAAATTAGAGACTCTTAGCACTTTTGTGAGGAGAATTTTTGTTGTAGGTAGAAAGGAATACTCATATCCAAGTGTTGGGGGTTTTTTTCTCAAGATTTAATCTTTGTATTTGAGGCAGTGTTTGCACTATTGCAACTCTTTTTCCAGTGGAAAATTTCATAGTCTTGAGAAAATTGTTGAGGAGATCCTTTATAAAACATAACAAGTGTTTCAGGTTTTATTTGTATGAAAATACTTTTATTCGTTAATGCAGATTTTACTCTTTTAATAGAATATATGTGCCAATTATTTCGTATTTTGCACTTTTTTTAGATATGAGAATGAATGCTTGTTTAACCAACTATCCGATCTTATAGTTGCATTGATCTGTTACTAATTTGTCACTTTCTCTTGCATTTAATAAAATTTGTGATAAACTATTTACGCAAAAAAATTCCCAATTAAATCAATTTAATTGTCATTGGATTATATGAACTATTTCTATATTTTAATGACTTATATTTCTTTGTTTGAATCTCTAAAACAAAGCATGTATTGAACTTATAATATCAGTTGTTATAAATTCCTTAACAACTTGATATTCATCATAAAAAAATCATGTTAGATCATCATCTTATTTAATCATTACACTTGGTATTTTGGAGGTATCTCCTAGATATCAAGTTATATTAGTTTCTTTTACTTTTTTGCATCGCACATATATTTAGAATTAGATTAGTTAATTTTATTCTTAGAAGTCTCCTTATGTAGGAGAAAAATTTAGTGTGACCTGGCCGAGCCTTTGTTTCAGCTTAAGGGTTTACTTCTTGCAAGCATGTAGCAAGAAGGTAAGTCTAATTTACTCTCATATTGATAATTAATTGAAAATGTCACAAGTTAGCAGGGGGAGTGAAGAAGTAACTAGACCCAATAGAACCAGTCAAAACCACCAATCTGAACAGAAAAGATTCTGATTCGAGACTCTGACTGGGTGGTCTCCCTAATGTTGATGAGGTCAATTTTGGCCATCAACAATTTTGGTGCTAAGAGGGCCATAGATAGACTATTTTTGTGAAGTCTTGTTTTAAAATTTTTCTAATTAACTATGTTTTTTGTGTGCATTCCTACGTTGGGTCAGGTTGTTAGCTCATGCAAGCCTACCAGAGGCGTGCATAAGAAGTAACCTGAATCCTTGTCTAATATGAATTATGAATGTGAGAGTAAAATTTAGGCTTTAGATCATCTTTTTTTATTATTGGATAAATGTGAATATTTTTATGTTACTAAGGACAATGAAATCTACGGGTTGTTTATTCTCACATTTAGAGGACAGATTCACAAATGGTTCAAAATGCCTCCAGCTAAGTCAATTCATTCATGGAACCATTTTATGAAGGTATTTCTATTAGCCCATCAAAATTACGATTATGAATATTTGTGTTTTTAAATTGAAAATATTTTCATGCATGAAGTTGAGTCTCTAGAGGAATTTTATGCTAGATTCTGGTCACTTTGCTATATATTCCATCATCTAGCACAAGTGCAAATTGCCTCATCAACCAAAACTGGGAACTGGGTTTGGGTCAATGCCAAAAAATATCAGTGCATGTAAAATGAAGACTAGCTCGTCTAAAATGAGAGCAGACAAGGAAAAAATAGGCTTAAAGGAAAAGTACTTGGGCCCTTCGCAATAAGCAGTATTCAGATAAGTCCCCTTTTGCAAGAATATGGAAACAACAAGCCCAAAGGAAAAGTCATTGATGATTCTGCCTTGTACAACCCCACATCCACACCTCTCACTTGGTTATCTGATCTTTATGTGACAAAATTGTTAAGTGAAAAAAAGAGGTTGGAGGTTTTAGAAACTAAAGAGAAGGAAAGGGATCATAAAATTCATGTAATAACAACTGAGAACTAGGATTTAGCAAAAAACAATAAAAATTTGAAGGAGCAAGTGGAATTTCTACAGGAAGCTCTCCTGATGAGGAAAACAAAATGACAACGCATGAAGGAAGATGTGCAAAACATGAAGAAATTTGTAGTGGAGAGTACAGAGGTGGTGAATGCAAAAGCATCCCAGGATAAAGGGAAAGCGATTTCCCAAATAGACAACCACGAAGAGAGAAAATGAGAAGAAAGGAAAGGAGGCTCCAAAAAAGCTTCCAAAACTTGGGCTGAAGTTATTAGAAATTCTGCTAATAGGGAAGGAGAAGAAAACATTCAGGTCGACAACATGAAAGATAGAGAAAGCAAGGAAAGGCAAGATAGAGCAACACATATAATTATTAAAGGGGTGAAAGACTATGGGAAAAATGAATCTACTTTTGACCTTGCAAGGGACTTGAAAGACAAGCTGCTATGGCAAGGAAAATATGGCAAGCATGGAGGGTAGGAAAGTTTTAGAGCCATACACATAAGAGTCATCATGCCTAGCTTGCGTGATAAAGATATCATTCTAAGCAAGAATCAAATCTTGAGGGGTTGTCACTTTTTTCTAGAAGAAGATTTAATTGTAAGACAACAGGAGGAAAGGAGGGATGAAATGATCAAAGGTTAGGGAAGCAAGAGATGTGGGAAATGGAGCATGGATTTATAAGGGTAAATATGTGATAACACGATTTGGACCTCATTCCAAAACAAGGAAACAAGATGATAATAAAGAAGGTACAACAAACTCTTTAGCAGGAAATCAGGAAGCAAGGTCAGTAGGGAAAACAAGGACAAATACTCAACTGTGAGTCTTTCATGTAAAAAAAAATAGCAGTCAAGTCATAGCCAGGTTTCCTTGAGTTTAGTTTGTTGGAACTTTAGAGGTTACCCACGGAGATGAGGACTTGGGTTAGGGCCTCTTGTGGAAGATAGAGACATAATTTGCCTCATAGAAACAAATGAGCATGAAGGATGAAAGACATGTTTGTTTGAAGGGTAATGGAATATGGCAGTGTGGAACAAGGTAGCAGGGAATAGCAAAGGACACATGGGTATCATGGTATTAGTGAGAGAAAAATAATTTTTTTCATTCAAATAGAGAAAGAAGACTAAAAAAAACAATTCATTTGGTTTAAAATATCAGAAAATGTAAATCACATCAGAATTGCAGCACCCTATTTTGCGCCGCAAGTTTAAAAAATATACAAAAGTAGAGGGCTTGACCACAAATATCCCTTTGCAGACTTAAATGCAGATATTGCAACATATTCTTAGGTAGGTGAAGTCATTATATTGGGTGATTTCAATGCTAGGACTGCAAGTGAGCAGGCTAGTATTATTTTTTGTAAAGAAGACTGTGACCCTATCTAGCTTACAAAAGAGAGTAATCATCAATGAGAAATAATTTTAGAGGACAAGGGATGCAATCTCTCTGGTGAACAATTTCTTACTATATGTGGGGCTTTTGATTTAGTCATTTGTAATGGTTGGACTAGATGGGAAAATTCTAGTAATTTCACTTGCATTACTTACAATGGAGTAAGTGTATTAGACTATGTAATTTTCTCACATAGTTTGTGTTAGAAAATGGATGAAGTTTTGATTGGAGAACAACTTTGGGACTTAAAATTAGATCACAAGCCAATTTATTTAGTTTTATCTTGGACTGGAAAGAAGCAGTTGAGGTAAAAAACTCTAGTGTGTTCAACAAAATCTTCCAATGGGAAGAATTATTTTGACTCCAGAAAATTGTAATACATTCAAAATAGTGCTAGAGAGGCTCTTCGAGAAGGAGAAAATCCCATTTCATGACCTGCATAGTCACATATTAACACATTTAATTCAAAGCGCATTTGTAGAGTGCAAAAGAGAAAAAATTAAGAAGTGTGAAACAAATTTCTTTTATGTTAATTGTTGGTTTGACGAGGAATGCAAAAAGGAAAGGAGAATATGGAAAGAGTCAACAAAGGATAACATAAAGCTCAAAGCTTACAAGCATATATTAATAAAGAAAAAGGTTCATTTAATGGTTTTGAGGAGAGAAGAACTAATCTTCCTTGGGAAAAACAACCCCAAATTATTTTGGAAGGAGCTCCAATCGAGAAAGATGCAAAATTAAAACAATATTACTTCTTCTAAAGGTTTTGACTATGAAAGAAAAATTTATGAGAAATATCCCAAGGTTGACCCTCCTCCCTTGGTCAGCAATGATACAAAACTCTTTACGGTGCAAGAGGTAGAGATGGGTATCAAGAAGTTGGGTGTTGGAAAGAAAAATATCTAGTTGAAATACAAGCATAGTATCTACAGTGGGGCTTAAAAATTCTTGCACCTCACATTACAAAAATTTTCAACAACATCATACAATAGGGGTTCCCCATAGATTGGACAACTAGTTCGATAATACCTCTTTTTAAGAGTGGTGACGTCGATAATCCCTCCAATTATAGGACCATAATGATAAACCCCTTGTTTTCAAAGTTGTTTGGAAGCATGTTAGTGGGAAGAAGAAAGAGATAGACATGCTAAAGGACATGCATGTTTTAGACCTAAAAATTCCACAGTTGATCATGGTATAACTTTAAGGCACATCATTGAAAAATTTTGGGAGAAAAAGGAAGAAGTATTTTTTTTCTTTGTTGATTTCAGAAAAGCCTTTGACATGGTTGCTATGGAGAAGCTTTGGCATAGAATGGAGGAACTTGGGGTTCCCATGCATTTAAGAGAAACAATGCATAGGTTGTATGAAGAGGTGAAAGTCAAAATTAGAACTTCAGTAGGAATTTCTGAAAGTTTTAGAAGTGATATTGAGGTCAAAAAAGGTTCCCATTGTCTCCTACCCTCTTTGGTTTATATATTGACAAGCTTGAAGAGTGGCTAAATTCGCAAGGGGGTCACAATATCCATTTGGGAAAGTTTGTTATAAGGATTATTTTGTACACATATGACCTTATTCTAATTGCTAAATTTGCTCTTGGTTTGCAAGAGAACTTACTTTTCCTTCAGCATTTTTGTAGAAGTGTGGGGGTGCAAGTCAATATCAACAAAACAAAAGTAGTGGTTTCCTCTAACAAAAGAAAACATAACCAACATAAGTTATACTTTGAAGGCAATGTTCTGGAAGAATTTGTGGATTATAAATACCTCGTAATTGACTTCAATACAAATCTAAACTGGGATGGATGTAGAAAGAAAATAACTTTGGGGGTTGGAAATCATTTTATGCTTTTCAAAATAAGTGTAGAGATGTAGAGTTATGGGACTAGAAAACCACTCTAACACTTTTTGGGATTTTAGTGATTCCAGTGATCCTTTATAGTTGTGAGCTATGGGCCAGTAGTACATCTGACACACAGTGGAAAAAAATTGAGAAAATTCAGAAGTGTGTGATTACAAACAAATTCAAAATTAAAAGTGTAGTTCCTTATGTTATCTTGTTAAGTGAAACAAGGGTTGCTCCTATTGAAGCAATTGCTGTGGTGCGAGTCATAAGGTATTTAAAAAGAATTGAGCAAATGGAAGAAGGCAGATGGCCTAAGGTTGTGTTTAATGACATATTGTGCAAAAGAAAGAAGACTTGGATGTGGAAAAATAACAAATAGTTTAGAAATTGATCAGGTGGTTAAAAATATGTTGAAAATGAAAGTTGTTAGAATGGTGTGGAACCTGAACAACCACATAGATCTCGTCGTTCTGAATCCAGTGCAACTCATTTCGCAGAAAATTGACACCGTATGCTCCCAAAAATGAGTTTTGTTTGTTTTCCCAAACAGGTAAAATTTTGGCAAAAAATTGTGCAGGCAGCCCAGTCAGCAGTCTGTATAGCTGACTGGACCTGTTGATTGGGATCATTGGACCAATCTAGTCGTGCCACTTGTCCAAATTATGTTGGTGTAGGTTGGCGTATTTTTATTGGGTGGTTGGTGGCCAAACATAGGCTGCCACGTGGCCCAACCAGAGGCCACCACGTGGCAACCCAGGGGCCGCCAAAAATTGGTTAAGGTCCAAGTTAACACTCCACAAGATTCGACACTAATACCACATTGCAAACAATGCCAAGTCTTAATCGCAGGCTACGTTTTTCATTGCTAAACCTCATGACCGAAACTCTATATAAATGTTATGTGGCGGAGGCTTGGGGTAAGGGGCTAGGGCTTAGCCCCAA
This sequence comes from Pinus albicaulis, assembly GCA_034641835.2. Classification (NCBI taxonomy): domain Eukaryota; kingdom Viridiplantae; phylum Streptophyta; class Pinopsida; order Pinales; family Pinaceae; genus Pinus; species Pinus albicaulis. Next base: position 554,648,538 of record CM076569.1, on the reverse strand, counting down.
CACCCCCATATTACACCATATGACTTCATGGCAGAGACAATGGGATTGGCGCAATGGAGGCCGCTGAATTTTTTTATTTTTTTATTTTTAATTTGACTATGTAATATGGTTTGAAATTCAATTTTTTGGGAGTTATTATGCATTTTAACTGTCCCATAAATTGCACTGACAATCTGCTAAATTGTCTCTCTGTTAGCACAATTTCAGGGAGAAATTGTAGGACGGTTCCATAATTTGGGGAATTTGTAGAGCGACTAGCATCAAAGCTAGGGAGGCTCATAAATTTTTCAATTTTTGTCCAATTTTGGAGCAGAAAGAGGCTAGGCATGCATTTTTGATAGTTTTGGAGCTAATGGAACAGGTTTTGAAGCCATTTGAGCACTGCAAATATGTAAGGTCCCACCTTACCATCCATAAATAATATAGAGAAGTAGTGGTCATATTGATCTATAATAATCATTTTTTTTTGTAACATTACTAACTTAGTTATAATGTAATCATGTTTCTTCATCTATTTTAATATAAGAATATCACATAATAATTCATGGATAAATTTCCCTTAAAATAAATTCCAAAACACATTTCCTCTCAAGTTTAAAAGATGATAGCATGTGCTCTATTCATACTCATACATGATCTCTAAGTAATATTGTAAATAAATTCTACCCTAATGTCATGTGCGAACATTAAGCTTGATCAACCTATTTGATTTCCTAGATTATGATAAATAAGCTCCACTTATTGACTCTTGACATCATAACAACAAAAGTATCATGCTTCTATTACAAAAATCACATATAGGTGTATGAGTATTAACCTACATATAGCAAGGTAATTGAGGGAAGAATATGCCTCTCTTCATTAGCAAATCTAATAAATATGATATGTTTATAAAATGGAATCACAAAATATATTGACCTAACAACATTTCAAAATTCATCAATTAAAAAGTTCCAATCCCAATTATTAAGGCAATGCTTCAATCATGTGAATTGTATAATGAATGTTGGAGCAAGAGTAGCTAATATTACCAATTCATAAGCATATTATTATTCAAAATGTGCCTAATAAAACAATGGACCTACCAAAATCGGACAAAAATACATGCTTTCTACAGTCACTAAAGCATAAGGTTGCACCCCTAAATACATGAAACTTAGATGAAATTAATATTCTCATTTTCACAAGTAATTAAATCCTACAGAATTTTTCATTGTAAAATTGTTTCCAACAACACCCTTTTTTATGATATTTTTATATGATAAAAGTAACATTGTCCTATTGATATATTCACACTTCAAAAACTATACTAAAAGTCAATTTCACATTTATACAAAAAACTTGCAGACATAGGAAGCTACATCCATTGAATAGTCTATTCATAAATTTATGTTACATAAAAGCTATAGCCAATGAGAAATTTACTCTAAGAATTCATGTGCATAAAATCTACATCTATTGAGGCCTTTTGACAATGGTTTGCAAGCATACAATATACAACCATTGAGTCATTTTGTCAAACACTTGGTGACCATCATCTCTTAAGAAAATTTTGACAACCATTAGCAACTTGAATATAAGATTTTTACTTAACCTATTTAACTCATAAAATTCATAAATTAAAACTTCAAATATTGGCATATTAAAACATAAACTAAAACATCTTAATCCTTCACCTAAAACTCGACAACATGCACATACAATTGGCAACAATAATATTCAAAATCACCCATATTTACAATTTGGTTTCTGAAAAAGTGTTTTTTTTTTTTAGTAAAATGGGGGGTTATAGGTCCATAAGGCATGGATACCCCCTAATGTTGAGATGAAATGCAAAAAAAATTCCCAGGGATGTGATTTCTTAAAACAACACCAAAAAAAATTCCTACTATCTCATTTATCACTTTTGTCAAACTCTTAGTTTGCAAACTTCATCTACAAATGTACATGGAGAAAGAAAACCCAAATTTATGCTAATATGGTATTTTCATCAACTCATGGAAACCTGCTATGGACAAAAATTCATTATAAACTGAACTTAAAAGCATTTACATTCTCAACTACAATTGCCATTCATTATTGGTTAGCTCAGAATTAACTGTGTAAATATCTCATAAACATTCACAAGTAGCAATTTCCAATCAATTGAAAGTTATACAACACTTTTAAACTAATAATAAATTAAAATTTCAAGAATTATTATGAACATACTATTGGGAGAAATAATTGTTAGATTAATCCTCCACTTTATAGATTCAGTTTCTGAGTCAGAGTTTAAATGATTCCTTTATAATGATCAACTAAGGAATGGAACACACAAATACTTATGAACAAATAGCTCATAGAAAAGAAATCAATCCATCTCGCGACTACAAGTAGAATCAATAATCAAATTCAACTTGAACACTTGAAATCTCTATAAATTTGACCTATATCGCTCCTAAACTGGGATCCATATTCAATGAAAACCTAATTGGCATAAGATCTGCTTCAAAATAAGTACCTAACTTCAAAAAAATTCATTATTCAACTCAACAACTCAACAATTCATTCAAAAATCCAAAACCCTAGTTATGGCTTTTACAAGTCACACTTGAAAGAATTGGAAAATCTAATCTACTTGTCTTTGTAAATTAATATTATGTTCAAAAAATAAATTTTACACTTAATAACTATTCCTATACTCAAACCCTAGAATGCGAATTCTTCACATCAATTCCATTATCTCAATAACAAGTAAAAGATCGTGATATTGGAAACTAATTTGAATGCTTTATCTCATACACCTAACCAATCAGAATTAACAACTTGATCTTTCACACTCGATCAATATATATATATATATATATATATATATATATATATATATATATATATATATATAACCCACTCTGTGACAGTTTCAAATATCAAACCCTAATTCTACTTTCAAGAATGAAAAGAAAAATGAGACAACTCCAAATTTCTATAAGACACACATAATTGTACTTGAGAGGCTATGCTACAATTTCATTTAACATGAATCAAATCTCAAACTGAGCTCAAGAAAACCTACCTAAAACTTCAACAAACCAATACTCTGTCTTCTTAATGAAAGAGGTAAACTATACTGCTGTTTGCAACCTTAACTACTTCAAAGTCTAAAAATCACACTTTGTAATAAGGAACTACTAATAGAAACTACCTCAAGTTGGAAACTAAAATTTCAATCTCACTGCTACTGAAATTCACACTTAACTATTCAATCAGTTACAACTAGCTGATTAATCTAATGCTCCAGAGTGTAATGAAGGAAAGACACTCCAAAACTGAATTGCAAAGACTGGAAATTGAAACAACTATAAACACTTAGTCAAACCATACTGCTCACAACACTTCACACTCTTCTTGTCAACTCGAAAGATTATATCAAAGGGATTAAAAACGCACTGTACAGAGTCAATTAATCATATTAAAATCACACTGTGAAAATTAAATTTCATATCAAATATGTATGCTAGAAATATGAAGCCCTATGCTATAACTGAAGTGACACAATTCTTATGAACTTATAATAGAACCCCACGACAATGCTAATTCAACCATACTCTATTTTGGTTTGTGTTTGTCAGTGCAGAGGCTCGTGCTTTCGATTTTATCTATTCGTTTGAGTACACACAGGAAGTGCTCATTCATATTCGAGGTGATTTTAGATGGAAAGAACAACAACCTAATTCTCTGCCTATATATGAATGAATACTGGCAAGTTTAAACACAAAGAAAATGGAGCAAAGGTCCGTAATTGTTGAACACACACACACAACAAAAAAAACTCCTTGAGACCATTCAATACGTGACCTTCAACATTAACACTTAGCTTGTTTAATTGAGATCGGGCACATGAGATCGTTCCTCTAACTGAAACTAATCCAACATTAACACACACACAATAGCAAATTGCGTTGTGACAGCTGATCGAAATCAAACATGAATCAATTGTTTAAGAACGAATTTAAACTAAAATGTAGGAATTAATCAAAATGCACACAAATTACCTACGCATATGATTACAGAAGTTGGATCCGGATTGTGGTGGGCCCTTTCCACACCCGGAGATGGTTTGAAAACTTGTAGAGATGAACTACACTTCAACACATACGATTTAGGAACTCATTAAATTCATAACAATCTGAAATTGGATCAGTAACATGCCATGATGGATAAAAAACTGAGCTTAAATACTGAATACCAGAGTTTAAAATCTCCAAGTTTGATATAAAAAATGAATGACAATCCTCGCTAACTAGACTTATTACGAATATCAGCCTTTATAGGCATGGTGACATTCATAAAATAGCACAAGTTATGTTCATGGAAAATCATTGAAACCAACTAATGTGAAGATCCTACGAGTTGTTCCTAATTATAATTACGCTCTACCTGAGATAACCAATTCTTAAACTATTCCTATCTCTAGCATAACTGCACAATGATATGGAAGGGTGCTTTGTATAAATCATCAAGCTAAGCCCAATTTCTGGAAAATGGCCAACTGGTCATCTCATCAAATCCATGGAGAGCTGCTGGAACGTTGAACCTTGAGTATGTTGGAACGTGGAGCCTTGAGTATGATTTGGGTAGTATAGTTCTTCCAAATCGAGCTTAGGTGCCAGCATTCATGCTTCTTTTTAGCTGAATGAGTCCTGTAGGAGTAATTTCACAACTATATCCCATAGTGATGAGTTAACAAAAAATAATGTAATTTCAACTACCTAACATAACCATAAAATAGTCAAAATAATCCTACTTGTAATGCTTTTACCTTAGGTTGGTAGCTGATGTGATTTAGGCCATATGGACGATAAAAATGGAATAAAGCAGTTCATAATTGACTGAAACAAGGTAAAAAATGGCAGGGAAAGTGAAGAAATGAAGACAAAAGAGGGGTTCAACACATACTTGGCAATGCATTTATACAATTCCAAAAATATGGGAATATGCTCCAACTCCAATATCCTTACCAACTCATTGTGAACTATCTGATTTTCCACCGAACCATATCTAGGGAGAAATTCTCTCCCTAGAACCCCCGAGCTATAAGAGCTCACAAGCAGTACCAAAATATAGTAGTAGATAGATATACAAGGCAAAAAGAGGAAGAGAAGTTTCATTTCCTATCAGTACCACTCATGGACTTTTGGGTATGTGTTATATTCTTTCCACGAAAAAAAAATTTGGACCCTATTTTTTGGTGGGCGGACCCACCCATGGTTTTGTGCATGGGTTTGCACATGGTTTTGGGGCATGATGGTTTTCAGCCCATGGTATTTTGTAGATCTGGTCAAGGGAACTACGATTATGTTCTAATCCAGGGTTAATGGATTGGGGTTTATGTATGCTTCGGCATGCATATATATGTGTTGTAACACTAAAAGGAATATAATAAAAAATCAAGTTGGTAGTCCTGATTTGGGATCTAGGGGAAAATCTCTGTGTATATCTGTTTTATGTTTTATGCTCTCACTATTGTTTATTTTCTGTTTTTTTAAGATTTGTTTGTAGATAATTTCTGTACAGGGTTAAGAACTACATGGATAACTCCACTAGGTAGAACTACTTATTAATTTAGTTTAGGAATTTCAGATTCATTTCAACAACATTTAGCTACTCTCCCTCTCACAATCCTCTTCAAGTCTTTCCAACTCTTGGTATTAAGATGCACACCCTTCTCCCTCAAATGAGAAGACATGAGACATATATAGGAGGAGAAACCAATTTTTTTCATAAAGGAGGAGTAATATGCATTTCTTGTATTCCATTTAGAGGAGTGTAACTCATGCCATTAAGGAGATGTATGCAGGCCTTAGTTAAGGAGAGTGTAACATATGCATTAAAAAGAGTGTAAGAGGAATATTCCATCCTTTTATGAGTGCATAAAAGAGAGTGTAATGTATTATTAAAAGAGAGAGAGAGTTACATAGAGCCATGAGAATCATCAAGGAGAGAGGTGTGAAGTGATTGAGGAGATGAAGGTGACTTATAATTCCCTTTTAATAATAATATCATAGTCTCATAATAATAATAATAATAATAATAATACTAATAATAATAAGGATTAAGTCAAGATTGAACTATTAGGTTTTATTAATGATAAGTTAAGTGATTTTCCTTCAACTATGCTTGATTACCAATTTATGCAAGGTGATTTACTATTTTTGGAAATTCATGTTTGAGATGCTAGACATGACTTTATATTTTTAGAAATTCACTCTAGGATTGTTAGAAAAGAGGTTTTATTAAGGAAATTCATCCCTGAGTTTCCCATGAGTGGCATTTTTCTTCCAGAGAATAGGGATTCCACACCCCTATTGCATGCATCTCCATGCCTTAGTAGATTGAGGACTCTGCGCCCTAATCTACTCTAAAGATCCAAGATTCCACACCTTTATCTTTTTAAATCTTCAGGATTGCATGCTCTAAACATTTTATTATAAAACAAAGACTCCACATATTTATCTTTCATGGATTTAGGACTCCACACCCTAATCCTTTTATTATAGATCCAAGACTCCATGTCTTTATATTTCATGGATTTAGGACTCCATTCCCTAATTTCTGTGGCTTCTCATCTACTCTGCTTTGAAACTCCGTGCTTCACCTTAAGGTACTAATTGTGAGCTCATACCCATAAGATGGTTCATTGTAAGGTCTCGTTCCAAGATCTGCACACATCACAATCTCATAGATCAAAGGAATCAAATGAATTTCATAATTAAATTATTCACATTTTACCAAGGATTGTGCATGAATTCCACAGTCATTTTGGTTTTGGAGAAATGAATTCCATAGTCATTTATAACTCGAGCATCCTTGTTGGAAATTACCAAGTCTCGTGACACATCCTGATTAGTACAAGATTAAGCATATATAATCATACAAAGCATGTACAATTCATCATAATTAACCATATGTTCCACATAACCATGATTATCCATAGATATATGTTTCTCAATCCTGGATCACCATTCACGTCGTACACCTATGTCAAAAATAGTATACCAAAAGAGAAAACATCGATAATATGCACTTAACCAAAATTAGTCTTTATCATATGCATGTAGTAACCATGACCTAAACCAATTCTACAACATAAAAACATATACATAAGTCTGACATGCATAATATTTATATCATTGCATCAAAATCACCCTCTCCAAGTGTCATTAAAGCTATCTCACCAAGAAGGGACACTACAATTAGGAACTTCTCTCATATTTCATATCCTATTATGTCACTATAGAGGCAAGGTAATAAATTTGAATGAAAAGAGGAATATGTCGCATGTTTCGAGCAAGTGAAGTAGTTTCTGACGAATCTATAGTGTTAAAGATTGCAGATCCGGACAAAGAGTTTGTGGTGTGTACAAATTCTTGCAAGAGAGGACATGGTGGAGTCGTATTGTAGGAAGGACAGGTAGTGTGCTATGAGTCACGGAAAATGAATGAGCATGAGCATAATTACCCAACACGTGATCTTGATTTGGCAACTATCATTCATGCAATTAAGATGTGGAGGCACTATCCTCTTGGCAAGAGCTTTTTATTGGTGAGTGATCACAATGGATTGAAATACCTGTTGATCAACTGAATCGAAATATTAGGAAAGCTAGATGGTTGGAAACGATTAGTGAGTTTTACTTTTAGATCAGGTACATCAAGGGTTAAGAGAAAAAGGTTGCAGATTCTCTTCGTAGGCTAATATAGGTGAATCATATAGTAGCTATGAGTTGTTATGGGACATACTTATAGGATCAGGTCTTACAAGAAGGACAACATGATAACAAGTACATGGAGCTTAGGCACATGTTAAAACAAGGTACTATTGGGATGCGGTCCCCTAAGTTCAAGTTTTTGGTATAATTTTGACTAAATTTTGTTGAAATGCGCTGTGCGCAGAAGTCAAGGGGATTTGGGGTGGGTCAAAGCTCCTTCATAATTGTAATAGGTAAAAAGGGAAACCATGAGTCTCAAACCATGGTTTGAGACCATGGTATGTGTGTGTCCAAAGTCATATAAATATGTAAGGGTTGAGTCAATTAAGGATATACGATCTTTGTTTTTATGGTTTATGTTTTGATCTGAGTTTTCGGCTAGTTTGTGTCGGTCTGGGTAGAAAGGCTCTTGTTGGTTGTGTATGCGAAGACCTAGTCTTGAACTATGTGCAAGGACTTTGTTGTTGTGTGCGTAGATGGAAATGATTGTATTGATTTGAAGATCTATTAATAAGAAGAAGTTTTGGCGAATTCTGTGCATTGTGATTTTTGTGTTTTGGTTTAATTATCTATTGATTACTGCAAGCGATAGATTTGTTTATCTTATGTTTAAATGTGAATTTATCTGAGTCAAGTATATGTGAAAGATTTTCGTGTTTGCACAAGGATTGAATGTGTTAAGGGTTTTACTAAAGAGCTATCTATGTGATTGCTCAAGTGTTGTTTTTGCTCTGATAAGCTAGATCTGACTGAAGTATAATAATCTATTTACGCATATCTGTTAAGGGTTTTTATCTGCATTTAGGTCTGGATTTCTATGAAGTATCACTTAGACCGATAAGCAATAGATCTGATAAGTAAGGTTAAATTCCACATCATACTCTCCCTCAAGGTGCAGAAACCTGGTTCCAATACCCCCCCATACTGCTTCGGGTGAGACTTGGGTCTACGCAAGCAGATCACCGTCGAAAGTTCCAGTAGTTGGAGGGTTTTGTTGGTTGCGCAGAACACTCTGAACCTGGGTCAGGAACCCTCAAGCCAACAAGTGGTTTTGTTGTCGGGACCGTGATCGGTTTGAGGGATCTTTGATGTTGTGGCATTCAACGAAGAACGAACTACAAGATTCGTTGGATAAGATGGTGCACGAATTTGCAACAAAAGAAAACTGAACCCTAAGTTGTCTGCTAAGGATTGGGAGAAAAGGTATATCTATACAGAGATCAAAGAATTTTTTTTTGCTTCCTTTTCTACTGATTTACAAGATTGTTTATCTCGGCTTACTGAGTTTTAGACTTTTGCAAAGGACGATGCGATCACTAGGTGGATTCCTGAGTTGGTTCAACATTTGGAGAAATATAGCAACAAAATTACCCACGCAGTAGATTATTGGATTGACAACGTTCTGACTGGGTTTGTGAATGATTTTTCTATTGATACTTTTGTATCATATTTTGAAGCTGAAAGGATATTTTTCAAAGGCCCTAGAGGTAAGTTTTTGCACTCATTAAAACTGTGGATTAAAATGCTTTTATGTGAAAAGGGTACTCTGTGCAACCATATTGAGTGAATGTCCCAAAGAGGCTGGTCTATCTCCATGCGTAGAGGTCCTGGTAGTACTATGCGTAGCGGGAAAAATTTCAGAGTAGACCTAGAAGGAGATTTTATCTATAGCCCTCTCAAAGGTAAAGCCGAAAGCGACGAGGAATCTGAAACAAGTAGCTTTGGTGAATATGCGAACATGGAAGAATAGAACTTGATCATAGTTCAGATCCCATCCACTCCACTTCCAAACTCATCTCACACTAACAAGTCATCCACTCCACCTCCACCTCCATGACCAGGAGTCGATATGGATACTTCCCTAAAGCTACAGAATTTCAAGGGTGTTGGGAATGAAGATATTGACCAATTCTAGTTTGTCGTAGATGTTGTGTGGATAGTGCAATAGATCAATAACGATAATGTTAAGAAAGCTCAGCTTGCTATTGGATTGGTACATGAGGTATATGCCAACGAACCCTAATGCAACGATTGATGATCTTAAAACCGCATTAAAGGAGCAGTTCAAAAATCCAAAATCATATTCTCAATGCATGACTGAATTAAAGGAGATCCACTAAGAAGTGAATGAATCTATATGGGTGGAATATCAACGGTTTAAGCACACCATCAAGGATGGAGGATTTACTATCGATGACACACAACACTAAGAATGGTTCATTGTTATGATGCTGTCGCATCTTCGCTAGTCCTTAAACCAACAGAAGATTGTGACACAAGCTGAAGCTGTGGAGATCGCCATGAAGTGAAACCTCGCCTGTACCAGCTAAACAAGTTGCGGCTCAGCAAATCCAAAGTGATTTAGCTGCATTGCACTTAGAGATACAAACTCTGTGAAAAGAGAAAGAAAAGGATGTGTGTGCCGGAGTATGGTGCACATGCTGTAAAACTTAAGGGAATCACCGAGATCAGTTTCTCGTATATAATAACTACCTAGAAGTTGGAGGACCATGTTCGATTAAGAATGCGGCAAGTGAAGTTCCCAAACTATGGTGCACAATTTTTCAAGCGAATGGACTGCACATGACAGAATTTTTTCCTAGGATTGGTAAATATATTCCGGAGCTCCAACAACCTTACTGTACATTTTGTGTATCTATGGGACACGACGAGAAGAACTGTCGCAACTTTGATCTAATGATTGAGCAGGCTTCTTCGTATAGATTACAGGCTGAAGGTAGAGGACCAGATTCACATGCATCATTGTCTAGGCATGGTGGATTTCTAGGTAGAGGACGAGGAAGAGGAGGAGGAGTTGGTCGAGGAAGGGGAAAACTCATTTGTTATAATTGTGGAGAAGCTGGCCATTATACACGCGACTTCCCAAACCCAACACAATAATCTTGCAGGTATTGCAGACATTTTGATCATGTTCTTGAAGATTGCCCTGTATTGTTTGCAAAATTGCTGGAAAAGAAACTGTAAACACCCATGCAGAACGTTCAAATGATGAGATTAGAACTGTGCACCGAAGAACCTAGCATGAATATTGTGACTAGAAATGGTGTATAAACTTGAGAAGATAAAGCAAAAGGCAAGAGACATGTCCCTGATGTTTGGGTTCGGAGAGCTCCTGAGAAAAAAAACGGGTTTAACTTACAAAGGGAGAAGGAAACCTTTGTCTAAGTAAGGAATGACTCCCCAAATCCTGGCACATCAACCACTAAAGTACCAAGCAAGCCTGCCATGGATACCCTAGAAGGGGCTGAGCCTATAGAGATGAAACCTTTTTTGCATGCATGTATCAAGCTTTTGTGCAATAAGAAGGTAGTTGAGAATCTTTAAGATTTGATTAATAGTTGCGCTGAGAAAGAGTAGCCTCAAAGGGAGAAAAATGTTGTCAACAAAATTTACAAGAACAAGAGAATAATTGCCTGAGAGATGTGCCTGACTGCTCAGATAGGTGAGTTTGAAATGGACCAGGTCATTTTGGATCTGGGGTCTGATGCAAATGTCCTACCAAAGTAGACTTGGTAGAAAATGGGAGAACCTAAGCTAGAATGGTCTGCAATTCAGCTGCACTTGGAAAATCAACATAAAATTATCCCAATGGGTAGAATTTCTGGGGTGATAGTGGATATCAAATGAGTTAAGGCATTGGTTGAATTTGAAGTTATTCAAATTGTTGATGATTCATATCCATATCCTGCGTTGTTGGGCATGGATTGGGCTATTGACATGGGTGCTATCATCAACCTCAAGTGCAGAAGTATGGTGTTTGAAAACAATGGAACTAGGGTCGTGGTCCCTTTGGACCCTGCATAAGGATAGAGATACAAATAATTAGTGCATGCAAAAGAGGATTTTGATTATACCTACAAGCTAATAGTGAGGGGTGAATATTGGATCAATCCTATAGCGGATGGTCAGCTTAGTTGGGATAGGGATATTTCATGCCACTCAGACTCAGATGAGGAGTTGGAGAATTGGCAGAACCATTTGCATGAAGTCTCTACATTGCACTGCAATTGAGTAACCTGATCTCTACGATGTATATCCTCTGAGGTTCATGAATGACCTTACTATGATGGTGTAGGAAGTGTCAATTTTTTTTAGAATAACTTGAAAAGGTTGTTCCAGAGGCACAACAGTTCCATGTTCTTGAATTAGTTCTGTGCTCAACCCTAATGCACTAGTGGGAAACACACAAAGATAATTTCACTAATTGGGAAGAATGTACCCACATGATGCAACTGCGATTCAGACAACCCAATACCTGGTTGGAATGAACCTATGTAGAAAAAGAAGATCTACGCATTCATTTAGTCAGGTGGATTGTGGCATGGGGAGAAAAGCTACAGACAGGATGGGTGCATACATTCATTCATACTTTAAGTAGGATACCCATGAACTGGTATTTGGAGGTTGAGCCACAACGTGGCACGACAGAATGGGTTGCACTAAGGGAAAGATTTGTTTTAAATTTAAGTTTTGAGAGCAGATTCCCGTGCATCAATACTTCCTTACACATGATTCAAGATGTGGTCTTTGACATGCCAGAGAAATGAGAAGAATGAGCCTTACTAGCATGGGAGGCGTAGATGAAAGATATAGTTGAATGTCAGAATGTGATAATTGAAGATAATGAGGAGGACCCAAGAAACATCAATATCCCTGAGTCTGAGGGTCAATGCGCAGTTGCGGGGAATGTGGTTGACTTACCAGATGTGACCGGACCTATGAAGATTAGGTAAGTCAATATTGGAACAGAATAACAACCTAAGATTTCCAAAATAGGGGATTATTGGGATGAAGATACTGTGGCTAAGGTTGCAGAGCTACTCACTGAATATAATGACTTGTTTCCCACAAAGTTTTCAGAGTTCAAAGGGATTGTCGGGGATCTTGGTGTGATGAAGATCACTCTGAAACCAGATGCCATGCCTATCAAGCAATGCCCTTACAGGTTTAATCCTAAATATAAGCATAAATTCAAGGAGGAGCTAGAAAAAATGGTTGTTGCAAGGATCATTGAACCAATGGAAGAATCATATTGGGTAAGCCCCATGGTGGTCCAAGAAAATAAGACCAAAGGAGAGATCAGGATTTGTGTGGATCTGCGCAAGGTGAATGATTCCTGTGTGCATGACCCTTTTCCAACTCCATTTTCTGATGAAGTCTTAGACAACTTGGGTGGGTAGGAGGCCTACTCTTTCACCAATGGATTTTTTTGATACCACCAGATAAGAATCATGCCTAAAGACAGAAGTAAGACAACCTTTATGATAGAATGGGGATAATTGCAATACACCATAATTCCATTCGGTCTGAAGAATGCGCCAATTATATTCTCGCACGTGGTGGTAGCTTCTTTTAAGGAGTACATACATAGGTTCTTAGAAGTATATTTTTATGACTGGAGTGTATTTGGCTTATTGAAGAAGCATGTTTCAAGTTTGCGCTTGATATTGGATACTTGTTAGAAGCATCAGATCTCGTTGAATCTAAGTGTATATTTTGTGTCCCTTTCAGGATTTTGCTAGGTCATATTGTTTGTCAATAGGGGTGGATGGTTGATCCATCTAAGATTTCTATTATTGTTAACATGGAGGCTCCAATGAATGTAAAGCAGTTGCGCTTAATTATGGGGCATACTCACTATTATAGGAAATTTATTCAATGCTACACACTGATTATTGCACCGATGGAGAAGTTATTGAAGAAGGATGCATGTTTTTTCTGGGACGTGGACTGCCAGAAGATTTTTGAGATCCTTAAGGAGAAAATGGTGATTGCACCTATATTAGTATTCTTGGACTAGATAGAAGAATTCCATGTGCATGTTGATGCATCGTGTATCGCATTAGGAGTTGTCTTCATTCAGCCAGGATCTGGAGATATTGATCACCCAATTTCATTTGCGAGTAGAAAATTATCAAGTGTTGAATGCAATTACTTGACAACGGAAAGAGAAGGGTTAGCTATGGTCTATGTGCTACAGAAGTTTTGTCACTATTTGTTGGGAGGTCATTTTAAGATGTTCATTGATCACTCTGCTTTGAAGTACCTAGTCAACAAGTTTGTGTTGGGGGGGGGGGGGGATTTGTAGATGGCTTCTATTATTTCAAGAGTATGATTTTGAGGTGATTATCGAGCCAAGAATATTGAATGCAGGTCTAGACCATTTGTCGCGCATTGAAAATGGAGATAAGCCAACTAGTTTGGAGGAAGGATTACCATACGTGCAATTGTTTTCCATTAAAGTAGTTGATGACAACTTCGCATATATCATCCACTTTCTGACCACTAGAAGTGCGCCTATGGAGTATATAGTTAAGCAGAAGAAAGATTTGGTCTTGTGAGTAGCTGACTTTACCTTGATTGTTGGCCAGTTATATAATATGGGAGATGATGAGGCGTTGAGGCGATATGTGTCAGAGTTCAAAAGGCAGATCATATTAGTAGAAGCACATGCAAGGGTTGCAGGAGATCATTAAGAAGGTAAACCAATTACACAAAATATTTTGACGGCTTGTTTGTGGTGGCCTACGATGCACAGTGATGAAAAAGGATATTTTCGCGCTTTTGATGTGTGTCAGAGAACAGAGAAACCCTCACCCAATGATAAAATTCCACTACAACCACAAGTGACTTTGCAGGATTTTGATAAATGGTCCATCAATTTTGTAGGACCGATCAACCCTCCTAGGAAGAAGTGTAGAAATTATACAACAAGCATGTATATCTTGGATTCACCCGATCTAATAATGTGCTAAAGTTAAATATTGAATCACTTCTACAAATATTTTGCAGAATTAAAAACACAATCACTAATCACATGAACATGAAGAAATATCAATCACACACAACACAAATAATTTTCCAGGGAAAGCTTATAGATAAAAACCCCACTATCTTATATTGTATATTAAACATGGATCATGAAACAATTACATACAAAAATATTCTCACAAGAGCCCTCAGTACATCAGCTAATTTTCTCACACTGTAAATATTCTCACAAGAGCCCTCAGTACATCAGCTAATTGTCTCACACTGTCATATGCAAAACTGACCAACACATAGCCAATCCTCCGCCTCCAGACGGCCTGCCTGCCTTGCGCAATCCCTAATGGTAAATATCCCTAAAATATAGGAATTCTTGACTGCCTTGACTGCAAAAGTATCATGGGAACTCCAATGCATGTTTGCCTACATGTGTGCAAGTAGATAATCCTACAACTGATAGTCAACCTCGCTTTCACCTAGAACTCAACTGGGTCTCCACTGGATCTGACATGCATGCAACTAATAATAGTAAATCCTCAGTTGCATGTGAGATCACTGATTGTGAATTAATTGATATTTAATTCACTAGATCTCTCACTAGTGTATCTTCAATTACAACTAGCACAACTGAGTTTAACTTACTTAACCGAGTTAAACTGTTTACAACTTGCACCAACTCATGCACCACTGCACTTCAAAATTTGTTACAACTAGAATTACTCAGCATGTCCCACTAACCAACCTCTAACACAAAATCCATTGGCTAACTGAATTTATCAGTATCAGTTAACTTATTCAAGTCCACATTGAGAATAGATTGCAGTTTAATGTCCATATAAATTAAGGGATAATAAAAATAGACATGTACCCAAAAATAACACTGTGGGCTCCACCCTAGTTTGGGTCCTTAATGAAACCAGGTTTTTAATGCAACTTGGTGCTTAATACACTAGGCGTGGGTGCTGAATCTTCTTGTTGAATCTCAACAAGAAGACTGGTGCACATTATATCATCGCTGCGATGAATTATTTCACCAGATGGGAAGAGGCCAATCCTGTGAAGGATTGCAGCGCAGAAATGAGTGCTCACTTCATTTTTGAGAATATATTGACAAGGTTTGGTTGTCCTAAGATTTTGATGAGTGACCAAGGTACAAATTTTGTGAATGAGACCATTCAAACCTTGACAATGGATTTTAAGATGCACCATCCGAAGAGTACACCGTATCATCCACATGCAAATGGTACGTTAGAAGCCTTTACCAATATTTTGGAGACTGTGCTCACAAAGATCTGCAATGTTAATTGCAACGATTGGGATGTACGCATACTTGTCATTTTGTAGGCATACAGGACTACATGAAAGAAGTTGACAGGACATAATCCCTTCAAATTGGTGTATGGACAGAAGGTTGTTATGCCGATGGAGTATATCGTAGTGCCAACTACTGCAACGCCCAATTTCAAATTGGAAAGTTTGGTAGTCGCACTGAAAGCATCAAGATCAGAAGTCACAACAGTCTAAGCGAATCTCGAATAGAATATCATCGATTTATAGACGAAGTTGCAGCCCGAGACGCCTCCTGAAGTTCATGCACAGCGTGCCAAATTAGTGCAGGAATCATCTACTAGCATCACTATTGTTGTGGACACTTGAAGCAAATTGTTGGAGGAAGACATGGGCATTTGGACCTCCATCCAAGATGACCTCGTTGTATAGCAGTTGAAGACAGATATGTGGGCCAAGGAACATTAGTTTAACGAGATCTAGGTTGTTGTGCTAACCTTGGTGTCGACCCAAAGATTGGCATGTTTGTAGGAAATTCGAGCCATTTATGAAGAAATCGACACACTACACCGACAACAGTAGTTGCTCGAAAATAAATGTAGCCTTGGGCTGAGGAGGCCTTGCAACTTTCCCAGAACATTGATTGTTCCCTCAGAGGCCTGTAGCAGACCGAGAGAAGTATCAACCTCGCAGCTGAGGGGCCAAAAACAAAGAAATTGGTCGAGGAAGTGCAGAATGCCGTATTTTTTAGTACATACATCCTTCAACCATTCCAATCTTCCACTTAGGCGTTGAAAGACAAGATGCAAGATCCTGGACCAAAGTGACTCAAGATGAGTCACTAGATTGTGTTGGGGGCCTGTTGGGATGGGGTCCCCTCGGGTCAATTTTTTTGGGTATAATTTTGGTTAGATTTTGTCAAATACACATTGCGCGCAGAAGTCAAGGGGCTTTGGGGTGGGTCAAAGCTACTTTATAATTTTAATGGGTAAAAAGGGAAGCCATGAGTCTCAAACCATGGTTTGAGACTATGGTATGTTCACGTCCAAGTCATATAAATATGTAAGAGTTGAGTCAAGTAAGGATATGCAATCTTAGATGTTTATGTTTTATGTTTTGATCTAAGTTTTGGGCTAGTTTGTGTTTGGTCTGGGTAGAAAGGATCCTGCTTGTTGTGTGCGCAGAGACCTAGTCCTGAGCTGTGTGAAAATACCCTACTATTGTGTGTGCGGGTGGAAAGGATTGTACTAAATTGAATATCTATTAATAAAGAAGAAGTTTTTTCAAAATTTGTTCCATTGTCATTTATGTGTTTATGCATGAATATGTTAATTATTTTTTGAGTACTGCAGGTTATAGATATTTATGTTTTAATGTGCAATTATTTGAGTTAAGTATATGTGAAAGATCTTTGTGTTTGCACAAGTATTGCATCTCTGTTAAGAGTTTTATAGAAGAAATATCTACGTGATTGCACAAGTATTATTTCCACTCTGATAAGCTAGATCTAACTAAAGCATAATAATCTGTTTACGCATACAGGTTAAGGGTTTTTATCTGCATTTAGGTATGGGTTTCTGTGAAGTATTTATCATGCTGATAAGTAGTAGATCTGATAAGTAAGGTTAAATTCCACATCATACACTCCCTCAGGGTGCGGAAACCTGGTTCCAGCACCCCCCATACTACTTCAGGTGAGACTTTGGTATGTGCAAGCAGATCACTGCCAAAAGGGCCAGTAATTGGAGGGTTTTGTGGTTGCGTAGAACACTTTGAACCTGGGTTAGGACCCCTCAAACCAACATGATGTTCACTCCTAAGGATCCACCTTTCAACCTTAAGTTTAGGATAACAACCTAACTCCTTTGAAAGCCATAATCTTTTAACTGCATGTCATCCCGCAACATTTTTCCTTCAAGAATTAGAATTTGTAAGGATGCTTTTATACCTAATGTGTTTTGTACACATTTCTTTGGATCTTTTGCTAGATATCTTCCCCGACACCTAGCAGGATAGATTTCCCATTAAGGGTTTTGACAAAAACCTAGAAAAACTCCTTAGGATATAGATCTGGGAATTGTAGTCTCTTCTCTACTTGTCTCTCCTCTATATCTAGTTCAGAGTGATAAATATGGTGACTTGTGGATGGGAAAAAATTATGATCATGAAAAGTATCATGAACGCCACCCCCGCAAGGTTGATGAAAAAGGATCCAAATGTCTTGTCAGGCCAGGAGTAACTCCACAAATGCGATTGTATATTTTCATTAAGAGATAATTGATAAATACATTGAAGAGAGACTCTTGGAATTCAAATTCTGATGTCTCTTAACCTTCCTTATTTTTGTATTTACAATATTTACATATGTTTCCTAATCCCTGTAACACCCTCCTCCCACATTTACCCAAGTTAACCCACCTACTGGGGTAAACATGTGACGAATAGTTACTATGATATGATTCAACTTCCTATTTCACCTTAAGGAACTGGAATCGACAAAACCAAAACCTTACTAACCTCCCTCAAATGCTATAGGAACCCTAAGGGCTAAACCACCCTTCCAAATACCCAGACCCTGAGTTAAACCTCTATTTTAGTGTCATGGACTCCAGACGTTGGCATAACACTGTTGGAATTTGGTTGTCACCCTCCATTTGCATGCACAAGCCTGCAAGGGAGCGAATGCATTCCTTTTCACTAAGTTCTATGCCAGTGACCGCGAAATCTAAGGCACATTTTCAAGGCTAATATCCAAACTACTTCCCAAAACTTAATGAAACTCTCAAAAATGATAAATGACACATGGAAAAATACTTCCATCCAAAAATTATATAAGAATTTGACCTAACCAAGCCTAACCATGACACACATTCTTTCAAACACATGATGAACATTAAATCTATAGGTCATAATTACACATCTGAACATAGGGATCTCATACTTATCTGAGAATCATCAAGAAGGTCTGATGCCTTCTCACCATAGTTGCATTATCATATTTTAGTTCATACATTCATTATCCATTCACTTACTAATCAAAACATGATCAGATCCATAACTAAAGTCTTTCATAAAGCGATGCTTATAACCATCATATAACTAATAGATTAAAAATGATAGAAAAACCATTAGAATCACATAATAACAAGCACATTTTCTCATAAAAATCAAGAGGAAATATTCTTATTATTCATATGCAAAAGCCAACCAAGTCAGGTACTTCCACATACCACCCGACCATAGATTGGGCTAAACCAAATATTTCTTTCAACCAATCACCCACGTGTCGTATTCCAAGAATGAATGTGGGACTCGCGACAAAAACATCCAGGGTTTCCTCAGGCTTTTCCATGTATCCCTTCATTACCGATGAATGGATCCATAGTCTGAAACCCTCATCTATACAACCAGGCTTTACCATGTATCTCGCCATATAACGGTCAAGGGGTTCCTAGTCCCAAACAAAGAAAATACACTACAATATTTACCACGATCCCGCCATATATCAGTCAGCGGATTACTACGCCCTAAACAAGCATGGATGCCTCTAGATCTCTCCACCTAAACTGTGGGGAATTTTCTCGTCTCCACCCTCAGTATTTACCATGTATCTCGTGTACACCTAGAAAAATCCATGCCATTGACAACAAGAGAACCAAATACACACATGCATTCCATTCATGCCAAACTACTAGGGAAATCATACATGTAACTCGATACCTGCAAGTAATCCCAATGTAGCATCTTGATCCAACTCTTCCTTTCTTGATCTTTGCTTTCCTTTGCATTCCTTGTCTTTCCTTTTCTTTCCTTTAATTTCTTGCTTTCTTTCTCCTCTTGATGTTCCTCTCTCTTTGAGATTAATTCCAAAGCCAAAATGACAAAAGGCTGTGAACTGATCCTCATAAGCCTTTTTATCAATGAGACCATTATTTTCTTCAATTTCCATTATTTTCCCTTCATTTTCCTCCTCACATGCAACCTGCAACCTTTAACCTTCCTTTTCTCCTAATTTCCATTATTTTCATAAATAAATGCCAATAAATTCCTATTTTCATTTTCCAATGCCTTTGACAATTTCCTCTATCCATAATAAACCAAATGAACACCCACTAAGATGTTTTTCCCAACGTTCAGCTTGGAATACATGTCTCGTGACCTTGGTCTTATTTTCCTTTATTAATTTTGTTACATGACCTCTTAACCCAGGGTTGTTACAAACTCCTCCCCCTTAGGGGAACACTGTACTCGGTGTTCAATGACACCTGCAACCAGCAAGACCGGTGAAAAGATAAACATACTGCACATGGAGCTTTGTAACTCAACTCGTTTCAGTACTTACAATAACCACATGTTGAAAACATGACAGTCATATTGTTTACTGGATATTTATAGCACAACTCATTATGGTATTTACAACAACAACCATACATAAATATGTACATATACCAAAAATCATTTGCCTCAACCAACACATAATGAAGGATACATAGGGTGCGTCAACAACAAGGGAATCTAGAGGCTCACACATCCACCCTCAAAGTAATACCAGGATTCACCCCCTTCCCAGGAAGTCCAGAATCCACAGTTAAATTAAAAGTATGCATCCAATATCTAGTGCTACAATATTTGCGCTACCTTTTCCCTCAATGAACAATTACTGGCTCATTGTTCTAGGGAACACTCCCAATGTGCATCTAATTCCATCTGGAAATGTTAATGACCAAAAAAAATCCATTCCTCAGTATGCCCTTCTCTGCTACATAGTCCCTCAGAAAATTTAGTAACCCCCTTCATGCAATCACTCACTTTCCAAGTTCCCCGACATCCCCTTTCCCGAGTGATCCATCCCTTGGCAAGTTTTCCTCGCTTTAGAAGGTCCAAAAAACAAGATATATCCCTACCTCAAACCATCATACTATTCATAGCATGCTCATGGAAATCAATGAACACTATTGGGTACAAATGTCCCATAATGGCCCTGCTCCTAAACTGCTTTAACAACATATTGTTGCATGTTCCAATTCCTTTCACTACTGCTGCTAACATTCTTGAAATTAGTTTCAACCACCTAACCATACATTTTCCATGCTTTCTTATACCAATTACATAATTTCCATTAGAATCAAAATGAATTTAACAAATTTCAAATCATACCTCATTGGCAGCTCATCAATAAAGTACACCCACAATTCTATTTACTTCTTGTCACAACAAGTCAAATCAGATATTTAACCAAATCATCATGTATTAAAATATCATGTTTGGTTAGCTCAAAACACAACCATCATAAATCAAAATCATAGATCACATGTAACCTATCATAAATCACAATCATAGATCACATTCATAACCAAACTAAAACAAGATACTAATACTTATCCTTGAATCGATCCTTTTGCTTATGCCTTGTCCTTTTTCTTATGCCTTTTCCTTTTTCCTTTCCATAGATACACTGAATCAGCTGTCGCATCCAAGATGTACCCAATACTTCTCATCTCCTCAACCATGTACACATATAGACAATACATCACATGTATACACCCACACATGACATAAAACATCACAAAATACATACACCTACACCTAGTGTACAACACATCACAGACACCTACACCCGGTGTACAAAAAAACACATATACCTACCACTACTGTACAACATAACACATACACCTACACTTGGTGTACAACACAACACATACACCTACACCCGACATACAACACATCACATATACCTACACCCAGTGTACAACACAACACATATACATCAATAGAGTACCAAACAAGGAATACACATGTCATGATACCACGACTACACAATGCACATACACAATACCACATGTACGCAACACAACATGTATGACATGCACATAATACCGCATGTAATCAACACTTCATTCACAATGTGTACACAACACCATATGTACACAACACCACCTGCACAATGTGTACATAGCACCACATGTACACAGGACCACCTACATAATGTGTACACAACACCACCTGCATGATGTGTACACAGCACCACATGTACACAATACAACCTGCACAATGTGTACACAACACCACCTCCGCAATGTGTACACAACACCACATATATGTAAAACCGCATGTACCACATGTACATAACACCACATGTACAACATGCACACCACACCATATGTACACAACATCGCATATACAACATGCACACATCACCATATATACATATCACCGCACATACAACATGCACGCAACACTATATGTACACAACACCCCATATCCAACATGCACATAACACTATATGTACATAGCACCACATATGTAACATGCACACAACACTATATGTACACAGTACAACACATACACCATGCACACAACCATGTTGGATTGATGGGGCCTAGACCAAGGTTCAGATATGGTTGCGTAAACCAACAAAACCCACTATTACCGGCCCTTTCGGCAACGATCTACTTTCGTAGATTGAAGTCTCACCCAAGGCAATATAGGGGGATGCTAGAACCAAGTTTCTAAATCCAAAGGGACAATGGAGTGTGGATACAGGGCTTATCTTCCTTTTAGTACTTGACAGAGCTTCGCAGAACATATCTGCTAATTATACAGTCGCAGTTCAACATTTATGTTGAACTAACTTGTAAATTGTGCAATCTTACTTAAACAAGCATAAAATAGTATAAATAACCTTAAAGAAGACTTCACGATGAAATTATAATTAAAACACCCCAGATAACATAATATGGAATTAAACAAACACATAAACTCAAAACACTGATCTATCTTGAAAAGTCTTTCATTAATGCTCAAATTTTCATAATACAATATATTCCACCCTGCACACTCAGTTGCATACTTCCTAAGGTCCTTTTCCACTCAACTGTAGGAGCCTTTCCTCTAACCAAACCCACAAATTAGAGACTCAAGACAATCTTACATCTAAGTGCATCACATAAGCATCATCTATTTATTACCATCAAGACTATCCTAGACTCCTTATATAGTCTTTACATTTACAATACCATGGTCTGAAAACCATGGCCGGAGCTCAATGTATACAAAATATTCCCATGCTTTTACAAAATAAGGGGCTTTGACCCACCCCAAATCCCATAAGACTCTAACTTAGCTTTGCACTGCATGCTTCGCCCCTCGATCAATGGAGTCTTTCTCAAAATATTCTATTGAGGGGTACTCTTTCCAACAAACCCCATATGTACACAATGTCACATATGAAAAATGAACACAACACTATAGGTAAAACATGTACAATGGATAAAAAATAGTAGTACTGCACATCCAAAGACCACACACTGACTCTACGAAGAAAACTTGCTTCTAGTGTATTTCCACTATTCATGCTTGTCTCAACATGTCGCAGATCACACTGCTTTCATTTCTTTGATATATCCCGCAACATAACTTGTCCATAACATAAACATATCCATATTATAATCAAATAATATCAATTCATATCCACATTATACTAACCTCATAGATCTAGCAGGGCTACTCTTCTCACTTGATTCCTCATAAACTAAGAACCTCTTCATGTCATTCACCTACCTAAGAAACCATTCCTCCACAAGAATGATCCTTGAAAACCCTATCATAGAACAACATACATACCTACATGTATACATATAAGCATTAACATAAAAAAATCATGATCCCGGACGACCCTGTAAAGCAACAACATTCATACAAATATATATATATATAACAAGCATGATCCCTGACAACCCTGTCAGACAATGAAATACATACATTCATGTATACATATAATCATTAACATAAAACAATCATGATAACAACATAATTACAAGATATCATAAGGTCTGGGTTAAGAGAACTCCTTTTATTTGTGCACATAATGCACAACATTGAGAACAACAATTCCTAACTTAGCCAAGGCATATGTTAGCTTAAGCCCATTTACTTTACCTTTCATGTTACCTTTCTCATGACTATCCTGCCACTTCCCATTTACATCAATGGACCCAACTAATACACTAACGGTCACATTCTTGCATTCAACTACCCTTTACTCATGCACTGGGCTTCATCTGAATCTTACATTACCTGTTGGGTTTCATTTAGCTCTCCTTGATCTCCATTAACTGTATTATTTCCCCAACCAATTCCCAAGATGCTAAAAACATAAAAGGAAATAAAAGGGAACAAACAAGAAGAAAACCATGAAACACCAATAGAAATACAACACCACAAACAAAGTGACATGGCCATGCAATAGCCACAATCAAAACCATAATTCAAATGAAAACAAATCACAAAAAGTCAAAGTATACAACTAGCAACAAACACCATGGTTCAACACCATGGGTTCCCAATGCTTCCAAGGGAAATCTCAACCCGACCCTTCTTCAAGATTTCATGGCAGTCTCTTTTGCCATGAAATCCCCTGCATCATACTGCCATAAACACATAATTGTCAGTGTATAAATAAAAATAACTATATATCGGTTACATTACCTTCTTGTGACAAGCACATTGCCTCGTAATTGACCACATCCATAACATCTCTCAAAGGACTCCAATTTCCTTGATGGATCCAAATATAACTAAAAACCAACTTTTATACATGTCAAATATATATATTCATGAATATTTTATATATCCACATAATATTAGACAAAATAAAGGTTAAAAATAATTTGTGTATGCAAAACACTCATTCATTTGGAATTGTACTTGTCAAACATAGCCAAAGGAATTCTCAACCAATTCCTTTGTTTTACCCTTTTAATTGTATCATTCAATTGTATTTATTGAATATTTTAAATGTTGGAAAAAAAAACAAAAATTATATTTCTCTTTTCCATTTATATGATGTAATTACAAAATTATATCATAAATTAAGCACATTTTTTTATAAGAAAAAACAGTGATCATTTAACAAGTAGATATTGTGAATTATAAAATGTCAATATAATAGGAAAAGTCATCTAAAATTATGATTTTATTATTTGAAAAGATGTAAAATAAATTATTAATTATTGAGCCGAGAGGCTCATTCTACAATCGAGTATGAGGGGATGTGAGATGCTCATTATACAACCGAATATGGGCGGATGTGAGAGGCTCATTCTATAACCGAGTATGAGGGGATGTGTAAGTGTTTCCGTTTGTCCATTCCCCTTTAAAATAAAAATTATGTTCTAAATAGAAAAATAATATCGGTTATAATAAATAAATAAAATTGAATATGTTGTAAAGTAATTAGAAGTAAAAAAATGTGTGAACAAGATGTTTAAATCTTATACTTTTCAAAAATATTTCAACAAGAAATTTCAATAAACTATTTGAAGATCTATGCTAACTAATTTATGTCGATACATATCTATATATATAAAAATATTGTTAAAATAAAATATTTTAATAATGCATATAAAAAAATATCCAATGTGAGTTATCAATAACATATTTTAATACAAATTAATATTCACATATACTTAAAATTATATTAAGAATAAAACACCATGTTGTACATGTTATGTAAAATATTGTAATGTCAATTACTTATCATTTTAAATTTTTTTTGTATATATCATGAAAAATAAGTTTTAATGATCAAAACTTTTATTTGGTCCTATATATACTCTATTTCCCATTCAAAAATACAATTTAAACAATGAAAAATAACATATTGTATTTTTCACTCCAAAGAAGTTTGAACGTGAAGAAATTTGATCCCTATGGTCCTATATATACTCTATTTACCATTCACAAATACAATTTAAACAATGAAAAATAACACATTGTATTTTCCACTCCAAAGAAGTTTGCAAGTGAAGAAATTTGATCCATGTTTGATCCCTCTCGGCTCATGTTAGATCCATACTTAACATGGATCTATGTTGGTATATATGAAATTGATATTGGAATATTAGCTGACATGGATATGTAAATATTTTATAATGTAAAGTATTTTATCTCTCTCCAAATATCAAGTTGAGGTGTGAACACTAAAATATTTTATCTATGGTCAACATTAAAATATTTTTTCTTTCCTCTTATATATGAAATTGATACTGGAATATTAGTTGACATGGATATGTAAATATTTTATTAAGGTAAACATTGAAATATAAAATTAAAATATAAGGAATTGTTTACTTTCAATTTCTTTATATTTATATATATATAATTGATATAAAATTATAAACTTTATAATAAAAAATTCAAATTATTTGTTTTTTGTTTGCTAGGTATTGTGAGTCCTGATATGAGCAGCTTAAGTGGTTCCAACCTATGGGCATCTAATAACTAAAAATCACCTAGGGATCGAGCTCACCCTGGGCCACACCAACCCTTAGTATGGTAATTTTGCTGACAAAGTTTCGAACCAGTGACCTTTAAACCAGAAAGTGCCTTAACATAACACCTCGTCATCATCAACTCTACACCCTGTGAATTTTTTTAAAATATTATTACAATACTAATTTATAATTAAAAATATGTTTATGCTTTATTTTTATCCCTTATTTTATTTTATTTTTTATTTTTTATTAGAGTTAAATATTTTCTTTTAATAAAAAATTTACATTAACTTTTTAAAATGTGTGTGTGTGAAAATTTTATATTAATTCATGTCAATATTACATCATAAAGAGTTCCATAACAAAAAACTACATGCCTCATTCCTACAATATTTTTTGCCCCAAAGAGAGAAGCAAAATCACATTGCAAACAAACATATCGAACTATATACTTGCAAATGCATAGCTCAAAATGACCAAAAAGTTCCAAGAACCTGAAAGCACCCATTTTTGAATTTTTGTCCTCAATCATGAAAGAGAGCTTGAGTTGGGTTTCCCTACCCATTAACTAGTGACAGAGAAGGGTGGAAAGCATCATAAACATGAGATTTTGTGTGCTCTAATATTCCTTCCATTATTACAAATAATTCCTAGATCCTTATTTTCTCGCAACGGAGGGAAGCCAACCTGTACAACATATGCCATTATTTTTGTTGGAGGTCGTTCAAAAATCCAATAGCCTCATTCCTATCATCATGTTGAACTTGAACTAGCTAATCCAATAATGATGAAAGTTATTGTAGACATTCATTTAAAGAGTCAAATGGGGAATTATCTCTATTCATCTCGGAGAATACACCTATGGAGGAATGACCTCTTCTTCTAAATCCTGAATATCCCCATGATGGGTTTCCCCGTGGCCCCAAGATCCAAATCCCTGTTAGGCGCATCTTCTTTGCCGAGGGAGCCAGTATAATAAAAATGATCCCAAATGTCTAAAAGATACCCCCCCCCCCCCCTCCCCCAACAAAATGCACCCTCAAAGTTACCACACCAACCCCATCCCAAACACACCCAAGACCTGTAAAAAATCCATGTAGATTCAACTGATAATTGTAATATGTTAAAAAATTATACTTGAATCTACTCTATCAATTGCGGAAACCAATTTAGATCTTGAAATCACAAAACATGAAAGAGAAAGAATTTCAATCGCACAACACAAAGATTTTCCTAGGGAAAGCCTCAACTAAAAACCCCACTACATGTATATTGCATTAGTCAAAGAATATGAGAATATTACAATGCTTTTATTTGAGTTGAGAAACCTCTGCACTATCTCTATATGTCGCAATGATTCCTAGACAAGCCTGGTTCAATACTTAACCAATTTTCTGCCCTCCAGAATCCCTATTTCCTTGTGTTGTTTCCTTGGGTAATTAGGGAAATTCCATATGCATACCGCGCAATCCATTAGTGACCTTCCTCTGATAGCATGCACCACTTGTACAATTTGGATAATTATACAACTGATAATGCGCTGCCCTTGAACTCAAATATCAATTCGGTCTTTCTCATAACTGACTTGCATGAGTTATTTATGAGTGAATTATCAGTTAACTGGTTGAACACATGAAGCGACACCCCAATGTTTAACCTCCTATTAGTTCCTCCATCACTTAGAAGTAGTTTAACTGAATTTAACTCAGATAATATGAGTTAATTAATTATAACTCAAAATAAACTCAACTAGGGCTCCTATAATGTAGGAGACACTCTAATTGCCTCTAGTTTGACCCTCAACTCGAATTAATTTAACCAAATAAGTCATCATAAAATATTTAACTCGTACAAGTTGTCATGTGATGTGAAATTACAATTTTATTCTAATTTAATCAAGGGAAAATTAAATTAAAATCCTTCTTGATGTCATTTTCAACACTCCCTCTCAACAAGAAAGGAATTCAACTCTATTATAATATGGTACCTTTTGAATGTTCTGAATGCAACACTTCTTGCTAGTGTTGTTGCTACTACAAATTATGAAACTAAAAATCATCCAAACTAAATCATTTGTGATCAGTATGATGCATTTTTCAGCCAAATCTCTAACTACTACTAGCTATTGCATTATCTACTGAAAACTTTGTGTTCTTGTTGACTTTGTACGATGTCATCTGCACTGCTACCAACTCTAGATTGCACTCCCTAGTATCTGACTATTGATAGTCTCTGCATCTGTCACTTTAGCATCTGACTGCATCAACTGCCACTCATCCATCCTGCTACAATATATTATGGGCCCCTATAGCAAGGTAATGATCCATGAGGAAAAAACACTGCAATGGACTCTGCCCAAATTTCTGTACCCTTGGGACTATTGCTTCACATTGCCACACCTCTCACCTAGAGGTATGGCTGCATGTGATCCCTCTGCCCACTTGGCTCGAAATTTCCATGTAACATCCCCTTGGAAATTCAATGCAATATTGTTAAAATAATAACCACAGTTAATGGGACACTTATTCCAAGTTGAATGTTGGGAAAAACATCCTAGTGGGTGTTCACTTCAGTTATTATGGCTAAAGGAAATTGGAAAAGGCAATGGAAAAGGCTTTGGAAAGGAAAAATGACAATTTTGGCACATTTATTTATGAAAATAATGGAGATTAGGAGAAAATAGAGATGAAAGGTCGAAGGTTTCATGTGAGGAGTAAAATGAAGGAAAATAATGGAAAATGAAGAAAATAGAGGCCTCATCTATAAAAAGGCTTTTGAGGATCAGTTGGAAGGATTTTTCTTCAAACCTTTTGTCAGTTCAGTTTTAGAGCTCTCTCATTATTCTCTCTCTCTCTCTCTCTCTCTCTCTCTCTCTCTCTCACTCTTGGACACTTAGAGTTTCATAGAGCATTTTGGAATGGAGCAAGAAAGGAAAGAAAGCAAGAGGAAGGAGGAAGCAAGCAAGGAGCTAGAATCAAGCAGCCACAACAAGATTCTTGGATGATATCGATTTTCATGTCTATTTACCTTGCTAGATCTGGCATGCATGGTATTTCATGTGATTCTCTTCTGTCTTGGCATGGGTTTTTCTAGGTGTGACAGGGTTTTCAGCCTAGCCTTGACAATTCCAGATAGCCATGGTGTTGTGGAGTTCTCATGTTTTGGTTTAGCTGGATTACCGGATTGATTCGAAGCAAAGTGAGGTGGATCTCTGAATTATATTACACAAAACTGATTTATGTGTTGCCTCGGTTTAGGGCGTAGTGATCCGGGTTTGGATTGCAGTAAATCCTGAGAGGTGGTTTTCTCTCCATCATGCCTAGGAATCCCGAGTTTGGGATATATGATAATTCCTGGAGATTATGCCTCGGTTTAGGCCCTAGTGATCCATGATTTATATTGTGGGTTGCAGTAAAGCCTGAGAGACTAGGAGACAGGAAAATTCCTCACGGTTTAGGTGTATAGTATCCGGTGATATACATGCTTGTGTTGGCCTAATATTCGGGTGTAGATCACAGTAAAGCCGGTTATGACATTTTTATGGTGTTGGCCTAGTGATCCCATGTGGATCATGGTAAAGCCTAATTTCTATTGATTAGGGTGGGTTAGTTTAGCCCCGGGATTCCCTAGGTTGTTATTTCAGTTTGAGTCCCATATTCATGCTTGGAATATGGCACAAGGTTGATTAGCTGAAGAGAGATTTGGCTCAACCAATCTATGGTCGGGTGGAACGTGGAATTCCCATCTCCGGTTGGTTTTTACAGTCAGTAATGAAGAGCTCATTCCTTTGGTATTTTGTATGAAAATGTACTAGTTATTATGTGGATTTTATTGTTTTTGTATCCATGGTATATCTATTGTTATTATATTGGTTATAATCATGTATTTTAACAGTGATGATGAATGGTTCTATCCATGTTTTTACTTGTAAATGAATTCACAATGTATCTATGGTCAAATAGATGGTATTGCAGATTATGATGTAAAGTAGCAATGCTACTTAGAAACTCTCAGATAAGTATGAGACCCCTTTGCTTTGCTTTGTTTTCTACACCTATAGATTCAATGTATCTAACATGTTTTACAAAATTCCTGTCATGGCTAGGAGGGCTCTAGATGAATTCCTATTTATTTGATTGCTTCCATATCATTTTCCTATTGTTATTTATCATCTCTGAACTTTACATGAAATTATGGTCATAGAAATAGGATCTAGGCCTGAAAAGGTGGCTCAAATCCCAGTGATGCTAGCACAGAACAAAGGAATTGGGGCCTTAGACACTGGAATGTTGTGTTGGACTGGTTGGGTCCATTGGGTTAGTTGGACTGGTTGGGTCCATTGTGGTAAATGGATGATGGTTGTACAAACATGAGGAAGGTAACCAAAAAGGTGAAGTAAATGTATCTGAGTTGTTATATGTCTTGGCTATGTTGGAAACTATTATTCTCAACGTCGTGGATGTTCTCTTAACTTAGACCTTATGATATCTATAAATTGTGTTGTGATCAGGATTATGTCGATGTTTATCTATGTATACATGTATGTATGTATGCATGTCATGTATGACAGGGTTTTCAAGGATCATTCTTGTGGAGGATTGATTTCTTATGCAGGTGAATGGCATGAAGAGGTTCTTAGTCTTATGAGGAATCAAGTGGGAAGAGTAACTCTAACATATCTATGAGGTCAGTATCATGTGGATATGAATTGATATTATATGCTTGTACTATGCCTCTATTTATGTTATGGACAGGTAATGTTGAGGGATACATCAGTGAAGTGAAAGTAGTATCTGTGGCATGCTAGGATAAGCATGGATAATGGAAAGACACTAGAAGCAAGGTTTCTTGTGGGGTCAATGTGTGGTCTATGGATGTGCGGTACTATTGTTGTGTATATGTGGTGCATGTTTTATATTCAGTGATTGTATCTATGGTGATGTGTACATGTAAAATATGTAGTATTTTGTACATATATATGGCGTTGTATGTTTGTTGTATATATGGTATTGGGTGTATATTTCATACGCAGTGCTAGGTATAGATGGTGTTATGTACTTGTTGGATATGCGGTGTTGTGTACATACTATACTGTGTGCATGTTGGATATACGATTTTGTGTACACGTTGGATATGTAGTGTTGTGTACATATGGCACTATGTGCATGTTTTATATGTAGTGCTATGTACATATGGTGTTGTGTGTGTGTTGTACATATGGTGTTGTGTGAATGATTGAACATGTGGTGTTGTGTACATGTTGTACAAGTGGTGTTGTGTGTAGGTGGTGTCGTGTACATGTCGTGCATGTGGTGTTGTGTACATGTGGTGTAATGTACATGTCGTGCATGTGGTAGTGTGTACATGTGGTATTGTGTACACATTCTATAGGGGGTGTGGTGTACAATTGGTGTTGTGTACACGTTGTGCAGGGAGTGTTGTGTACATGTGGTACTATGTACGTGTTGTGCATATGGTATTGGTATACATTTGGTATTGTGTGCATGTCCTACATGTTGTGTTGCGGGAATGTGGTACTATGTATGTGCATCGTGTAGTTGTGGTATCGCGACATGTGTATTCGTTGTGTTGTACTTTGTGTACGTATATGTATATGTATATGTATTATGTTGTGTTGTACACTGGATGTAGGTATATTTTTTTTTGTTGTATTGTACACCGGGTGTAGGTGTATGTGTTGTATGCTAGTGTAGGCATATGTATTGTGTTGTATTGTACACCAGGTATAGATGTATGTGTTGTGTTGTACACCGAGTATAGGTGTATGTGTTATGTTGTGTGTTGGTGTGGGTGTATTTATTGTGTGGTGTTGTACATCGTGTGTGGATATATGTGTTGTGATGTACATTGTGTGTATGTGTACGTGATTGTAGAGAAGCAAAGGCACTGGATTATTTTTGGGTGTGGAAACTAATCCGGTGTGTGTACAGAAAGAAAAAACGCAACAATAAGGACATATGAAGCATAAGTATTAGTATCTTATTTCGATTTTATTATGCATGTGATCTATGATTCTAACTTATGATGGTTACATGTGATTTATTATTATGGTTTATGATGATTGCATGTGAATCATGATTTTGACTTATGATGTTTTGAGCTAACCAGATGTGATATGATGACACATTATGATTTGATCAATAGCTAATTTGACTTGTTGTGACAGGAAGTGAACATAATTGCAAGTGTACCTTATTAACGAGCTACCAATGATGTATGATTTGAAGTTATTTCAATTTATTTGAATCTAATTGGAATTATGTGCTTGGTGCAGGAAAGCATGGAAATTTCTGGTTGGGTGGTTTAAACTGATTGCAAGCATTAGCAGCAACAACAAAAGGAATTGAAACATGCAACAGTATGTTGGTAAAGCACTTCAAGAACAAGGTCATTATGGGACATTGGTACCCAATAGTTTCCATTTATTTCCATGAATATTATAGGACCAATATGATGGTTTTAAGGAAGGTATATGCCTTGGGTTTTTTATCTTCCGATGCGAGGAAGCCCTGCCAAGGGTCAGATTTCCCGGGATAGGGGATGTCGAGGAAATTGGAAGGTGAGTGAATGTACGAAAGGGGACAACCGGATTTCCTGAGGGAATGTGTAGCAGAGAAGGGATAGTTGGGGATGGATTTTTTTTGGTCATTAGCATTGCTAGATGGAATTAGATGCGCATTAGGAGTATACCCTGGAACAATGAGTCGGTAATTGTTCACTGAGAGGAAAAGTGGTGCAGGATTATAGCGCTGGACATTGGGTGTAGCTTTCACTTTGGCAGTGGATTTTGGACTTCCTGGGAAGGAGGTGAATCTTGGTATTACTTTGAGGGTGGAGGTGTGAGCCCATGGATTCCATTGTTGCTGATATGGGCATTGTATCCTTTTATTTGCTAGTTGAGAAAATGTGTATATATGTATACTGTTGTAAATATAGTAATGATTTGTGTTATAAATATCTTGTAAACAGTATGATTTTCATGATGATTTTTATTTTAAGAAGATTATTCATTTTAAATATTGCGACGAGTTGTTATATAAATTTCTATAGGCAGTGTGTTTTGGTTTTAGCATTCTGTTGGTTTATAGGTGTCATTGAACACTAAGGATGGTGTTCCCCCAAGGGGGACGGTTCTGTAATAGGCCTGGTGAAAATTCCATGTAATAAAGTTAAAATAATAACCACGGTTGATGGGACACTTATTACAAGATGAATGTTGGGAAAAACATCCTAGCGGGTGTTCATTTCGGTTATTCTGGCTATAGGAAATTGGCAAAGACAATAGAAAATATTTTGGAAAGGCAAAATGGCATTTTTGGCACTTTTATTTATGAAAATAATGGAAAATGAATAAAATAGAGGCCTCATCTATAAAAATGCTTCTGAGGATCAGTTGTAGGATATTTCTCAAAACCTTTTGTCAATTCAGTTTTGGAGCTCTCTCAGTATTCTCTCTCTCTCTCATATTCTTGGACACTTAGAGTTTCTTGGAGTATTTTGACATTGGACCAAGAAAGGAAAGAAAGCAAGAAAAAGGAGGAAGCAAGCAAGGAGGAGCAGGAATCAAGCAACTATAGCAGGATTATTGGCATGTATCAATTTGCATGTGTTTTTTCCTTGCTATATATGGCATGCATGGTATTGGATGTGGCTCTCTTCTATCTTGGCATGGGTTTTTCCATGTGTGACAGCATTTTCAGCCTAGCCTTTCCATTTTCGGATATCCATGGTGTTGTGGAGTTCTCATGTTTTGGTTTAGTTGGATTACCAGATGGATTCGAAGCTGAGTGAGGTGGATCTCTAAGTTATATGACACAGAACCGATTTATGTGTTGCCACGGTTTAGGTCTTAGTGATCTGGGTTTAAATTGTGGTCAAGCCTGAGAGGTGATTTGCTCTCCATCGAACCTAGGAATCCCAGGTTTGGGATATACGGTAAAGCCTAGAGAGTATGTCTCGGTTTAGGGCCTAGTGACATCTGATTCAGACTGTGGGTTGTGGTAAAGCCTGAGAGACCGGGAGACATGAAAATTCCTCACAGTTTAGGCAGAGAGAATCCGGTGATATCCATGCTTGTGTTGGCCTAGTGATCGGGTGTAGATCATGATAAAGCCCGATTATGACATGTTTATGGTGTTGGCCTAGTGATCTAATGTGGATCATGGTAAATCCTGATTTATACTGATGAGGGTGAGGTGGTTTAGCCTCGGGATGCATTATTTTTTTCTTTCGGCTTGAGTCTCACATTCATGCTTGGAATATGGAATGGGGGTGATTGGTTGAAGATATATTTAGCTCAGCCAATATATGGTCAGGTACGTGGAAGTCCCATCTTCGGTTGGTTTTTACATTCAGTAATGAAGAGCTAATTCCTTTGGTATTTGGTATGCAAATGTACTGGTTATTATGTGGATTATATTGTTGTTGTATCCATGGTATTTTTACTTTTATTATGGTGGTTATAATCATGCATTTTATCAGTGAAGAGGTATGTCTCTATCTATGTTTTTACTTGTAAATGAATGCACAATGCATCTATGGTCAAATTGATGGTATTGCAGCTAATGATGTAAGGGAGTAATGTTTCTTAGCGATTCTCAATGTTGACACCTAATCCTAGGGATTAGGTAAAATTGTAAAATAGTGTAAATAGTAAATAAGGAGAGGCGTAAGATGACAAGACACTTGGAGATGAATCCCAAGAGTCTCACCCTCCATGTATATAGTTGTGTGCACCCTTAATGCAAATGCAATTCAGTTTTTGTGGAGTTACCTCCTAGCCTGACATGGTATCAGAGCCAACTCCATTTTTGGCTTCCCTGCCATTGTAACTCCCTCTTATATTCTACAAAATTGTCTCTATTTTTTTTGCAGGTTGTCACCTCTATCATATTCCTATAATTACTACAAAATCCCTTGCATTATTACTGCCAAATTCCCAGTGGCACAGTGATTGGCCTATGTGGAGGTCGAAAGTCACACAACGCAAGCCTCCTCATAACATATTTGAGAATATGCCTCTCCTTCGGTCCACATTCCCACCACCCTTCTGGCATGAGCATTGGTTATCCATCCATAGTCTCGGCTCAATACGTAGCTCCCTACACCATATTGATTCCCTCCTCGAACAACATATGCAGCCTCCTCTACGTCCTCCAACACCGCAACCTCCACACATATACTCCCACTCCATACAGCATTTGACCTCACTTTCCATGGTGCTCCCAGTAGACTCTTCCCTTTACACCCAACTCCTCTCCTTACACTGCTCCTTATGTTTCTCCTCCCTAGTCTATGTAGCCTCCTATACAGAACCTCCTGTACATTCGACCCTCCTCCTCCTATATGCAGTCGTCCCTCCTTCTGTACAAAGTCGACCCTCCTCCTCTTGTACGTAGTCGATACATAACTACCATAGCAACTCCTAACAATATATTTCTCCACCGATACATTGTTCCTAGCAATACGTTTCTCCATCATATACACTGCTCCTCATACTTTTTTCCTCCCACTTGAGTTTACATACATATTCACCCTCTGCCATACACATTGCTTCCTACTTCATATTCGCCCTCCCTATAAACACCCTCCCCCATAAAAAATCTCACCCACATATACCTCCCCAAATTTACCTCCCCCATTTAAGCCCTTCCCCACATATACCTTTCAATAAAAAACAATTAGCACAAGTATTCATATTTTTACAAAAAAAATAGCACCAAAATTGCAATTTTTTTACAGCAGAGTGTAATTTTTTTTTACAGTACATATTCAAAATGCATTCACTCATATCTATTGTGGGAGTGGTTCTCACTACTAAGGAGAAATATCCTGAGTGGTCCCAAAAAATTAGGCACACTCTCATTTTTAATGAGTTGTGGAAATGAATTTGCAAAGGATATGGAGAAAATGCATCTGCAAAGCCTACATCAGAAAAGGATATTGCCATTTGGCACAAAAAGAACAACAAGGCCTATGCCTTGATTGTAGCATCTGTAAATGAAGAGGTTAGTCGCCATATTATGACATTCTCAAATGCTTATGAAGCCTTTAAGAAGTTGAAAGAACTGTATGACTCACACTTAGAACTTTAATTTGTCCAATTGATGATTAAAATATTCAGTCTTGAATTGAAAAATGATGACACTCTTGCTTTAGAATCAGAAGAAATATCTATCATGCATGAAATTAAAAACAATGGTGTTGAAATATACATACCTCTCATAGCTTATCTAAAGGCATTATATTCCACTTACTCACATTGTCTTGAGTCATTGCGAGCAAGTGGAAACCTAGAGGAGATTACCTTTGACTCCCTTGAGAATAATTTTGCAGAAAGAGAAAAGGATTTTGGGAAGAAGACAACTCCTTAGTCTTCTGAAGAAGTTGTGTCTTGCACATACAGAGAAGAATCATGCTCAAGATTATTCTATAGGAAGAGGTGATCGAAGAGGAAGAGTAATAAGAAATTTCAGAGGCATGGGGGGCAGACAATTTTAAGGAGAAAATTTTGATCTTCATTACACACGGTGCAATAGAGATGGACATGATGCATCCACATGTAAGCTGCCTTGGGAAAGAATTGAGCAAGAAAGAAATGAAGCCAAAGGTAAAACTCATGAAAAAGAGAAAGGTAAATCACTTGAATCCAATCATTATGTTCTAGCACATTGTAATATTGGATTAACTGAAGACTTGTTTAATGCTTCACTTGCTTCTTGGGAAAATGATTGGTTGCTTGATTCAAGAGAAACGTGCCACATGAATTTTAGAAAATGTTTTTTTGAAGAATTTACTGACAAGGTTGTTGGAGCAGTATACTTTGCAGACAAATAAAAAATTTAGCCATCAAGGCTTGGGACAATTAAGCTTAAACTCTGTGGTCTTCCATACTTTCTTCTACATGAGGTTATATACATCCCAGAGTTGAGGAGAAATTTGTTTTCTTTGTTCCACATCCACCAACAAGGACACTTCATTCATATGTTTTATGGCAAGTTTGAGGTAAGAAAATCATCAGATCGCTCATTGTCATGATGGGGATAGAAGAAGAAATTCTTCTAAAGCTGCAAGGTACCTCTGCTCATGCACAAAAAATTTCATACAGTTCTCACTATGATGAAGGTACATTTCCATCGAGTCTTTTATGGCATGCTAGATTTGGACACTTGAACTATGAAAAGCTTTGATTGTTGAAGAAAAATGGTGTTACTGGTTTTCCTACAATTCTTAGGCAACTTAAGCAATGGGATGCTTCTATTCTAGGAAAGCGTAGAAAACAGACTTTATGATGATTCACATTCTAGAGAAAATAGAAAAATTGTACTTATTCATTCAGATTTATGTGGACCCATGCATGTCCCTTATACAAATGGAAATAAATATATGATGACATTTATTGATGACTACACCATAATGGTTTATGCTTGCTTATTGTAGAAAAAATATGATGCTTTTCAAACAGTAAAGAACTTCATGCATGGATTGAAAATGATGCACAAACTCATTTTAGCTCTATTCGCAGTGATAATGGAAAATAATACACTTCAAATGAATTTGAAAACTATCTTTGCCAACATGGGATCAAACATCAAAAAATTTTGCCTTACAATCCCCAACAGAACGGAGTAGCTGAAAGAATGAACAAGAAAATTTTAAATATGGTATGTTCCATGATGTTTTTCAAAAAATATAAAATTGATGTTTTGGGTTGATGCAGTTCTATGTGTTGTGTATATAAAGAATATGTGTCCTTCTAATGCAATTAGAAACAAGAATCCTTATGAATTGTGGCAAGGCCACATTCCTTCGGTAAAGCATCTCAGGGTCTTTGGTTCCACCTGTTATGCCTTGATATCTAAGGAACAAAGAAGCAAACTTGGTGCAAGGAGTTGCAAGTGTATCTTATTAGGGTATTCAAATACCTTTAAAGTATATCATATCTATGATGAAGTAAATATGAAGTTTGTAGTATCTATTGATGTAATATTTCTTGAAGCAGCAGCTTGATCGCTTGGATATATTCGGGCATGCAAATTCATTTCAAGAATTTGATAATAATGTTCCACATATTGAAGGGGAGATTCCTATACTGAATCAATATGTGGAAACTTATTCTGAGGCACTGTCTCATCCACATGAAGATCCAGCCGTGGATGACACTTTGAGTGATGTGATTGACATAATTTGGAGACTAAATCTTGATTTCGCCCCAACTCAGCCAATTGAGCATGCCCCAACTTAGTCAACTGAGCATCCTGTGCCATTTCAGAAAGGTCCTCCAAAATGGCTGACAAAGACACTTAAATGTTCATCGTTATGAGGTTGGAAAGGTAGGAACAAGAAGTTCCACTAGTAAAAATGGAGGTGATGTAGATGATTTTGATTCACCTGTTGATATGGATGTTTTTTATAATTGTGATTTGTATACATATTTTGAACCAAATTCCTTCAAATAAATATCTTCTCATGATGAATGGAATGAAGCGATGCAGAAGGAATATGATGCCTTGATAAAGAATGGCACTTGGAAGCTGATTGATCCTCCATTGGGAATCAAACCAATTGGCTGCAATTGGGCCTACAAGAACACGTGCAAACTTGATGGCTCACTTGACAAGCACAAATCCAGGTTTGTGGAAAAAGGTTTTGCACAGAAAGAAAGGGTCGATTATGAGGATACAATTTCCCCCATAGAAAAATGGGCTACCATCCAGACACTCTTTACCTTGGAAGCTCAGAATGGTTGGAAATTCCTTCAAATGGATGTAAAAACTGCTTTCTTGAATGGAGATATAAAGGATAATGTTTTTATGTCCCATCCAGAAGGATTTGTTGTGAAGGGCTAAGAAACAAAAGTATGCAAGCTTACGAAATCCTTGTATGGCCTCAAGAAAGCACCACGAGCCTGGTATGAGAATTTAATTGAGCATCTTCTGAAACTTAACTTCAAAGATTTTGATCTTGATGATGCAACTTTGTTTGTCAAGAAATTTGGAAAAATAGTTGCATATCTTGTGTTGTATGTAGATGATATTTTGACGGGAAGGAACAATGAGAGCTATATTTCATCTATAAAGAAGGAATTGAGGAAAGGTTTTGAAATCACTGATTTGGACTATTTTCACTACTATCTTGGTATTGAAGTAACTTGACATCCTAAGTTTACATTCCTCTCTCAGAATAAGTAAATTGGAGATCTATTGAATATGTTTTGCATGGCTGAGTGCAATCCTTTGACTACTCCAATGGAATAGAACTTGAAGCTTACATCCATTGAAGGAAAATAATTTGAGGATGCAACAAAGTATAGACAACTTGTAGGAAGTCTCAACTACCTGATTACTACCAGATCGAACATTTCGTTTGTTGTTGGAATCCTCTCCAGGTTAATGAAAAATCCTTGTGAAGGACATTGGTCTACTGCAAAAAGAGTTCTAAAGTACTTGAAAGGGACTCAAGACTTTTGACTCAAGTATACACAGATGGGCAGCTTCAGCTTGATTGGATACTCTCATTCAAAATTTTATGGATACAAAGAAATTGAGGTATCTACTTCAGGCTATACTAAGAGTCTTGGATCAGGAGTTATCTCTTGGTGATCATGCAAAAAATCAGTTCCAACAGATTCCACAACTGAGGTATAATATGTGGCAGCAGCTGAAGCAACAAAGGAAATTGTGTGGCTCAAGAAAATTCTGGAATATTTGCAGATGAAACAA
Source organism: Pinus albicaulis (assembly GCA_034641835.2). Taxonomy (NCBI): domain Eukaryota; kingdom Viridiplantae; phylum Streptophyta; class Pinopsida; order Pinales; family Pinaceae; genus Pinus; species Pinus albicaulis. The sequence goes on along the minus strand of CM076569.1, from coordinate 554,608,696 downwards.
GTGCATTCAACTCCACTCGTGATCAACAACACTTCTACAATAAATTCGGCCAAGAACCCAAAGTTCCATGATCAAACAAAGCACATCAATAAAAAAATACCATCCGATTCGACATCATGTTGATACCAAGACAATCCATCTACGCCATTGTTACAGAAATGAGCAGAATGAAAACATCTTCACCAAAGCACTTGGAAGAGAAAAGTTTGAAAGATTCAAAATGATGATTGGACTCACCAACATCCCTTCAAATTAAGGGAGGGAGTGTTGACAAATAATCCTGGGGATTATGTAAAATTGTAAAATAATGTGAATAGTAAATAAGGAGATGCAGAAGATGAAGAGGAACTCAGAGATGAATCCCAAGAATATCACCCTCCATGTATATATTTGTGTGCACCCTTAATGCAAATTAATTCAATTTTTTTGGAGTTACCTCCTGGCCTGACACTTAGATAAGTATGAGACCCCTTTTCTATGTTCTTTTGTTTATGCATGTAGATTCAGTGTTTGTGACATCTTTAACAAAATTCTTGTCATGGCTAGAAGGGTTCCAGATGAATTCCTATTGGTGTGATGCTTCCACGTCATTGTGTAGTTGTTACTTAGCAACACTGAACTTTCCATGAAGTTCTGGGCGGAGCACTGGGTTCTAAGCTTGAAAATGTGGCTCAAATCTTGGGGACAATGGCATAGAACTAAGGAATCAGGGCCCTAGATGTTGGCATGTAGTGTTATGCATGCAGTTATAGCCTCCTTGACACTGGCTTCCAAGCCTGTGCCTAGGTCTATGGCTCAAAGAGGTCAAGATGTCAATATGACCCAGGGGTAAGAGGCATGAATGGTTGGGTTAACTCTTGGGGGTTTTATTGTTGTTGTAAAAGGTTTGTATGTTGTGTTTTCATCGATTCCACTTCCTTAATGTCATCTAGGAGGTTGAGTTTGATCATAGTAGCCTATCGTCACATGTTTACCCCAGTTGCCTGGTTACTTGCATAGATGAGGGAAGAGGGTGTTACATTCCCCCTACTGGAGGTCTTTGCTTGATTGGATGTCTCCACTTGACTTCCTCTCTGCTTATCCAAATACGGTTGCTCCATAAATTTTTCAGGCTTCTTATGAGGCAGCATGTTGATATTTAATTCATGCTCCCTCTCAACCACCATGTCTATAACTTTTTACTTGCTCCTCAAAGCTTTACATGCATCTTCGACCTCGAGAGCATACCGGTTATTGACTTGCAAATCAATCTGCTTAACCCATCCCATGGTGATGTGTCTAAGGAAAAAATTTCCTTTGCTAAATATCACATCATAGCTAGGGTCTTCCAATACTGCTACGAAAACAATATTCTTCTTTAGTCCTTGAACAAACAACACATCTGTGAGTCTGAGAGGGGAGTCAGACTCCCTTTGAAAATTAATTTTATTGATACTAGTCGTGCTATAACTCCCATCATCTCCAAACTCCGTGTTCTGCTTGGGTTCGATATACCACATGCTACCCATCACAGTTCTTGTTGCATGCATGCGATGAGAGTGAAATCAAGTTCGAATTGTGAAGCTAGAGCTTCACCTGTTTCTGCTACTGCAAGTTTCTTATTTCTTGCCTTCTTCTGTGTACATTTCATGGCATAGTTCGCCAACTCATGGCAGTGAAAACACTTGATGTTGGACAATCATTTCTTCTTTCCCTTAGATTTATTTCCTTTACAAACTAATGCAATTTCCTCTTCTTTGGAAGAGGTCTTGTCTCTAGTGTTCGTCCTAATCTCTTCCTGCACCAATTCAGACCATAATCACTCCCACTTTGGTTAGCCTATCTCCTCCCATTTCTCACTTAGCTCCTGGTAGCTATGTGTTGACGGGAAAAAATTGTCCGGCTAATGTAGGATCTCCTGTAGAAAGTCCCAATTAGACCTTAAAACCGTTTGAGTAGGGATCCCGTCCGGTGTGGGTCCCGGCTACCACTTAAGATGACTTCCCTTCGGTCTCAAAAGAACTTGTTTGAACCTGCGGACATACACTTATTCACATGATACAGAATACGAGATTAATGTGTTAAACACGAATCAAACACTATGCATAGCAAGATTATAGATAAAGCACGTACACCTCAAGAGATGTCATTAGCAACACATCTTTTGTGGGGTAATGCTTGTAAGGTAGTCTAATCACAAAAGAAACAGTTCCTTATGATAAGATACCTCTTTACTTCCTGAAAGATGGAACGAAATGCTAACAAAATAGTTCGTTAACATACATCAATAGAACAGATAATAAAATGAACATTATTGATACAACACGGATAGCCATGACGCATAAACAACGCAAAATGCAGCTTCATTAATCATAGGATATTCTGAAACTGTATAAAGAATACGCAAAGTGTTCATACAGCAAAACACATCATAACCATAGGGTATTTTAACAAGACTCTGTATTCATATGCTCAAGTGTAGAATCTTTCAATACAATTGCATGTAACTCTTGAGTTTTCCAAAAAGAAAAGCCCTTTTTACAATGTCCCGTAGGAGTATTTATAATGCCAAGATTGTCTGTTGGGTTTCCTTGACTGTTCGCCTTCCTGACTTTTGGGTTACCTTGCGACCCACTCCTTCTGCGACCTGGGTAGGTGATGCGACCTACGACCTAGGTAGGAGATGCGACCTGCGACCTGTCCTGTTGGTGTGATTTGCGACCTGGTCCTACTTGCTTCTCAGGACTTGCTGCTGCCGGGACGCGAAATGTTAATGTCAGGGATGTCAACCTGTTGCTCTCTGAGGAAATCCTGCCATGCCTGGTGTTCTGCTGCTATGGGGGACACCAGGGGTACATCCTCCTTCAACCTATGCACACATTCCAGAGCGTTTGGTACTAAGGTCTCCCTTTTCTGTCCGATCTGATTTGAGAGCGACGCAAGCTTGGTATAAATCCGCGCTGGAGCGGCGATGAATTGACTAAGGTGCTCTTGAGATGCAGAGGGCTCTGGATCAGCTGCGGCCTGCTTGATGGGTTGCAAGAACGATTGAATGTCCTGGTTTACTTGTTCCCAGGTTTTCTCCTCTTCTAATGCCCCAAGCGATGGGATGTGATGCAGCGTATGCATTGAGTCGATACCACTAATCAGGTGGTCGTACGAGGACATCACTTTGTCCAGGTCTTTAGACAATTTGTCTCCAGATTGCATCGCCATGCGGAGTTGAACTTTTGCATCCTGCGTCTGGATCCAGTTCCTCTTAGGCAAATTTTCGGGTGCCTGAGGGTACTGTATGGTCCAACCCATCATCCTGTCCAAAGCCTGTGAAGCCTCTTTGAGCTGATCTTGTCTTTGCCTGGTTTCCATTCGTGCTCTTGCCAGAGGAGCGACTGTTTGTTTGATGGTGAACATTTCACCATATACCTGTCTCATCGTTACTTCCAACACCTCACACTCCTTGAAAATGGCAAGAGAGACTTCATTTGCTGGTAGAGATTGGTTTCGAAGTTGCTGGACTTCGGCTTGCAATTCTGCTTTCTCCTGCTCTGCTATCTTTTCGCGTTGTTCAGCTGCGTGCAGTCTGTTTTGTAGAGATACTATTTCTCTACTCATCCGGGTTACATTCTCTTCCGTAGCCGCAGCGAAGGCAGTACCTGCTGATGCTATCATTACCGGATTAGTCCTGGTATCCAAAACTATATCCTTGCCTGTTGACACTGCGGATGATGCAGAGGGACTTTGTGCCAACGATCTCCTCTTCTCTTGATGGATTTTGAACGAAAACTGATCAAATGTGAGTCTGGTCAGGTCGAACACATCTTCTTCCTGCCTCTGGGGTGATCTAACATCAGAGAGTTTTGTACGGCCCTGAGGTATGTCGAGAGGAGTTACCTCAAGATCGTCCAGCATGTCATCCTCTCTTTCCTCTGTGTTCTTCTCCTCTTCTTCCTTCCTCCTCCGTTCGGCTTCTGCTGCTGCTTCTATTTCGGCCCTCTTCTTCTGTTCAGCTGCAGCAGCCTGCTCGGCTTTCTTTTGGCGTTCAGCCTCTGCCCTGTCCAGCTCTGCCTTAAGCGCCTGTTCCGCTGCAGCTTGTGCCTCTTTGTCTTCATTTTCTTTCCTGGCTTCTTTGGCCAGCTTCTTCTTTTGTGTTGCTGTTGCACTCTTTTGGCGCGCCTCCTCCTCTTCTTTTAGCTTTTTCTCCCTTTCTTGCTGGGCTTTTGCCTCTGCTTCCTTTTGTTTGATGGATGGAGTTGGCCCTGTGTTGATTCGAGATTTCCTGAGTATAGATGAAGAGGCACCTCCTAACTGACGCCTTCTGTCTTCTAAGTTCTAATCATCTGAGTCTTCCTGGACAACGGCAATTTCCGGAGCGAGTTGTCTTTCAGCATTATACCAGTTCCTTCTCTCATCTTCCGCCGGGCGCTCAAGGTGTTGATAAGTCCACCTGAAATTAGCCTTCCGGCAATGTTCAGGAACTATCCTCTCTGGGTCGTATGTTCTGTTTTCAAGCGCCCCAAAGTGATAACCTCTCATTGCTTCTGCTTCCGCTATTACTTCCTTGAAGTCTTTAACTGTGAATGCACCAATGGTGAGGGGTAACGTGGGCCATGGCTTCTTTTTTCCTCTAGACAAGATGTTGGAGAATCCGTGTGACATTTGAAAACATACTTCCTAGATAAGAATTTTGTCTGTCACGAAGTGAGGCATAGCATGTGGCGCCTTGTAAGTTCCAAAAACTCGGATGAAGGTGTATCCTGGGAAAGGGAACCAGTGTCCCACTTTAACTAGCGTTTCCTTGGCCCACCACGACATGCAAGGGGCGTCTTGGCCAAATAAATGTTTGTACAGAGAGGGAATAAATATTTGGGAAATATGATCTATATCCTGCTTGTATTTGGACTCCCAAAATACCTTGAGTTGCAGATGAATTGCGCGTGATTGCTCGGGGTCCCAGTTGTGCGGCCATCCATCAAACTCTACTCGGGCGCAGACAGCGTCTAGTAGGTAAGAGGCCATGTAAAATTCTGCGGGCATTCCTTCCTCCGGGGCCAATGTCGAGTTCAAGTTGGTCTGCATCGACGTCATCAGTATGCCGGCCCAGTTGAAACGAGTGCCCTGTGTTGTCACATACTCCATGATAGTAGCCCAACTGCCGCTGAAGGTGGAGCAATCTGGGCGCCCGTAAAGTCTGCAGAGCATGGCGGCAACCAATTTGTAAACCTTCCTTAGGCTCGCCACTGGGTATTCCTGGTTCTTTTTCACCTTGAACTTCTCGGGCTCCTCCCACCATTGTTTAATAGTATCGACTATCGGAACGGCGTGAGCAACAGCCCATTCTGGAGAGAAATGCTCGTTTGGGCGAGGCAGTGAGTAATAAATGTGTGCATCCGAGCCTACCAGTGTAGCAAAAGCTCTGCCTTGGTGATCCCTAATCACAAAATTCTCGGGGTCTGTCTTTTGTATGATCCAATCTATGATTTCTGGACATGGGAATATGGCTGGATGCGCCCCTGCCAGATGTAGTTTGGACCTCTTTACCGCCAAGTACACTTCCCGGTCTGGGAGATCTTCCGGAAATTCTTCTTCCAGTTTGGCGAACTCCTGATAAATCTGGTACCATCTCATGCTGTCGTCTTTTGAAAAAGTACATAGTGTATCTCGGTATATTGGGGGTGGGGACACCACCTCCAGCTCATCAATTTCCTCCACTATTTTCTTGTCCTTTCTCCGAGATAGGGGGGGCGCCATGTCACTAGAATCTGAGAGCACAGGTATGCACTCTATGTCTTCTTGAGTTTCACCTGTCAAATTTAGAAAGGAGTCCCACGATAAGAACGACATGGTGATAAACAACCAGTTACAATTTAGTGATGAAATCTAGCTGCGTTAATGCAAAACTGGACTGCTGAGTTGCTGGGTCGCGGATTGCACAAACAGGGCCTGGGCGCGACCTTGCGACCTTGCGACCTGGCGACCTGGGGTCGCTGGGTCGCTAGGTCGCTAGGTCGCAGATCTCCGAAAAATGGGAAAACGCGACCTAGCGACCTGGCGACTAGGTCGCTGGGTCGCAGGGTCGCAAATCCCGAAAAATGGAGAAAATGCGACTCTGCGACCTCGCGACTAGGTCGCTGGGTCGCAGGTCGCAGACTGGCTTGCCGGGGGTTTTGCGCGCGCGGCCTTGAACTCTTTTGTCCCCTTTCTCTTGGGAATTTACAAGATTTCTGGGCCCAGGGGAAGCTGTGGCATGATTTCAAAGGCAAAGGGATGAGGCCATGGGGTAAAACAACAAACAGCGAGGTTTTGGACAATTCATGCAACATAAAATTTACAAATACCTCAGAAAACATCAAAGCTCGACCAAAAGACAATTTAAAGGCTAAAGGGGAGACGGGTTTAGTAAGAAAATCATTAAAACGGAAACAGCAGGAAGAAATGGCAACTTACCCGGGAAAAACTCGTCAGTTGAGCTGTCAGAGGCGTTTTCCTTACAAATCGATGAATGTGAAAAATGCGACCTGCGACCTCCCTTTTATAGAAAGTCGCACGTGCGGGCAATTAATGCAGGTCGCTGGGTCGCAGATTTGTCAAACTTTGAGTTTTGCGACCTGGCGACCTTGCGACCTGGCGACCTGGGGTCGTTGGGTCGCAAGGTCCCTAAGTCGCGATTTTCTGAAAATGACAAAATTGCGACCTGGCGACCTGGCGACCTGGCGACCCGAGGTCGCGAGGTCGCAAGGTCGCATTTGTCATCAGTTTAGGGGATCTGCGACCTGGCGACCTGGCGACCTGAGGTCGCGGGGTCGCTAGGTCGCTAGGTCGCAGTTTTCATGAATTTTTTACTTTTGCGACTTAGTGACTTAGCAATTTCTCTTTGTTTCTAAGGGGCTCCGAAAATTTGAAATGGTGATCAAAATTTTGGAGGGTGTTGTAGAGACTGCAAAAAATGGCGATTCACTGGACGAACTCAGAGTCTCTGCTGATGGTTGGTCTTTGCGGGGGGAGGGAGGGGCTTATGCTAACTGTCCTCTTTTACCTTGTGGTTGCCATTTCCTAGCCTTCGGCATCTAGCTGGGTTGCTCAACCTGTTGGTCTGGTTGGGCGCCATTTACACAAATTCTTTCTTCAGGTCTCCGGACTGGAAGGGTTGGAGAACTCCAGGCGGCCACAGGGTCTGGTACGATTATTTTGTCCTCATCGTGTTGCTCCGCTGCGAGCGAATCTCTCGGTCCCGGCGGAGTCACTGCCTAGGAATCGTGAACGTTGCTCCGCTGCCAGCGAGCCTGGTCAGTACCCCGGCGGAGTCGTTACATCACCTCTCTGCGCAGGAAGCCTTTCTCAATCCTTTACCCTTATTTGTGTGCTATTGCACTTATTTTGAATGTGCCCGAGGCACTTATTTAGATGTGCTTATGGCACTTATTTGAAATGGCAATTTAGCCTAGGCGGATGAGGGATCCCAACTTATTTTGCTTGCAGAGAGGTTGTTCCTAGTCTGGTATGAGGACTTTGGTTTTTTCCAGGCGCCCTATCGTAGCATAGAGTATCTCTATTCCCTTCTGGTCTGGTTACCATTTACACTGCATTTTCTTTTGTGGACACCCTCTCAGACTGGCGAGGTAAGTTCTCCTGCTTGATGACTTGGGCTTGGTAATGTGCTGCTTTTAGGTGCGGAGGACAAGCAAGCTTTCGCCGCCTTTGAGTTTATCGGTAAAGGCTTTACCTCAGCGGAGAACCTGCTGCAGTATGCCAATCTGCTTAGCTCTAACAAATCCTTCCTTAGGTTTTATTTCATTTTATTTATATATATATATATATTTTTTTTTTATTTTTATTTTTATTTTTATTTTTAACAAATAAAAGACAAGGAACTATGGTACAAAACCAGACAGCCTTCGAAGGGCTGTTAAGTGAAATAGTGTTTGAGGTCATGCCCGTTTACCGGGAGGACCTCGACTCGTCCATCAAGGGTTTGTAATCTGAATGTGTGTGATCCTATCTTTTCATTAATTTGGAACGGGCCTGTCCAAAGTGCTTGGAACTTAGCATGCTTCCCTTTTTCCTCATGGGCTTTATCCCACTTAAGGACCAGGTCTCCTACTTCAAAAAATTTATTTCCCGCGGACTTTTTATCAAACCATCTTTTGATTCGGCTCTGATGGATGGCAAACTTTTCCCGGGTCTTTTGCCTTTCTTCCTCCAATTTCAGCAAGGTGTCGATTCGGTTCTGCAAGGTGGGACACGGGGTGCCATGAAATTCTTGGGATAGTTGGAGGGCCGGGAGAGATAGATGAGAAGGTAGAACAGCTTCTTTTCCATACACGAGGAAAAATGGGGAGGTGCCTAAAGAGGACTTGGGAGTAATACGGTCAGCCCACAGTGCATTGTGAAGGGCATTGTGCCAGTTGCGTTGGTGGGATAGAAGAGTCTTCTTAATAATCCGGATGAGGTTCTTGTTAGTGGACTCGGCTAATCCATTTCCCTGGGGATAGTAGTTTGCAGAATGTTTCAGAATAATACCATTTTCCAGCGCAAAATCATATAACTTGAAAGATGAGAAATAAGTCGCATTATCAAAAACTAAAGAAGTCGGAACGCCAAACCTGGTCATGATGGAATGCGTGAGGAATTATATTACCTCTTGATCGTTGATTCGGCGTAACGGTGTTGCCTCAACCCACCTGGTGAAGTAATCAGTGGCCGTAAGGATATACCGATGTTGTTTAGAAGAGTGAGGTATGATTTCCCCAATTACATCCAAACCCCATTGTTGGAAAGGTTCCTCTACTGCTACTGAGAGTAGTGGTGCGGCTGGCCGTGCTTCTCGGCTGGCGAACTTCTGGCACTGAATGCATTTCCGAACATATGCATGCGCGTCTCTGAAAAGAGTAGGCCAATAATATCCTGCACGCATTATCTTATGGGCAGTGGTATCCCCGGAAAAATGACCTCCAGCTGGTCCGTCATGCAACTCGGTTAAGATTTTCTGTGCTTCGTCAGTTTCCAAGCAGCGTAGCAGGACCCCATCGTGGTGTTTCTTGAATAACTTACCTTGGATCAGTTGGTGAGATGTGGCTTTTAATCTTATTGCGCGCTTCTGTCGGGCAGTAAGAGCAGGGTCCATCGTGCCTTGGGCCAGATATCTTGAAATATCAGAATACCAAGAAGGGCTATTTTGCTGAGGCACATGGTCGCTCTGATACATGTCGATCTCTTGTTCCCAACATTCTTCTTCAATCTCACGAGCACTTGCAGCCTCTGCGGCCATTTGACATAAGCCCTGTCCTTTAACGGTATGTGCTGGTTTGAACTCCAAATCGTATTCTTGTAAACATGCCATCCAGTTGCCCCGCCTTTCGCCTAGTTCGCCGCGCTTGTGCCTCCTTGTCCTCTTTTTCTTTCCGGCCTCTTTGGTCGTCTTCTTTGTGTTGTCACAGAACTCTTTGGCGTGCCTCCTCATCTTCTTTTAGCTCTTTCTCCCTTTCTTGTTGGGCTTCTTCCTCTCGCTTTCCTTTGCTCGATGGATGGAGTTGGCCCTGTTGGTTCGAGATTTCTTTGGAGTAGCGATGAAGAGGCACCTCCTAACCGACGTCTTCTCTCGTCCCCCAAGTTCGATCACTACCTAGGTATTAGTGCTCGTCGTCTCCTCGAGTGTTGTTTTTCACATTATACTCGGAAGCTTTCTTTTCTCTCATTTTCCGCCGGGCGCTCAAGATGCTGATAAGTCCACTTGAAATTGGCTCTCCGGCAGTGTTCAGGAACTATTTTCTCTGGGTCGTATGTTCGGTGTTCAAGCGCCCCGAGTTGATAACTTCTCATTGCTTCTGCTTCTGCTGTTACTTCCCTGAAGTCTTTTACTGTGAATGCACCAATGGTGAGGGGTAGCGTGGGCCACGGCTTCTTTTTGCCTCTAGACAGGATGCTGGAGAATTCGTGTGACATTTGAAAGCATACCTCCTGAATAAGCATTTTGTCTGTCACAAAACGAGGCATAGCATGTGGTGCCTTGTAAGTTCCAAAGACTCGGATGAAGGTGTATCCAGGGAAAGGGAACCAGTGCGCCACTTTCACTAAAGTCTCCTTGGCCCGCCACGACATGCAAGGGGCGTCTTGGCCAAATAAATGTCTGTACAGAGCGAGAATAAATATTTGGGAAATCTGATCCATATCCTGTTTGTATTTGGAATCCCAAAATACCTTGAGTTGTAGATGAATTGCGCGTGTCTGCTCGGAGTCCCAGTTGTGCGCCCATCTATCAAAATCTACTCGGGTGCAAACCGCGTCTAGTAGGTACGAAGCCATGTAAAATTTGGCAGGCATTCCTTCTTCCGGGGCCAATGCCGAGTTCAAGTTGGTCTGCATCGATGTCATCAGTATGCCGGCCCAGTTGAAACGGGTGCCATGTGTTGTCACATACTCCATGATAGTAGCCCAACTGCCGCTGAAGGTGGAGCAATCTGGGCGCCCGTAAAGTCTGCAGAGCATGGCGGCAACCAATTTGTAAACCTTCCTTAGGCTCGCCACTGGGTATTCCTGGTTCTTTTTCACCTTGAACTTCTCGGGCTCCTCCCACCATTGTTTAATAGTATCGACTATCGGAACGGCGTGAGCAACAGCCCATTCTGGAGAGAAATGCTCGTTTGGGTGAGGCAGTGAGTAATAAATGTGTGCATCCGAGCCTACCAGTGTAGCAAAAGCTCTGCCTTGGTGATCCCTAATCACAAACTTCTCGGGGTCTGTCTTTTGTATGATCCAATCTATGATTTCGGGACATGGGAATATGGCTGGATGCGCCCCTGCCAGATGTAGTTTGGACCTCTTTACCGCCAAGTACACTTCCCGGTCTGGGAGATCTTCCGGAAATTCTTCTTCCAGTTTGGCGAACTCCTGATAAATCTGGTACCATCTCATGCTGTCGTCTTTTGAAAAAGTACATAGTGTATCTCGGTATATTGGGGGTGGGGACACCACCTCCAGCTCATCAATTTCCTCCACTATTTTCTTGCCCTTTCTCCGAGATAGCGGGGGCGCCATGTCACTAGAATCTGAGAGCACAGGTATGCACTCTATGTCTTCTTGAGTTTCACCTGTCAAATTCAGAAAGGAGTCCCACGATAAGAACGACATGGTGATAAAAACCAGTTACAATTTAGTGATGAAATCTAGCTGCATTAATGCAAAACTGGACTGCTGAGTCACTGGGTCGCGGATCGCACAAACAGGGCCCGGGCGCGACTCATATCCAGCGGCACCGGGCGACCTCGGTTGCGACCGGGTCGCCAGTCGCTAAGTCTGCATCTCTCGGTGTCGTAGGTCAGCGACCTAGCGACCTGGCGACTAGGTCGCTGGGTCGCAGGGTCGCAAATCCCGAAAAATGGAAAAAATGCGACTTTGCGACCTCGCGACTAGGTCGCTGGGTCGCAGGTCGCAGACTGGCTTGCCGGGGGTTTTGCGCGCGCGGCCTTGAACTCTTTTGCCCCCTTTCTCTTGGGAATTTACAAGATTTCTGGGCCCAGGGGGAGCTGTGGCATGATTTCAATGGCAAAGGGATGATGCCATGGGGTGAAACAACAAACAGCGAGGTTTTGGGCAATTCATGCAACATATAAATTACAAAAACCTCAGAAAACATCAAAGCTTGACCAAAAGACAATTTAAAGGCTAAAGGGGAGATGGGTTTAGTAAGAAAATCATTAAAACGGAAACAGCAGGAAGAAATGGCAACTTACCCGGGAAAAACTCGTCAGTTGAGCTGTCAGAGGCATTTTCCTTACAAATCGCTGAATGTGAAAAATGCGACCTGCGACCTCCCTTTTATAGAAAGTCGCACGTGCGGGTAATTAATGCAGGTCGCTGGGTCGCAGATTTGTCAAATTTGGAGTTTTGCGACCTGGCGACCTTGCGACCTGGCGACCTGGGGTCGCTGGGTCGCAAGGTCGCTAAGTCGCGATTTTCTGAAAATGACAAAATTGCGACCTGGCGACCTGGTGACCCGAGGTCGCTAGGTCGCAAGGTCGCATTTTTCATAAGTTTAGGGGATCTGCGACCTGGCGACCTGGCGACCTGAGGTCGCTAGGTCGCTAGGTCGCAGTTTTCATGAATTGTTTACTTTTGTGACTTAGTGACTTAGCAATTTCTCTTTGTTTCTAAGGGGCTCCGAAAATTTGAAATGGTGATCAAAATTTTGGAGGGTGTTGTAGAGACTGCAACAAATGGCGATTCACTGGACGAACTCAGAGTCTCTGCTGATAGTTAGTCTTTGCGGGGGGAGGGAGGGGCTTATGCTAACTGTCCTCCTTTACCTTATGGTTGCCATTTCCTAGCTTTCGGTACCTAGCTGGGTTGCTCAACCTGCTGGTCTGCTTGGGCGCCATTCAACCAAATTCATTTCTTCAGGTCTCCGGACTGGAAGGGTTGGAGAACTCCAGGCGGCCACGGGGTCTGGTACGATTATTTTGTCCTCATCATGTTGCTCCGCTGCCAGCGAACCTCTCGGTCCCGGCGGAGTCACTGCCTAGGAATCGTGAACGTTGCTCCGCTGCCAGCGAGCCTGGTCAGTACCCCGGCGGAGTCGTCGCATCGCCTCTCTGCGCAGGAAGCCTTTCTCAATGCTTTACCCTTTATTACTGTTCTATTGCACTTATTTTGAATGTGCCCGAGGCACTTATTTAGATGTGCTCATGGCACTTATTTGAAAGGCAATTTAGCCTGGGCGGATGAGGGATCCCGACTTATTTTGCTTGCAGAGAGGTTGTTCCTGGTCTAGTATGAGGACTTTGGTTTTTCCCAGATACCCTGACATAGCATAGAGTATCTCTCTTCCCTTCTGGTCCGGATACCATTTACACTGCATTTTCTTTTGTGGACACCCCCTCAGACTGGCGAGGTAAGCTCTCCTGCTTGATGACTTGAGCTCGGTAATGTGCTACCTTTGGGTGCGGAGAACAAGCAAGCTTTTGCCACCTTTGAGTTTATCGGGAAGGACTTTCCATCAGCGGAGAACCTGCAGCAGTATGCCAATCTGCGTGACTCTAACAAATCCTTCCTTAGGCTTTTATTTTATTTATTTATTTATTTATTTATTTTTAACAAATAAGAGACAAGGAACTATGGTACAAAACCAGACAGCCCTCGAAGGGCTGTTAAGTGAAATAGTGTTTGAGGTCATGCCCATTTACCGGGAGGACCTCGACTCGTCCATCAAGGGTTTGTAATCTGAATGTATGTGATCCTATCTTTTCGTTAATTTGGAACGGGCCTGTCCAAAGTGCTTGGAACTTAGCATGCTTCCCTTTTTCCTCATGGGCTTTATCCCACTTTAGGACTAGGTCTCCTACTTCAAAAATTTTATTTCCCGCAGACTTTTTATCAAACCATCTTTTGATTCGGCTCTGATGGATGGCAAACTTTTCCCGGGTCTTTTGCCTTTCTTCCTCCAATTTCAGCAAGGTGTCGATTCGGTTCTGCAAGGTAGGGCACGGGGTACCATGACATTCTTGGGACAGCTGGAGGGCCGGGAGAGATAGATGAGAAGGGAGAACAACTTCTTTTCCATACACGAGGAAAAATGGGGAGGTGCCTAAAGAGGACTTGGGAGTAATACGGTCAGCCCACAGTGCATTGTGAAGGGCATTGTGCCAGTTGCGCTGGTGGGATAGCAGAGTTTTCTTAATAATACGGATAAGGTTCTTGTTAGTGGACTCAGCTAATCCATTTCCCTGGGGATAGTAGTTTGCAGAATGTTTCAGAATGATACCATTTTCCAGCGCAAAATCATATAGTTTAAAAGATGAGAAATAAGTCGCATTATCAAAAACTAAAGAAGTCGGAACGCCAAACCTGGTCATGATGGAGTGCGTGAGGAGTTCTATTACCTCTTGATCGTTGATTCGGCGTAACGGTGTTGCCTCGACCCACCTGGTGAAGTAATCAGTGGCTGTAAGGATATACCGATGTTTTTTAGAAGAGTGAGGTGTGATTTCCCCAATTACATCTAAACCCCATTGTTGGAATGGTTCTTCTACTGCCACTGAGAGTAGGGGTGCGGCTGGCCGTGCTTCTCGGTTGGCGAACTTCTGGTACTGAGTGCATTTCCGAACATATGCATGCGCGTCTCTGAAAAGAGTAGGCCAATAGTATCCTGCGCGCATTATCTTATGGGCAGTAGTATCTCCGGAAAAATGACCTCCAGCTGGTCCGTCATGCAGCTCAGTTAAGATTTTCTGTGCTTCGTCAGTTTCCAAGCAGCGTAATAGGACCCCATCGTGGTGTTTCTTGAACAACTTACCTTGGATCAGTTGGTGAGATGCGGCTTTTAGTCTTATTGCGCGTTTCTGTCAGGCAGTAAGAGCAGGGTCCATCGTGCCTTGGGCCAGATATCTTGAAATGTCAGAATACCAAGAAGGGCTATTTTGCTGAGGCACATGGTCGCTCTGATACATGTCGATCTCTTGTCCCCAACATTCTTCTTCAATCTCCCGAGCACTTGCAGCCTCTGCGGCCATTTGACATAAGCCCTGTCCTTTAACGATATGTGCTGGCTTGAACTCTAAATCGTATTCTTGCAAACATGCCATCCAGTTGCCCCGCCTTTCGCCTAGTTCTTGCTGTACGAAAAGTGAGCGGACTGCTGGGTGCGGTACAAAAACCGTGACGTGATTTTTCAAGATGTAGGGCCTAAAATGTTTTACGGCCTTGTAAACCGCATAGGCCTGCTTGTCAATTTCTGGATAGTTTAATTCAGCTCCCTGTAGACCGGTGCTCATAAAAGAAATGGGCCGTTCATCGTTGTTATTATCTTTCTGCGTGAGGACGGCCGCAAGCGAGGAGTCTGAAGCGAAAGTGTATAGGATGAAACCTTTATCAAAATCTGGACTTTGGAGGGAAGGAGTTTCAGCTATAGCCTTTTTTATTTTATCGAACGCCTCTTTCTCTGGGGGATTCCATTGGAATACAACATTCTTTTTAATCATTCCCTGCAGTGGTCTGACTATCTGCGCGAAATCTGAAATGAATTTACGGACAAAATTAATCTTCCCCAGGAAGGATTGCATTGCTTTCTTGTTGCTTGGGGGCAGAATCTGAGCGATGGCTTTAGCCCGTTCCGGATCAACCACAATGCCCTGTTTAGTGATAATGTGGCCTAGCAAGTTTCCCTCTGCCACAGCGAAAACACTCTTTTTAGGATTGAGCGATATTCCGTACCTCCTGCACCTCTCGAAGATTTGCTTGAGGTGGCGTAAATGATCGCCCCTGCGTTTTGAAAATACAGTAACATCGTCCAAATACACCACCACGCTCTGCCCTATTAAACCGCGGAAAGCTATGTCCATGGCTCGTTGGAAGGTTGCCCCTGCATTGATCAAGCCAAAGGGCATGCGTTTGAACGCGAAGGTTCCCCATTTTGTCCGGAATGTGGTTTTCAGTCTGTCCGGTTCAGCTACCAGCACTTGGTTATAGCCGGAGAAGCCGTCCAATAGGGAGAACATCTCAGATCCAGACACAGCTTGTAATATCTGTTCCATGGGGGGCACTGGGTAGTTGTCTTTGTTTGAGGACCGATTCAGATTGCGGAAATCTACACACAAGCGGATCTCACCAGACTTCTTTCGCACAGGTACCAGATTCGACACCCACGTGGAGTGACAAACTTTGAAAATAATGCGCGCATCTAAAAGCTTTTTAAGTTCTTTTAGAATCATTGGCTCCAAAGCTGGATGCACTTTTCTGAGTTTCTGTTGGAAGGGTTTAACGCCTTCCCTCATGGGTATTACATGCTGAATGATACGAGTATCGTATGTACGTAGATCTTCATATGTCCAAGCAAATACGTCACGATACTTTCGGAATAACTGGGTGAAGGCCCGTGCCTCTTCATCACTGCAGTCTTTGCCAAGGTTAACGAACTTAGGGTTCTCATCTGACCCCAAGTTGACTTGCCGATGTGCCAATATGGAACTTTGCACTTTGGTGTTCGGCGGCCTGCGGAATCGGTTTTACAGATCAAACATCTTTTCTAGTGATACCACACCCTTGGGCATAATGTTCCCTTTGTGTTCATCATTCTTTTTCTGTAACGCATGCTCATGTTCTTCCTCATCGATTGCCGCGTCCTCGAATACTTCAGTATTGCACATAAAGTCCAAAATCTGTTGATCATCGTTAAAAACGCGTAAATTAGAAATATTGTCTGGCACAGAGGGCCTATATACAATTTCAATAGAAAAACCGTCCCTCAAAGGGGTGAATCTAGCAGCAGCATTAGCCAGAGTATCTGCTGCTGCATTGTGCATTCTAAGGACAGATTTAATTCCAAATGCATCGAAACCAGAAATCAAACGCCATACCTCTTGTTGATACGCCTTTAAATGCGGAGATAAAAAATGAATAGTGTTGCGTACCTGGAGGGTGATAATCTCTGAATCTCCAATGACTTGCAAACATTTTACCTTCAAGTCCAGTGCCTTTTTAAGTCCGAGGATTAATGCCTCGTACTCAGCAGAGTTGTTGGTGCACTGGAACTCTAGCCGGCATGAGATTAAGTATTTGTTCTTGTGCGGGTCAAGCAGTATGCAACCAGCACCAGCTCCGTCATGAGTCTTGGATCCATCATAATACAAGGTCCACAGGTCACTTTCTGGCTCCTTCAGGGCACTAGGTTGTGAAGGGGTCCCTGCTGGTGGTAAGTCAGGAATTACTTGCTCTTCAGTGACAAAGGCTACTTCAGATTGAACCTCGGGGCCTATAGGAGACTGGGGGGGTTGGTAGCATCCAAATATGGACTTCAGAAGGCACATGCCGAGCTCTTCTTGTGCAAAGCTGATGGGTTCATTAACGGCGTCCAGATCAATGACGGTGTGTTTCATATAAGGTTCACTTTCTACCTTGATTTGATTATTCCGCCCCTTGTAAGGAAGCCACAAGTGGGACCAATCGGTGGCGAAGTAGCCTTGTAATTTGCTGGACCAATCTCTACTGAGCAATAGGCCGTATGCTTCCGGAATATCGACAACCACAATGTCGATGCACTGATGGACCCTAGAGTCTGATGACAGGCGGATAATGACATTGTTCAATTCTCCTACGGCGGGTACTTGTGATCTATCGAGCTGTATGATTTTTGCATCAGTCTTCTCCGGGAAGATGTTGAGTTTCTTACAGACGGATAAAGGCATGACATTTGTAGAGGCACCGGAGTCGACTAGACAGTTGTGGACATTGAAGTTAAAAATCTCGAAAGACAAAAGGAAGGGAGGTGTGGATCCTCTTGAGGTTGTATTGATGGCGTTTACTATGGATTGCACCTCTGGTCCGGCTTGCGCAGACGTGTTGCTTACAGTCTTCGTAGCTGAAGCGAAAGCCTTAAGAATGAGCTCCTTTTGGTTAGTAATACGGGCCAGCTCATAGAGAGAAATGTTTGCTCTTGTTTTCTTCATATCTTCAACAATGTTATAGCTAGGCTCTGGTTGAGGGCTAGGCTCGGCAGAAGTCTTAGGGGATTCTGACGGAAGTTTATTATTTTTTTGACTCACTCGGGTAGTGTTATTTGGGTGTTTCTCCGTGGCAGATTGTTTTCCGTTACCCGGGGGCAGGATTTTCCTTAGAAAGGCCCTTTTCTTGTCTTCATAAGACTGTTCAGGAACAGGTCCTTTGCTTCTGAGGCTATAATTCCGTACAGGCTGATCTTTGGGAGTATCTGCCATGTAGATATCAATGGGGGTAAGGTTCTCTCCACCTCGGATTATGTCAAAAGCAAGGATAGAAGATCCTGGTTCTTCGTTAGAGGGTGGATCCTCATCATGATCTGAAACATCATCCTCCGTGACATCTCCTGGGGTTTGGTCATCTAAAAGTTGATTAACTACTGCTGTCATGCTGCCAATCCATTGAGGGCACGTTTTTTCAGAGTGGGCAGCTTGGTGGAATGAGCAGAAGTTGTCTTTCCCGATCTCCTCCACATTGAGAGCGGCATTTGTGTTTGACGGAGGTCTGTTAGTGTTGGGATTACTTTTTCTGAAGAAAGGCTTGGGTGGTTTACTACTAGTTGTGGCTTCTGCGCCCTTTCTCCTGAGGTCAGTGACTTCATTTGTTAAATGCTTGAGCGTTTTTGCCATGCTTTCAAAATCAAAAGCATCTCTATCCCTATCAGTAGTCTTAGGAGTGGAGGACTGACCTCTTTTTGTGTTAGGCTTGTGATCATCTCTCCCTTCATGATCGATGGCTCCTATCGAAAGCATGTCTTTCTCTACAGCGAGAGCAGCCTCATAATTAGCCGTAAGGTTAGCGCGGGCTTCACGTTTGACGAAAACTGCAATGTCTCTAGGTAGGGCTTTGGTGTAGTAGTCAATGGTGATTGAGTCATCCAACGCTAGGTTTGGAGGAAATTTCTGTAGTATAGTAGCGAAGCGTTGGTTGAAGTCCTTCACCTTTTCCTTTTTGTGACACTTGATGGTGCTCAATTCAGTGAGAAGCATGGAAGGAGTCTTATCTTCTGAAAATTTATGCAGGAAAGTGCGACGGAATTGTTCCCATGAAGTGATAGATGCACTGGGGAGAGAGCGGTACCAAGTGGCTGCCTTGTTTTCGAGGGTATGGGGAAACAGTCGACACGCGACATCATCGGACTGGACTCTCATGATTTGCAGAGACAAATAGAAGCTGCTGATATGATCTTCAGCTAAGGTGCCCTTCTCAGGGTTGAACTTAGGGAGATGTTTCTCTGGATGTCTAGGCAGATCTTGGAGCGGGCCTAAAAGGTTTAATGGGGATTGAGCCATCCAGGCCAGGGGTTGCACTCTTCTCGCCCGCTGGTGTTGCCTAAACTGATGTTCAGATTCACCTTCCGAACCTGAGACCGATGCTTCTGACTCGTGACGGGAGTGTTCGTCCTGGTGTCTCCCACGGTGCAGAAAATCTCTTAGATATCCCAAGTTGTTTACAGGAGGCCTCATTGGGTTTGGGTGACGGTTGCGAGCTGGGTTTCCTTGACCTCGGCCTCTATCCCCTCTACCTCCAGCCCCTCGACCTCTATTCCTATCTCCTTCATTTCTACAAGCCCTATTTCCCCCGTTAGCATTTCCTCGGCCTCTATCTCCCTCACCATCCCCGGGTGGGGGGTGTGCCTGGTTGTTGTTTGGTCGAGGCTGGTTAGGCTGGGAGTCGGGAAAAGGCTCGGTGTCAGCAAACTCTTCGCCTTCTTGGAGTATAGGATCATTTTCTTCAACGGCATTTGCGAGGTCTTCCAACATGAGATTAACGAGCTCGGGTATGGTACTCGCAATGGCCCCGTTACGGGTGATATTCTCGGGCGGAGTTCTAGTATGGGCAAGGTATTCCATGATTGGAGTGTACCGTAAATTGTTGATAAGATCTCGGGCAGCTGGGCGCAAGGCTCTCAGCTGCTCCCTAGTGATTTCAAAATATCGAAGCTCCCTCCCTGGAATATCTTCAAGAAGAGGAGGGTTAGTTTCATTGTTTATGACCTCCCCTTGGGGAGTTTGTGATGGGATGTTTGTTGTGTGCTGGGAGGCTGCCATTCGGCCCTCCTTCTAGCGCCAATTCTGTTGACGGGAAAATTTGTCCGGCCAACAGTAGGGGATCTCCCCGGTGAAAAGTCCCAATTAGACCTTAAACCGTTTGGAGTAGGGATCCCATCCGGGGTGTGGGTCCGGCTACCACTTAAGATGACTTCCCTTCGGTCTCAAAAGAACCTGTTTGGACCTGCGGACATACACTCATTCACATGATACATAATACATGATTGATGCATTAAACATGAATCAAACACTATGCGTAGCAAGATTATAGATAAAACACGTACACCTCAAGAGATGTCATTAGCAACACATCTTTTGGGGGTAATGCTTATAAGGTAGTCTGATCACAAAAGAAATAGTTCTTAATGATAAGATACCTCTTTACTTCCTGAAAGATAAAACGAAATGCTAACAAAATAGTTCATTAACATTCATTAATAGAACAGATGATAAAATGAACATCATTGATACAACACGGATAGCCATGACGCATAAACGATGACATGAATAGTGCAGCTTCATTAATCATAGGATATTCTGAAACTGTACAAGGAATACGCAAAGTGTTCATACAGAAAAACACATCATAACCATAGGGTATTTTAACAAGACTCTATATTCATATGCTCAAGTGTAGAATCTTTCAATACAATTGCATGTAGCTCTTGAGTTTTCCCAAAAAGAAAAGCCCTTTTACAATGTCCCGTAGGAGTATTTATAATGCCAAAATTGTCCGTTGGGTTTCCTTGACTGTTCGCCTTCTTGACCTTTGGGTTACCTTGCGACCCACTCCTTCTGTGACCTGGGCAGGTGATGCGACTTGCGACCTAGGTAGGAGATGCGACCTGCGACCTATCCTGTTGGTGCGACTTGCGACCTGGTTCTACTTGCTGCTGCCGGGACGCGAAATGTTAATGTCAGGGATGTCAACCTGTTGATCTCTGAGGAAATCCTGCCATGCCTGGTGTTTTGCCGCTATGGGGGACACCAGAGGTACCTCCTCCTTCAACCTATGCACACATTCCAAAGCGTTTGGTACTAAGGTCTCCCTTTTCTGTCCGATCTGATTTGAAAGCAATGCAAGCTTGGTATAAATCCGCGCTGGAGTGGCGATGAATTGACTAAGATGCTCTTGAGATGCCGAGGGCTCTGGATCAGCTGCGGCTTGCTTGATGGGTTGCAAAAACGATTGGATGTCCTGGTCTACTTGTTCCCAGGTTTTCTCTTCTTCTAATGCCCCAAGCGATGGAATGTGATGCAACGTATGCATTGAGTCGATACCACTAATCAAGTGGTTGTACGAGGACATTACTTTGTCCAGGTCTTTAGACAATTTGTCTCCAGATTGCATCGCCATGCGGAGTTGAACCTTTGCATCTTGCGTGTGAATCCAGTCCCTCTTAGGCAAATTTTCAGGTGCCTGAGGGTACTGTATGGTCCAACCCATCATCTTGTCTAATGCTTGCGACGCCTCTCTGAGCTGCTCATGTCTTTGTCTGGTTTCCGTTCGTGCCCTTGCCAATGGGGCGACTGTTTGTTTGATGGTGAACATTTCACCATATACCTGCCTCATAGTCACTTCCAGCACCTCACACTCCTTGAAGATGGCCAGCGAGACTTCATTTACTGGTAGAGCCTGGTTTCGAAGTTGCTGGACTTCTGCTTGCAGTTCTGCTTTCTCTTGCTCTGCTCTCTTCTCACGTTGCTCAGCTGCGTGCAGTCTATTTTGTAGAGATACTATTTCTCTACTCATCCGGGTGACATTCTCTTCCGTAGCCGCGGCAAAAGCAGTACCCGCTGATGCTATCATTACTGGATTAGTCCTGGTATCCAAAACTATATCCTTGCCTGTTGATACTGCAGATGCGGCAGAGGGACTTTGTGCCAACGACCTCCTCTTCTCTTGACGGATTTTGAACGAAAACTGATCAAATGTGAGTCTGGTCAGGTCGATCACATCTTCTTCCTGTCTCTGGGGCGATCTAACATCAGAGAGTTTTGTACGGCCCGGAGGTATGTCGAGAGGAGTCACCTCAAGATCGTCCAGCATGTCATCCTCCCTTTCCTCTGTGTTCTTTTCTTCTTCTTCCTTCCGCCGCCTGCTCACCTTCCGTCGCCGTTTCTATTTCGGTTTCTCTCTCGTTCACCGGCGTGTACAGGATCGTTCTCTTCTTCCGTTCAGAATGCGAGCACCGTTTGGCTTTCTTTGGCGTTCACCGCCTTGTCCGTGCTCGCCTTGTCCAAATTTCCAGGGCTTTGGTGCCCGTTCTGCTGCGGCTTGTGCCTCCTTGTCCTCTTTTTCTTTCCTGGCCTCTTTGGTTAGCTTCTTCTTTTGTGTTGCTGTTGCACTCTTTTGGCGCGCCTCCTCATCTTCTTTTAGCTTTTTCTCCCTTTCTTGTTGGGCTTCTGCCTCTGCTTCCTTTTGTTTGATGGATGGAGTTGGCCCTGTGTCGGTTCGATATTTCTTGAGTATAGATGAAGAGGCACCTCCTAACTGACGTCTTATGTCCTCTAAGTTCTGATCATCTGGGTCTTCCTGGACCTCGTCAGTTCCCGAAGCAAGTTGTCTTTCAGCATTATACCAGTTTCTTCTCTCATCTTCCGCTGGGCGTTCAAGATGCTGATAGGTCCACTTGAGGTTGGCTCTCCGGCAGTGTTCAGGGACTATTTTCTCTGGGTCATATGTTCGGTGTTCAAGTGCCCCCAGCTGATAACTTCTCATTGCTTCTGCCTCTGCCATTACTTCCTTGAAGTCTTTAACTGTGAATGCACCAATGGTGAGGAGCAGAGTGGGCCACGGCTTCTTTTTGCCCTTAGATAGGATGTTGGAGAATCCGTGTGACATCTGAAAACACACCTCCTGAATAAGCATTTTGTCCGTCACGAAGCGAGGCATAGCATGTGGCGCCTTGTAAGTTCCAAAAACTCGGATGAAGGTGTACTCAGAAAGGAACCAAAGGCGCCACTCTTAACCAGAGTCGTCTCAAAGCCCGCCACGACATGCAAGGGGCGTCTTGGCCAACAAATGTCTCAGACAAAGGCGGGAACAAATATTTGGGAGATCTGATCTATATCCTCGTTTGTATTTTTTGAACTCCAAACACCTTGAGTTGTAGATGAATTGCGTCACAGAAATTTTCAGAGTCCCGCTAAAGCCCCCATCCATCAAAATCTACTCGGGCGTAAACCGCGTCTAGTAGGTACGAAGCCATGTAAAATTTGGCAGGCATTCCTTCTTCCGGGGCCAATGCCGAGTTCAAGTTGGTCTGCATCGATGTCATCAGTATGCCGGCCCAGTTGAAACGGGTGCCATGTGTTGTCACATACTCCATGATAGTAGCCCAACTGCCGCTGAAGGTGGAGCAATCTGGGCGCCCGTAAAGTCTGCAGAGCATGGCGGCAACCAATTTGTAAACCTTCCTTAGGCTCGCCACTGGGTATTCCTGGTTCTTTTTCACCTTGAACTTCTCGGGCTCCTCCCACCATTGTTTAATAGTATCGACTATCGGAACGGCGTGAGCAACAGCCCATTCTGGAGAGAAATGCTCGTTTGGGTGAGGCAGTGAGTAATAAATGTGTGCATCCGAGCCTACCAGTGTAGCAAAAGCTCTGCCTTGGTGATCCCTAATCACAAACTTCTCGGGGTCTGTCTTTTGTATGATCCAATCTATGATTTCGGGACATGGGAATATGGCTGGATGCGCCCCTGCCAGATGTAGTTTGGACCTCTTTACCGCCAAGTACACTTCCCGGTCTGGGAGATCTTCCGGAAATTCTTCTTCCAGTTTGGCGAACTCCTGATAAATCTGGTACCATCTCATGCTGTCGTCTTTTGAAAAAGTACATAGTGTATCTCGGTATATTGGGGGTGGGGACACCACCTCCAGCTCATCAATTTCCTCCACTATTTTCTTGCCCTTTCTCCGAGATAGCGGGGGCGCCATGTCACTAGAATCTGAGAGCACAGGTATGCACTCTATGTCTTCTTGAGTTTCACCTGTCAAATTCAGAAAGGAGTCCCACGATAAGAACGACATGGTGATAAAAACCAGTTACAATTTAGTGATGAAATCTAGCTGCATTAATGCAAAACTGGACTGCTGAGTCACTGGGTCGCGGATCGCACAAACAGGGCCCGGGCGCGACCTTGCGACCTTGCGACCTGGCGACCTGGGGTCGCTGGGTCGCTAGGTCGCTAGGTCGCAGATCTCCGAAAAATGGGAAAACGTGACCTAGCGACCTGGCGACTAGGTCGCTGGGTCGCAGGGTCGCAAATCCCAAAAAATGGAGAAAATGCGACTCTGCGACCTCGCGACTAGGTCGCTGGGTCGCAGGTCGCAGACTGGCTTGCTGGGGGTTTTGCGCGCGCGGCCTTGAACTCTTTTGCCCCCTTTCTCTTGGGAATTTACAAGATTTCTGGGCCCAGGGAGAGCTGTGGCATGATTTCAAAGGCAAAGGGAGGATGCCATGGGGTGAAACAACAAACAGAGAGGTTTTGGGCAATTCATGCAACATATAATTTACAAAAACTCTCAGAAAACATCAAAGCTCGACCAAAAGACAATTTAAAGGCTAAATGGGAGATGGGTTTAGTAAGAAAATCATTAAAACGGAAACAGCAGGAAGAAATGGCAACTTACCCGGGAAAAAATCGTAAGTTGAGCTGTCAGAGGCGTTTTCCTTACAAATCGCTGAATGTGAAAAATGCGACCTGCGACCTCCCTTTTATAGAAAGTCGCACGTGCGGGCAATTAATGCAGGTCGCTGGGTCGCAGGTTTGTCAAACTTTGAGTTTTGCGACCTGGCGACCTGGGGTCGCTGGGTCGCAAGGTCGCTAGGTCGCGATTTTCTGAAAATGGCAAAATTGCGACCTGGCGACCTGGCGACCTGGCGACCCGAGGTCGCTAGGTCGCAAGGTCGCATTTTTCATCAGTTTAGGGGATCTGCGACCTGGCGACCTGGCGACCTGAGGTCGCGGAGTCGCTAGGTCGCTAGGTCGCAGTTTTCATGAATTGTTTACTTTTGCGACTTAGTGACTTAGCAATTTCTCTTCGTTTCTAAGGGTGTCCGAAAATTTGAAATGGTGGTCAAAATTTTGGAGGGTGTTGTAGAGACTGCAACAACAACATGTAGTCTCCACTACCTCTCGCCCATAATTCTTGTCCTACAAAATTAAATTGAAAGGCTTTGCCTCTTCATCAAGATTTTTGTTCATTCTTTTCTACAACTCCATTTTTCTTAGGTGTATGGAGGTATCTTGCTGCTCATTAATGACACTTACGTAATAAGTTAACCCTTAACTCCCCACCATTATCTGTCCTCAGCACCTTTATCTTCTTCTCTGTTTGGTTTTCCACTAGAGCCTTAAATTCTTTATATCTGTCAAAGACTTCAGATTTCTTCCTCAAGAAATATATCCATGTATTCCTTGAGAAGTCATCTATGAATGAAACATATTACACAGGCTTACCCAGTGATGGAACCGACACAAGTCCAAAAACATCACTGTGCACAAGCTCTAACATCTTGTTTGCCCTATTAGCACCAGAAGGAAAACTCACCTGATTCTACTTCCCATATACACAATGTTCACAGAAACTGAAATCCAAAGATCTATTAGACATACCTTCTACCATACCATTTCCATGCAGTATTCGAAGGCCCTTCTCTCCAATATGTCCAAGCCATTGATGCCATAGCAAGTTCTTTCTCCAGAGACCATTAGGCTTTCCGCTCCACTTTCAAGAACCACAGAACTATTGCACCCATCAAAAATAGTGCTTCCCTGAAGCTTGTACAGAGTTCCAATATGAACTCCCCGCATTAATACCAATTCTCCCCAAACCATCTTACAGGTATCTTTCTTGAACACTGTTTTTACACCTGCATCATCCATCTTGCTTACAGAAATCAGATTTTTAGACAATTCAAGAATGTGCAGAATACCAGGAAGTGTTCTAATCCTTCCACTTTACAGCTTCAACTTGAATTTTCCACGTCTGACAATTCTGGCCTTCCTATCATTACCTAAGAAGACTTCATCACCATCATATTTATCATACTCATAGAACCACTCCCTATGGGGATGAAGTGAAAGGATGCACCCGAGTCAATCAACCATGACTCACAATCTACATGTGAATTTGAAGAAGAAGCCAAATACACATCCCCACCATCATCCAAGGTGGTTTTTTCCTCTGCAGAAGGAGCATCATCAGATCCCTTTCCTTTCTCAGGAGCTTTAGATCTGCAGTCCTTTTTGTAGTGCCCTTCCTTTCTGCATTTCCAACACACCTTTACAAACTTTCCAAGAGATTTAGATCTCCCTCTATATTTAGATCTCCCACTCGAAACCTTATTCTTGTTTCTGTTATAGGACCTTCCTCGTACAGATAAGGCATCTCCATTCTGACACTCCATATTTCTCTATCTCATTTCCTTCGATAGCAAGTTTAAGAAAATTTCATCAAAATTTAAGGTAGTTGTATTGCTACTTATTTAAATAACCACATTGTCCCACGAGTCTGGTAGAGAACACAAAAAACGAATGCACTTATCTTCATCTGAGATTTTAATATCAATATATGACAGCTAAATTACTACATTATTGAAGGCGTTCAGATGCTCTATCACTGAGTCTCCATCCTTCATTCTTAGGTTATATAAATTTTTCTGCAGGAACCATTTATTTACCAGAGAATTAGATTGGTACAAAGTCCAAAGTTTGCCCACAAATTATTCACCGTAGCTTCCCCAGATACATTCAAAAATACCGAATCTGAGACACACAACCGTATTGTGCTCTTAGCCTTCTGATCCAACTTTTTCCAGTATTCATTTGACATTGTTTTTGGTTTAGTACCTTGATCTACCATGATCCATTGGTCTTTATCCACTAGCAGATCCTCCATCTTGAGCTTCCACAACTCAAAACTCTAACCATTAAATTTCTCAATCTCTATCTTTCCACTACTCACCACCTTCTTTCACCGCAAGAATCGATCTCATAGATCTCCCATTGAACAATGTCTACCACAGGCCTGAGCAAAAAAACCGTTAGCAGCAAAGATGTCCCCTTGAAGCTGAAATAGCTATGATACCAAATGTAGGTTTTAACCCTGTATAGAAATTATCTGTAAATGAATCTTAAAAAACAGAAAGTAAATAATAGCGAGAGCATAAAACATAAAACAAATATACACAAATATTTTCCCCTCGATCCCAAATCGGGACGAATAGCTTGATTTTCCATTATATTCCTTTTAGTGTTACAAGACATATATATACATGATGAAGCATACATAAAATCCAATCCATTAACCTTGGATTAGAACATAACTATAGTTCCCTTGACCAGATATACAAAATACCAGGGGTTGAAAACCATCATGCCCCAAAATCGTGTGCAAACCCATGCACAAAACCATGGGTGGGTCTGCCCACCGAAAAATAGGGTCCATTTTTTTTTTTCCCTGGGCGCTGCCTCGAACCTCAAACAGGGGAGCTGCTACCCCCATGTGACCCCCCTGCTGCACCTGGCACAACATACAGGGCATGATATCGCCCCCCCTGTGACCCCCCCACATGTGTCTAGTCTTGGAAAGGATATAACACATACCCAAAAAAATGCACCCATATAACTGCAATATATTCACTCTATTTTTAGAATTGTAAAGCCCCTCTATAAATTAATGTTTTGAGATAGTGGTCAACAAGGTGAAGTACTTGTGAAAAAATATTGGATATGTTTGTTATAGAATATAGTTTTTGAACTTTAAGGAATCCATATGAAATAAAAAAATATAAGGTTTCGGCTGTACATATAGGATTTGATGATTCCTATACCTCATTTATCCTTAGATGCAATAGGTGTTCCTATGGATGTGGCAGAAGCTTTTGCATCATCCCTTATTAGGCAAGATATTTTTGGATAGATTACTCATGACTTTATTATGCATTAGATGATGAACCCCAACCCGATGAATGTATATGGGGTAGGAGTTAGAACCTTAGTTCATATTTTAAATCTATTAGTGTTAGCCATTACCTTAGTAAACAATTTTTGAATTACTTTTCCACTCCCTGAATGCCTAGGTCCAAAACATCCTTGTGTCAATCCTCGAAGTTGAATGGGATATAAATGAATTTACATCTCTTACCCTCTTGAATTCAGGATCAGAGTTTTGTTTTGACACATTGAATTCATGATTATGGAGTTGGGTAGGTTTCAAGGCAGAACATCATATTTTCCACTCATTCATGTTCCTTCTAGATGTGTGGAACCATTTGAAAAATTCCCATTAATTAGTTGCTTGGTTCCTTCTTTAGGGAGATGAATTCCTTTTATTAAACCTTTTCCACTATATGTGAAATGTATCAGGTAGCCCAAGGATTCAACTTCCATTAATTACAGAGCTGGGTTTAATAGGATATCTTGTTAGATAGATGTAACATGTTCTAATTACCATGCAATATTGTGGCAATTCATACTAGGTTTCAAGGTTTATTTTACAAGAAATATTTTCCATGTTTTCTATAAAAGCAGATTCTCAACCAACAGAAATATACATGACATAAAAGAAGATATAACTTATAAGGTGATGAATTATATTGAATAATAAATTTATAAACAACATCCAAATAAGGTGTAGGAGGAAGAAAAAAATGGAGGCAATAATCATAATAACCAATTTTTTTATTTGTATTCAAACTTTATTTTGAGGATAGGATATTCTTCCATGATGTAATTTTAGTGACTTAGTTGAGTGATGAGACGTAGGCCTAGTTTATTTTGTCCAATATTTATTATATATGTAGATTTATTACGATGAGGTGGGAAAAATAGTATCACTCTCCTAACTCATAAAATATTTCTATCCACCAATTTTATACTCATGTATATACCTAATATTATAGAGTGTACATTTTTATTTTTTCTTGCACTTTCCTTCTTGTCTGATTATTCTCATTTCTCTTCCAATTCATGCACATATCGATAGGGTTTATTTTCTTGTTTATATTTTAAAATGAATTTTCTTTTGGGTTGAGGTATTATTTTGGTTTTTTCTGATAAAGTGAATTCCTATTTATTAAGTTTAATTGTCTTGCATTCAATTCTTTTTATGAGTGGGTATTGGCTATAGGATCCACAGATACAACAATGAAACTTTTTTTCTCTATGCAAGAAAACCAATTCTTTGCATACCTTTTCTTGTCACAAGTATGTGATTTACCTGGGTCACATTCTTTTTCCTTGTTATGGAAGTATCATCCTGGATTTATATGAAGTATGTGTGAAATTGAAATGTTATATCTATTTATGTGGAGGTACTTCGACATTGAAATGTGAACAGATTTCTTAAAATAGAGTATAGGGAACTAAATATCCATTTATTATTCTTAAAATGCATTGCAAAAAAGAGGGTTTTCCTTTAGTATTTCTACCATTTTATTTGGTATAACACATGGTAGAGAATGATGCAATGCTCCTTTTCTCATTATGTTTGGAATTTATACTGATTGACTGGGTGTTTTATGTAGGTTCATCGCTATTTTTTTTTATGCCAATAAATTCGTTTCTTTTTTTGTAGTTACCAATAGAAATTAAGATTCACTATGTAGTTTCATTTTTTTTATATACCAATAGCTTCATTTGTTCTTTATACGAATAGTTAGTTTTGTGTAGCTTCATTGGTGAAAAATTTAGATTATAGAAAAGTATTAATTCTTATTATTTACGAAAAGTATGGATGAGCATGAGGACCTGTAGATGTTGGGGATGTATTTTTTCTTAGACAAATGTTTTTTAGGGTGTGAATGAATGTGAAACAAGAAAATCAAGTGCGTACATTTGGTTAGATACGTTGGAAGGGGGTATAAATTAGAAAGTTTTACAAACAATTCAAAAGTTCCATTTGTTTGGAATATATGAAATTTTTGATAGGTATGTTGAGATAAAATGTGAAAATGATCCTATTGGAGTACAAATAATTAATGGTGGACTTATTTTTATTTTTTTGACTCACAAAGGAGAGGCGAGGGGAAGATGCAACCAATCAATCATTATGTTAGTAGGAGGTTTACTTCCTTTGAACGCTAAGGATCATGGCATATTGAGGTATCCTACCCACCCACATGTATGGCTAACCAAGGAGAATTGTTTTCTTGTATGATGCAATTTTCTAGCTAGTTGTCATACATTATTTATTATATGTTGTTGTTTTCTTTCCATTTCTTTTCACATTATATCTAAAACTTGTTCTTTTTAGATTGTAACTTAACTGAAATGATTAATTTTAAGTTCCAAGGTGTTATTTTTCTATTGGGGAATTTTATTTGTTTTGTTTATATATATCATGTGGACAGATAGTGGCCACTATTTCCCAACCAAAGAAAAATTATTCGACTTTCTTTCCTTTCAGGGGAAAAATAGCATTCACATAGTTGATGTTGAGGTATATGCCATATAAATTCTTTATAGCCTAATTTATATTATATTAAAATGTTCATGGTATTTCATATATTATACTCTTCATTATATCTTCTTGCATTTTAGAAGAAGAACTCAGTATTGATGGTCAAAAACAAGAATTGAATAAAGAGGGGAATATAACATTAGATAAATCCCCAGAAGCATGTGACATTATGTGCACGCATGAAAACATTCCCTCACATATTTGTGCTGATGAAAATCTGCAACGCAAGCCTTCACCAAAAGTGGAACCACCTCCTTGTAATAATCTTTGTGAGTTTAGGAAGGTACGAGATTACGAAGACATGCAAAGCCAACAATCACCCTGGGTGGAACCTATTAGCAAGAATCATTTGAATGAGCTCCCAGATGATTATGACTCATTTCCATAACTCGAAGCACATTCTTCCACATGAGAATTTTCATAGAGGGAACCTGCAAGCTTGTCACAATAATGCACAACATATGTGCTTGTGCCACAAGTCTACAAAAGAAGAGGCCCCTCTGCATAGTGTTACTCACATCTTTCTCCTTCTGCGTTGCAAAGCTCTATTAGCCTTTCTGCTTCAATTCCAACCCACTTGCATGCTCCACCCGCTATGCAGCCTCCCCCTAGTGCCATATCATTGGGCACCCTCTCGGTCGCACACCTTCCTAATTGCGCACTTCCCTTTTTCTCCCCCTACCATACTAGTGTGCGCCGCATGCACACTCCCATCATCAAGATAGCCTAGTCTGAAACTCCCACCTGCACACCACCTTGCCCAACAGGACTCCACTACACACTTCTTGTCTCTGCTTCTCTATTAACCTCCCAAGAGCATTTTTTCTAACCTTTCTGCCCTTGTTCTCTTTTGGTTCATTATCCCATGGCTCCACAACTGTGCCAAAGGAAAATCAGGGACGATCAGAGAGGCACATTCCCCAGACGCTACCAACAAGGGCCTAACAATGCTTGGAATCCTTCAAGGGCTCCTATTCTAGAAATAATGCTAGGGAAGCTCCTTAAAGCCCTACGCACGACCACGAGGAGGAGGCCCCTGTTCAGGAAATGCAGAGTGATAGAAGCAGACCTAGGAAATCTACCATCACACACTAGGAGCACCCCATGCCCTGTAAAACTGAGCCTCTTCCAGTTAAAGAGGCAGTGGGGGAAGACATTGACGTATGGATAATGGACTCGGAGGGAATTTAGACATGCATACCGGATATTGAGTGCTTGGTCACTCCCATTCTTAGCACACCTACTTCTACACCTCAACGTCGTCCTACTGCTGAGGAGGAGGCCATCGCACGGGAGTAAGGTTGTTGTATCAAGGAGAAGGACCCAGACATTGAGGACGATGTAGGAGCACCATGACTGCGCAGTCGCTCATATTTTTTTAGTTTTCTGTTATTTCAGCTTGTATCATAGAAATTTTACTATCACAAGTGCCATGACATATTTTGTAATTTTCTCTCGGATGTTACTACAGGGTTGGTTTCCTCCTAGGAGGCAGTCCCATACCTACACTACATTGATAGGAACGAAGGTTGGGATTTGATAGGTGTAGCTTACCAACTCAGCCTGTAGCATATGTAATGTTTTATTTAGAATCAATATAGTTTAGACTAACTTACCAAAAAAAAATCATTAGAGAAACAAATGTAGAAATAGAGAGAGAGAAGAGAATCAATCTGGTGATACCCTTAAAGACAATTTCTCGCATGAGACATACACAAAGAGACTAGTGATCATATCTTCAGATTTGGTGAATTCAACTACAATGCCTTGGTAACACAATTATAATGTATTGAAGTGATGAAACAATATTTCATGTGTAAATTGTACTCCAACCAATATTAGTTTGGAAAATTATATTGTAATACTTGACATTTGATATAATATAATAAATGTAGTTGAAATTATTTATAGTTGTACTTGATATTATTTAGTATTGTAATGTAACTTTGTATTTTCATATTAGATGAACATGCACATTGTATGGCATTTTTTTGATTTAGTTACAAGATTATGCTAATTAATTTATGTTTATTAATAATGAACACATAAAATCAATAAAAAACTACAAAATTACTAGTTTATATTGGTTAATGATGAAGAAAAATAAAAATGAGTATATGACTAAATTAGTTGTTTATAAGGATTATTAATGAAAGTAAATGAAATGAATATAAACTACTAAATTAGTTGTTTATATAATAAATATGAAACTACCAAACAAAAAAAAATCACTACTAAAAATAATAACTTTTGATTACAAATGAGGACTAAATTTTTGATATATACGAGTATTAGTAGCTAATTTAAAGTATCTGATAACACGACCAAAATTTAATCATATTTCTTCGGTCATTAGATAATTTTAAACGATGACAAAAATTTAGAATATATATGATTATGAGTTGCTAATTTACAGTAACTTATAACATGACCAACATTTTGGTCATTAATTGGTTTTCTTGGGTTATTACATAGTAATATATTTTGTTGTATATTTGGTCATTAATTGTGGTAGTTAATGACTGAATCAATGACTAAATTAATGACTAAATATACTACTAGATGATAAAATTGAGACAACCAATTAATGAATAAGCTAAAAATGTCTAAAAGTTGGTCACATTATGAGATACTGTAAGTTAGCTACTATTAGTCACCGACTAAAAAATGGTCATTTATATGCAAAATTTAGTAATTTGTTAGTAACTAATTAGCCATTTTGTACTAGTATCTTCTCCATATTAGTGTGATTCATCCTTTATATAGTACCATTATGTTTAGGAATAGTAGGGACAATCTTCTGACATTTTATGTTGAATCTGTTACAATAATCCTTGAATTCTCTAGAGTAAACTGTCCATCGTTATATATCCTCAAGAACTTGTAAGTATCTCTTTCAAATATAACATGAAATTCTTGAAATATCTCAAATACCTCACCTTTGACTTTCATGGGATAGGCCAAAATCTTCTTGGATGTATCTTCTATGAATGTGACAAAGTATGAGGTTCCTCCTCGAGACACAACAAGCACTGACCTGAAAACATTAGAGTGAATTGATTCCAGCATACTTGTTTTCCTATCATGGAAAACTATCATAAATTAAACTCTTTGTTTCCTACCATCTATACAATTCTCACAAAGGTGGAATTCATAATATTTCAAACCTAGAAGCATATTTATTTGAGCAAGTATTTTTAAGCACTTTTCCCTCATGTGACCCAATATCTTAGGCCATAAGTTGAATGCGTTTCTTTATTTTTCAACAACATCCACATACTATAATTTTTTTTTCCATCAATGTGTACAATATTTCTATCTTGAATCCTCTAGCCATGACTAATGACCCTCTACTAATTTTCTAGCCATTTTTACCAAACTTTATGGAGAAAGCTTCATCATCTATTTGTCCCATAGATATCAAGCTCATACACATCTTTGGAATATTCCTAATATATTATGATGTTACATTGTGTCCAACCTTAGTCTAGATTCGAACATCTCCTACTCCAATAATATTATAGAAGTGATTGACTTCGAAATGTACCCTACAATAATCACTAGTTTCAAATGCAACAAAATTATTTTTACATCGTGTTATATGGTAAGATTCCCTAGAGTCAAATACCTAACAAATGATCGTATTAGAAGTATATACATATATTTCTTCTAATTAAACGATGAATAAAAGACAATTTTCTAAAGCTAAAATAGTGGTCTCACCTTCATTTCCGCTACTTGATTTTTTATTTATGTTGGTCACCCTTTGTTACTTTTTTCTTTCTTCTATATCCAACAATCTCTTTTCTTGTGTCAAGTTTTTCCACGATGAAAGAAATTAATTGTGCTTATTATTTATTTTGAAATACCTATTGATCTTGGATGCTTGTATTACATGGATTTTTCTTTCCATGAATAGCTAAGTCTAGAGCTTCTTCATGTTTTTCCACAACTAATATGTGTCACAATTACTCATTGAATAAATGATTTATAATGCCCTAAAGGTGTTAAAGTGCTGAAAAATACTATAAAATTCTTCTAATTTTCTGGGATGGAGAACATAAGTAAACTGACTCTAATTTAATCATATAGAATATTTTTTATAGGTGCAAGGTGACTAGAAAATATACTAAATCAATTTAAGTTTTTTGCAACTAAAAAATCCTCCCTCATCTTGGGATTCTATATATTCTTCACCAAGAAATATTTTTTCAATGCCAAATTTTTCACATATGATCGTGAAACTTTTTCCTTAATCCTGGTTCCATGTTCTCAATAGCAACAGTGAAGTATACATTGTTTGGTAGGTATTTTTAGATTATATAAATGTCATTTACCTCTAGCAATTTCGAGGCATCCTCCATCATGTTGGCATTATGATAAAGGTTTTGTGTTTGATGGCAACCCATTTGTAACAAAGTTCAAAAATCAATTCAGCAGTGACAGAGTGATGGAATTGAATGAAAGAATGATATGATAGAGGTTTTCATATCAGAGTAAAAATATTATTAAAGTTCAATATTTGAAGATCTATATGCGGGTTCGTCAAGTAAAAGTCATGTATACATGCGGGTATGAAGAAATAAAGTTACATATGTGTTGGAACACTAATTTTATAATACTAGGGGTCTTTACCATGATATTATCCCACAATATTGAGTGTAGTAATGACTATTTGATATCGTCTGATCCTGTCAAAGATTACTACCAAAACTAGTGCGGTTTTCGCTCATGGTATTCGCTAAGGATCAAAATATATGAGGTGAATATTAAAGTGCTAAGGGTGCATGAGTAAGTGTAATGAATGAATACTTAAATTTGAAGTGTATTTTTATGATATGGGCTATATATTATTGATAGATCTAAAACAATGATGCACACATGAATATAATGATGGATCAAGATCTCTAGACATGAAATGAATATGTATTTTCATGATCTATTTAGGAGATGTTTATATCTGTAGTCAGGTGCATGTTTGTTGCAGTGAAGGGTATGATCTGAGTAAGGTTGAAGTTCTAAAATATTGCATTATTTACAGATCTATACACAAGTTTTCCATGAGGAAGGCACGTATACACGTGAATTTGTATTTGTAGAGTAGCATATATGTTCAATAATATGTTAATATCTATATGCGAGTTAGTTTCAGGATAAGTGCATATAAACATGAATATGTTTACTGAAAGGCACATATGCAAGCCAAGTGTTGGCTCGAGGGGTCCTGACCTAGGTTCGGTGCGCAAGGTTTGCCAAAAAACCCATATACTACTGGCCCTTTTGGCAGTGACCTGCTTGCGTAGGTCAAAGTCTCACCCGAAGTAGTATGGGTGGGTGCGGGAACCAGGTTTTCGCGCCGTGAGAAAGGATGGGTAAAGCAAGCAGAGCTGTACTAGGTCCTGTAATCCCCGATTACCTTGTTCTGCGGAGGGTTAGTTAAGTCTCTATTTGCATCCACGTGCACTAGATCTATAATTATATGCCTGTTATAACATCAACATAGCAGTACATAAATAGAACATAACAGATCTAGATCCAAGAATGCAGTATACAGATCTTTCGCAGCTTAAGGATAGAAAACACACAATAAAGAAATTATCAGTAATTCACATAAAATTACTCACAGATTCAGTTATCTAACAATCTTTTGCATTCATTCATTCATAAATTCTTCCTTACAATTCCCTTCCCAACCTGCGCACACAGCAGCAGGGTCGACACACAGCTGGACTTAGATATTTGTTCACACAGCCAACAGAAGTCTGTTCCCCAAAACCCAAATAGATAGCTTACATCAAAATTCGCTTGAATAGCTCATCATATCCTACCTTTTTCAATACAAAATTCATCTCTATTTATAAAAATCTAGCCTCGACTTTCCTATGGTCCCCAACCCATGGTTTTTGGACCCCTAGTTTTCCCTTTTACCTAATACAATGCTTTCAGGGCTTTGACCCACCCCAAAACCCCTCCGCTAGATTAAATCTAATTAAAAAGATCCATAATGGACTAGTTTCGCAGCATGTTAAGAGACCCTATTCCAATATTCCCCCAACACAATCTTCTGACTCATCCCGAGTCACTGCAATGACGCGGCCTCTATTTGCATGCGCAAGGTAGTCAGAGTGCAGATGAGCTAAGGGAGCACTTCTTGACTCTGGGTCGTAGCTCGTTGTGCAATGTTGACAAGTGTCAGGGAGATAGGGCTATCTGGAGTTGTGATAAACCTTTCTAACAACTGTGGAGGCATGCAATGGTGGACTGAGCATCTTCAGGGAGCTAGAGTGCGGCGTCGGCCCATGGTTTCAACCATTTTTGGATGACAGTCTTATTGTGGTGAAGGTTCTCAAGCTTTTCCAAGACGGATAGACACTGCGCAGAGGGGGTGGAGGTTCTAACTTGATCTAGAGTAGCTTTTTCCTATTGTAATTCCCTTTGGATATGTTGATGCATAGGATGGTACTGGATGGTCGTCCATAGTTGGGTAGATGTTTCAACCAATTTTGTGCCCCGCGTCAGCTGCTCCTGAATAATATGTGTTGCATTTGTGACTACTGCAATCCGCTGATCTCGTACATACAGAGGTAGTTCATACTTCTGTTGCGTGGCCCGGTCACAGTGGAAAACTTCGTGCAACACTCTGGTGTATAGTCCTTGGAGCTATGTGCGAGATAGCTGCACTAAATCTATTTGGATTTCCCCAGTATTTGGGTCAGGAGAATTGACTAGGGCAAGGTGAGGGAGTGATCACACATTGCTTCTGTTGGGCGGTACTCTGGAGTTGTGGAGAAGATGCAGCATGTTCCTGTATCTCAGTGTTCCTTCTTGGCACAGAACCAGTTGGAGCCTGACCGTGATGCTACAGGTGGGGGACTGTAGTACTAGCAGACCTTCTTATACTATATCTACTAAGGCTAGCTGAATGGGTCATGTGGCTCCCCCTGGAGTATGATGGTTGGTTGTGCAGTACTGGTGCCTCTTTGTTTTTGGTTCATAGAAAATTATTTCTGTAGGAAGCCAGTACTCATTCCTTTGACTGCACTCAACATTCCCAGACTTTCTTAAGATGATATCTGCAGTTACTGAGTAGCCTCGGACTGGGGTATTCGGTGGGTTAGGGTCCATCCGAGAAACAAGAAAACGGGCATCCAAGAGAATGTTAATGAGAGCAAAAAATAGTATGCAGATAGCAAGAGCATGTTGTAGGGTGAATAAATATCCTAGTGCAAAGTGATACAACCAATCACACACCATCCAGAGCTATTTAATGGTGGAGTAGTCCATTCGTGAGACTTACCATCGATCAGGTGGATCAATCTTACCATAAATGGCTGCATTGATGATCTGCTGCCAATTTTGCGTACTTGTAAGATTCCTTTTTTTATCAAATCAGGATGTGCTAACGGGCATCCTTCATGCCTAAGGTCGTTTCCATGGAATGTCAGACCACAGATGATGCCTGCATGTTGTTCGCGTACCCTGAATGAAGGTCGACGCGAGGTGTGTCTGCAAGTTGGCCATCATTATTTTCAAGCCATGCGCTTCGCCCTTGGTCAGGATGTCCCTGTACAATAGTGTTGCATCATGTGTCCTTGTGCCATTTATTACTTGAGGTGTCCGTAAATTCTCCAAATTACACATGGGTCCAGGTAGGTCCGTAACCCAACACATGCCTACGTCAGTGGTACCCCGGCAAGCCTGTTTGTGCAAGGTTTGATCGCACCCTTGAGTGTTGTATGTCAACAAGTATCCACGTAGGTTGACTAACCTCAGAGTCCATCTAGAAACTGGGGTCCCTAAGCACGGGATCACCCTTCTCCATTACTTATTCTAAGTGAAGAATACCGGTCCTTGCGTAGGTGCTCCATGCAGTATTAGTGACAGTGCCCCTAGGTTGTGTTCCATGGGAATCTTAGGTTCAACCGTCTTCTAACTATCATCTGCGTCCTCTTGGAAAGGCAGGTTTCTTTTTGTGGTAGAGATGCGATGAAAATTCCTTACGGTCTAAAGACATTGAAGTGCCAAAACCTTGTGCAATCAACCTTAGCAATTTTCCATCTCCTCATCAGAGTCAGAAAAACATTCACTGTCATTTTCCCAGCAGAGCATTCCTTCATCCATGGGGTTAACCCGATCTTCATCCTACGCAGTTAATTTAAAAATGTGATCTAATTCTTCCTCCTCATAGGCTGGCTCTATATATCGCACACCTTCTGTTAGATCTAGCGGTACTATGACACGCATACCTTTGCTTTCAAAAACCATGTTGTGCTTCTTGAGATTGATGACACCCCCCATGTCAATTTCCCAGTCCAGTCCAAGGAGCACAGGGTAGGCATCCGCATCTTCCACAATTTATATGACTTCAAAGTCAGCTAGGACCCTTACCCGTGCGACATCAACCATGAATTTTGGTAACCTCCCTAGAGGGATGATTTTTTGTTTATTGGCCATTTGCAGTTGGATGGTGGACCATTATAATTTAGGTTCTCCCATTCATTTCCATGTCTTCTTTGGTAATACATTCGCATCTGACCCCAGATCTAAGATAACCTGATCAATCTCGTAGTCACTAATTTGTGCAGTCAATCGCATCTCTCTTCCGGTGTGCTTCTTATAGCTGTATAGTTTGTGTACATCCTTGGTCTAAGGGATCAAATTGGACCGAAATACAAAGGTATTCAATAGTGCTTGGAGATTTCCTACAGCCTACAGATTTCGTAGTAGCTTCATACATGCCTTTAAAAGGGGCTCAACCCCTTCCAATATCTAAGGTTGTGTCGGTGGCTGCGTGGGGACTTCCAGTGGTGTTTTTTCTTTGAAAGGCACTCCTTCCTGAGAGGCAAGCTCCTCTTTTTCTCCCTAGGTGACCGACCCGCTGCGTGTCATGAATTTTACACAGGGATCTGCCTTTCTTAGCTCGGTTTTAACTCTTTGTACGTTCTGCGTAGGGGTGGGTTGCTTTTCCTGCATCTTGGCTATTAAAATTAGGCAGTCCTCTACCTCATGGTCTAGCTACCTATAATATTTTACCGATGGCTTGGTGGGATTTCTCCACAGTTATAATAGATTATCTAGCCACGTCCTCACCCGACACTTCCTCCCTGACCTCCTTTGCCTCGGGCCGGTGATCCTCCAAAGTGCGCAGAAAGTCTTGGCGACACAGGGTTCGATTGTACCATATATAAATTCCCACGATCCATCATTAAGTCATAAGTATGATAGTTCTGCTCATCATGTCCCACTGATCGGCAGAATCAACACCATAGTTTCTTTAGTTCTGGGACATACACACCTAGTCGAGGGCAATCGTTTATATCATGTAGTCCTGCTACCCAATAATCATCACACCGTAGCGCAGGTCTGCTTGAACCTGGTCGTAACAGGACAGGTTCCCTACCTGCCCCTGGGCATACCGAACTAGGTCCTCCTGCTTTCATGTAATCCATCAGCAAAGGGCACTGCTCCTTCGTATGGCCAGACACCCGACATTGTATGTACCAGAGATCTAGGAAACCATCCTTTCCTCACTCTTTTCACAGGTTCTGTATCTCCATTTGCATAGCTCCAAGTTGTTCCTGGATTTGTTGTACCCCTACTGACGTATCCTCTCAGGGGGCAGCCTCTAGTTTCATAGTGACTTCCACAGCCTTCTCCTGCGACTCAAAGATCTGATGACTCATTGGCATGTGTAGGTGAGGTAAGAACATACTGATGAACCATTCCGTATGTTGTTTATCATCATATTCGAATCCTTCTTGCCTGATTGCTTTCTTCAATCACTCATCAGCCTCCCATACTGACTCAGACTCACCTTATTTGAAGTCCTTCACTTCTACTACCAACTGGGAATAATATTTCAGCTTCCTGAACTGGTGCTTCAAAGCGTCCTTGATATCTTGAATAGATGCTCTCCCATTCTGGGCAACATATCGCATATACCAGTCCAGGGCCTTGTCCTCGAAGGCCAACGACAGCTGCGCCCTTTTTACTGTATTTCTCGTCACATTCTGCGGAGTCCATACAGAGTCTACAACGAACCAAAACCGATCCATATCCTCATCTCCCACCCCCTTTAAGGTTGGTAGTTTTAGATGTGCAACCATATCACTGTCTAGGGGGGGTGGTGGTGGTATAGGCAAATTCTTACCTTTACGTGGCCTTGGTGATGATGTAGTTGGGGGATCTTGCACAGTTGATTCCCTCAACAGATTGTAGGCGGATCTCCCTCCATCAAGGTTGGTCCCATAGTATTTACCACTGCATGTCATGCTCCCGTCTAGATCCGAGGTCATTTAGTCAATATGACTACATAGAATTCTCTTTTCGCACAATAATTTCTTAATCAACAACGGTAACATCCTCAGAAATTTGCCTCGAAATCCTTTGAAGAGACATCATTTTTCCTCAGAGTATCATACAAACTGATCAATGGAAAATTCCGCCACAAATCCTCCTAGCACACTATCCACCCAGTGATCCACCGTGCATGTGATAGTATTATCGGTTTTTTCCAGCTACTCAAGCAGCTCTAGGAACCATTGAGTGACTCGCTCATCCTTCCAACACTTATGGAATTCCACAAGTCTGGCCAGCCACTCCTTCTCACTACAATTTTCTTTTACTGCAAACTCCTACATCTGTCTTTCGAACCAGTCTTCGATCTCTGTTCTTTCAGGTTTCTAGTATTATCTTGTCATTACCCGATTCCTCTCTCAGACTTCTTCCGGTGCCTGCAACGGAACCATTTGTTGGCTTGAGGGGTCCTGACCCAGGTTCAGTGTGCAAGGTTTTCCAACAAACCCATATACTACTGGCCTTTTCAGTAGTGACCTGCTTGCGTAGGTCAAAGTCTCACCTTAAGTAGTATGGGTGGGTACTGGAACCAGGTTTTTTCACCCTAAGAAAGGATGGGTAAAGCAAGCAGAGTTGTGCTAGGTCCTGTAAACCCCAATTACCTTGTTCTTCGCAGGGTTAATTAAGTCTCTATTCGCATCCACGTGGACTATATCTATAGTTATATTCTTGTTATAACATCAACACAATAGCACATAAACAGAACATAACAGATCTAGATCAAAGAACGTAGTATACAGATATTTTGCAGCTTAAGGACATAAAATACACAATATAACAATTATCAGTAATTCACATAAAAGTACTCATAGATTCAGTTCTCTAACAATATTTCACATTCATTCATTCATCAATTCTTCCTTACAATTCCCTTCCCAACCTGTGCACACAGCAACAGGGTATGCACACAACTGGACTTGGATCTCCGCGCACACAACCAGCAGGAGTTTGTTCCCAAAAACCCAAACAAATAGCTTAAATCAAAATTTGCATCAATAACTCATCATATCCTACCTTTTTCAATAAAAAATGCATCTCTATTTATAACAATCTAGCCTCGAATTTCCTATGGTCCACAACCCATGGTTTTTGGACCCCTAGTTTTCCCTTTTACCCAATACAATGCTTTTAGGGCTTTGACCGACCCCAAAACCCCTCTGCTAGATTAAATCTAATTAAAAATATCCAAAATGGACTAGTTTCGTAGCATGTTAGGAGACCCTGTTCCAACACCAAGGTTTTACTGAAGAATACTAAAGAAAATTTCTGATCAATTTTATTGTATGTATGTTGTCTGTTAATGATATCTTCATGTCGATATGGGTTTAGTAACAATGTCCAAAGTATAATTTTTTGAATGATGAAGTTGAAATTAGTTTCATGTTGATTTTTTGAAAATGATACTTGATGTTGACTGTATGGAGTTTCAGAGATCCGTAATATAACATAACAATTCAGAATATCTTTGTATAATTATTTATATGATTCATCTTAACAGGTTGCAAAAATTTGTATATTGAGGTCTGTAGGGAGGTTTCTATATAAAAAAGTGCGTATACACACAGGTTTCCTTTAGTGAAGTAGTGTATACATTTTTTTTATGAATGACCAAGGTTACAGTAGATTCAGTGTGTTGATGTAATATTCTGGGTTTAGTTCTGATTATAGCAATCTCAGTATTCTATATGAATTAAATTGGTGATTGGTTAAGTGATTTTTTTCTTCAGTGGCTGGTTCAGTATTCGATTAATTGGTGATTGTTTGGTTTAGTGCTTGTTTTCAAGAACTCGATGATTTTTTTAGGTGTAGTAATCAGTTTCAAATTTAATATTTTGGCTTATATGATTTTAAAGGGTTGAACATGGATTATGTGATGAAACTATGCATACAAGTTCTGACGTATTGAAGTCGATGGATCCAGTGCAGAAATTCATGAAACGTGGTCCAGAATGGTGCTAAGGGTTGGAGCCCTCAGTGAGGAAGTTGAATTTTCCTGCCAATAGGATCTGGTGATCTGACCAAGGGGTCGTAACTTTATTATAGTAACTGATGGTAAATGAGAAAAGGGGGCTTGAGCTCTCGTCCAGTAGTAGCTGTAGAACAATTGAAGGTTGCAACCTTCTGCAAGTGGGTACCTGCGTGCTGGTATGAGTCTATGCCAATATAAGATTGTAAGAAGTTTCTACATAATAAATATTGAAGACGAAGACATCATCGACAGTGGTTTTCCCCCATAACGGGTTTCAAGCTTAAATCCCGATGTTCATTTGTGTTGTTTATGCTTGATGGTTTATTTTTTTCTTAGTGCACATGTTTACTACTTACTAAATGTGTGATGAATCAATGATGAATGGGTCTAAGTAAAGTTACTAAATATTAATTTGAATTATAAGTTTCATGATCATAGACTAGTATCCTTAATGAAACTCACAAACATATGCTAGTTGGCTTATATAAAGTCGCATATAGAATTTAGTAAAGAAAATTAAAATTTTGTGTGAGATTTAAATACTGATTCACCCTCCCCCCCCTCTCTCATTATTTTTCCTAGCAATTGGTATTAGGGAAATTCCTTCAGAAGAAGCTTGATTGCTTGAAGGAGATCTGTCATAATGGGAAGGAAGAAAAAGAACAAGCCTACTAAAAGGAAGAATACAAATAACAAAATGTGTGTAAAAATAAATGAAGAAGATAAAACAAGTATTGATTTTTGTTCTTGTGATCTACTTCCTTGTTCATGAATTATTGAAGATAGTGAATATGAAAGTGAAAGTAATGTTATGGATATAGAAGAATAAATTTCTAAACTCAAAAATTAAGTTGAATATCAGCAAATTCTATTTCATGAAGGAGAATGTATCTATCGATACATGATTACTATATTGAATAATTAGTTACAAGAAAGAAACTCAATTGATAAAATGAACAAAGAATAGATAGACCAATATCAAAGGTTTCATGATGAAGTAAGAATTCATAGTGAATGACTTGAAGCAAAAAGCATCTCTCTCAAATCAGATCTAGAAAAATAAAATAAGAGGAATGAAGAACTTCTACAAACATTTGAAGAAAAAAAACATGGGCTAAAAGAAGATATTATAAAATTAAATGGGCAAGTAGAAAAAGGAAGAATGGTTGAAGATGGTATGAAGAAGTAGTGCCAAGGATTTGAGGTTGAGGTAAACATTTTAAAAGGTAAATTAGAAGAAAAGGGTAAACACTTGAGATTTCAATATAGTAGTAAGATTCTAGACAATGTTTTTAGTCATCAAAGGTATCCTTCCATTAAATTTGGTCTTGGTTTTCATGAAGTTGTTAAAGGAGAATCCAGTTCATAAGACGGTGAAAAAGATTCAAAGGATGTCAATACAAAACCTGAAGTTTTTAAAGAGAGAAAAGGTCAACCGATAATCATGAAGAATAAAAGGAAATAATTAGCACCTAAATATAGAAGTGTCAATTGATTTTCTCCTCTGATAAATAATGTTGAATTATTTATATGTCATAATTATGGACATGTTGTAGCCAATTGTAGAAGAATATTGTTTCAGTCACAAACAAATATACATTACACAGAAATACCAGCGACTCCTAGGTGCTCAGGTTTCTTTAAGGGTTATTGTTTTTCATGCAAAAAAATTAGACATAAAGTTGTTGATTTCAATAGAAGGAACACGAGGAAAACTTATTATGATTCCTCTGCTCGCTTTTCTAGTCACGTAAGATGTTATTATTGAAACAAGTTTGGGCATGTAGAAAAAGAATGCAGGCACATATCAATGAATCGCCAAAGACAAGATGGAAGACACACATATTATATCATCAGACCGAAGAAAGATGGATCTACACACATTCATGCTAACAAGAAAAAAAAGAGATAATATTTGGTCTTTCTCTCTGTGCGCTTAAAAATGAGGATGAATGGTACGTCGATAGTAGATGTTCTCATCACATGACTAGTGATAAGAGTAATATGGAGCCTCTAAAGAAAAATCAAGATGGTAAGGTTATTCTTTCAAATGATGCTCCATAATTTTTTTTGGGAAAAGGTAGAGCTATAATTAACAAAAATAGAAAGGGAGTTGACAATTTATTAGTTCAAGGCCTAAAACAAAACATATTAATTGTAGGCCGAATGGAAGATAAAGGAAATGTAATTGTGTTCACATCAACCAAATGAAAGGTTGTGGACGAAGAAACTGGAAAGGTCAGAGCAAGGGGATACAAAAATGCTAATAAATTATATGTGTTTAAAGATCTGACCTCTTGCAGATATAAGGAGGATTTAGACTCATACTGAAAGAAGATAGTT
The DNA here is from genome assembly GCA_034641835.2 of Pinus albicaulis. NCBI lineage: Eukaryota > Viridiplantae > Streptophyta > Pinopsida > Pinales > Pinaceae > Pinus > Pinus albicaulis. Next base: position 554,564,042 of record CM076569.1, on the reverse strand, counting down.
CCCATTACAGTTCATCATTCTTGAATGAATATTTTTATAAGTAACTGCAATATGTGAAGAATGGTTCGCAAATGTTAGCTTTTTATATTTCTGATAGTGCATATGATGTGACAATAGAAGACTTGTACAAACTGTACAAGATCAAGGGGAGTTGAAGTTGTGAAATTTTTAGTATTTCCCTTTTTTTGTGCCAGTTCATTAACTCAAGCCTTATAAATATGTGAGTTCCTTTAAAACAACCGCGTATGGTTTTTCTCTGATAGAAAAATAGTGAGACAAACTCAAGGACATATTCTAATATAGTGTTGACAGTTATGATTTAATTTTCTTCATCTGATGTTGATGCATACAGTCCAATGATATGATATTTAATTATGATCTTCATATTGACGATAATATAACTTATGGATATTCCTTCATGAGTTAGTTTATGTGCTCAGACTTGATAGTGACCATGTAGCACACGTTCACGGGAAGCACTAGCCTTCCTGTAAAGATGCATTGTTGGCATTATGATTCTTTAACACATGTGATTCTCATGTAGTAGTTATAATGATGTTATAATATTATGATGATACATGGATTTCTTATGATGAGATTATGGATGATCCCTGATCATATTTTGTACAAGATTACCTTTATTAGAACACATGGAGATGATGCATGAATAATGATTCAGATATGAGGAAAGAACATGCAAATATTTCTATTGATGATTGTTGTCATAAATGATGCCTATTTTGCTTTATTTATACACATGTTACATTGTGATTATGAAAATGGAATAAGTATAAAACATGAAGACCTTTGCGATAAGATACCACAGGGATGATTGGTTGATACATTGATTATTGATGAAGTGGTTCTGCTATGATAACTCTTCTTGCATATTCGGGAAAGAATATTATGTTGCTGCAAGGTTCATGAAGAGAGGGTTATTGATATGCTTATATGATACTTGGATACATTGCTACATTGTATTTTCTTACTGATTCATTCTCACATATGTTTTTGATGCATGTCTATGGTGTTTACTCATGTTATATGATATGATGCTTTTATTCTCTATCCTATTTCATGATGATATACTTGGTTACCACATATGTTTCTTTGCTGAACATGGTTTGGGGCTATTCCTACAAAGGGAAAAATGAAAGTTGTCTCTAATGAATTCAAGAGATTGAGTTGATAGATGATATCTACGGAAAGATATTATGACTTTTATATTGTAAACCTGATCACAAGTTGCAAATATTGAAATTTACCAATGCTATTGTTGACAGAAACATATGGTGCAGATCCTATTCGGTATATTATGGTCACTAATCATGGTCTTCATCTTTCACTATTGAGGTATTCCCATCTTGGTTATAAATCTCATTCTTTTCATTTGATGTAAAGGTAATGTAAACACCAATGATGTAATCCTTGGTATCTTCATTCATGTATGGACTTTTGATGTCATTTCAAATATGTAATCCCACTTAGTTGGGTGGTTGTGTCAAATATGTAATCCCACTTGGTTGGGTGGTTGTGTCAAATATGTAATCCCACTTGGTTGGGTGGTTGTGTCAAACATGTAACCCCACCGAAATGGAAGATTGATGTAAGTATGAGTCCTTGGCGATAGTAAAGGTCATACTTGGTTGAGTTAGAGAGTCATGTACTTCATTGAAAATATTTATGAACATTCAACATGTGCTCAGAGGGAGCATATTCAGTATAATGCATATCATATCTACAAATATTTTGCATCTACAAGGAAAGAAAAAAACATTGTTTCTAGATTGGTCCACCCTTTTCCCTTGATTTCAAAGTGGGCGACTAACTTGGTGTTTGAATAATTCTTATATTGACGTGTCTAACATGTATCTTCAAGTTATGGTGATTAAACACTAATATCGTTTCCATCAAGTCCAAAGAGGGATATTGTTGGCATTATGATAAAGTTGCTGTCCTTGATGGAAGCCCACTTGTAATAGAGTTCATAGATCAGTTCAGAGGTGAGACAGTGATGGAAAAAAATGACAGAATGATGGGACAAAGGTATTCAGGTTAGAATTAGAATATTATTAAACGTAAATATTTGAATATCTATATGCGGGTTCATGAAGGAAAAGTCGTGTATACACGCAGGTAAGAAGAAACCAAGTCTCGTATGTGCTAGTGCATTAATTTTATAATACTAGGGGTCTTTACCATGATATTATCCCACAATATTAAGCATATAACGACTATTTGATCCCGTTTGATCCCATCAAAGATTACCAACAGCACTAGTGTGGTTCTGGCTCATGGTATTGGCTAAGGCTCAAACTATATAAGGAGGTGAAGATTAAATTGCTAAGGTTGCATGAGTAAGTGTAAAGAAATAATACTTCAAGAGGAAGTATATTCATATGGTATGGGCTATAGTTGATTGATAAATTTGAAATAATAATGCACCCATGAATAAAATTGTGGATCAAGATGTCTATACCTCAAATGACTATATATTTGCATGATTTTTTTATGAGATATTTAGACATGTGGCCTGCAACATGTTTTTTTCAGTGAAGGGTATGATCTGAGTAAGTCTGAAGTTCTGAAGTATTGCATTATTTACAAATCTATACGCAGGTTTGACACGAGAAAGGTGCATATACATGTGAGTTTCACTCTCGAGAGTACCGTATATGTTTAGTAACATGTTGACATCTATATTCTAGTTGGTTTCAAGATAAGTGCGTACATACATGAATATGTATACTAGAAGGTGTGTATGAAAGCCAAGGTTTTTCAGAACAATATTGAAGAAAATGTCGGATCTGTGTTGTTGTATTTTTGTTTTCTGTCAATGATGTATTCATGTCTATATGGGTTTAGTAACAATATATGAAGTATAAATGTTTGAATGATGAAGTTGAAATTAGTTGCATGTTGATTGGTTGAAAAGGATAATTGAGGATGACTGTACGGGGTTTTAGAGATCTGTAATCTAACATAATAATTTGGAATGTCTTTTAACAATTACGTATCTAATTTAGATTAACAATTTCTAGAACCTAGTATATTGATATCTCTACGCAGGTTTCTCTACTGAAAAACGTTTATACATGCGGGTTGCCTTTACTAAAGTAGCATATACATTTTGTTTTATGACTTCCCAAGATTGCATTGGATTCAGTGTGTTGATGTAGTATTCTAGGTTCAAATCTGATTATAGTGATCTCACTCTTTTGTATGAATTAAGTTGGTTATTGGTTATGTCACTATTTTCTTTAGTGGTTGATTCAATATTTGAGTGATTAGTGATTGTTTTGTTCATTGGTTATTTCTTGGAATTGGATGAATGTTTTAGGTACATTAATCAATTTGAGTTTTTATATTTTTTCTTATATGATGTTAAATGGTTTGACATAGATTATGTGATGAAAATAGGCCTATAAGTTCTGATGTGTTGAAGTTGGTGGATCCAGTGTGAACATTTATGAAATGTGGTGAGCAATGGTGTTGAGGGTTGGATCCTTCAATGAGGAAGTCAAAGCTTCCTACGAGTAGGATATCGTGATTAGATGAAGGGGTCGTATCTCCCTTCCAGTACATGCTGGTAAATCAGATAGGGGGTCAGAGCTCCCTCTTAGTAGGAGCTCGAGAATGAGTGAAGGTTGTAGCCTTCTACAGGTGGGTGCCTATGTGCTGGTATGAGGCTATGCTAGTACACAATTGTAAGTAATTTTCTATATAATAAATATTGAAGATAAAGACGAGGGAAACAGTGTTTCTCTCCCACAGTGGGTTTTCACCTTAAATCTTGGTGTTCACGTGTGTTTTTTATGTGTGATAGTTTATTTTTTCCTTACTACACATTTTTATTGCTTACTAAATGTCTGATTAATCAGTGATGCACTGGTCTAGATAAACTTACTAAAGATTTATCTGAATTATAAGTTTCATGAGAATACGCTAGTTTCCTTAATTAAATTCATGTATATATAATAGTTGGATTAAGTAAATTCACATACAGAATTGAGTAAAGAAAAGTAACAGTTTCTATGATATTTAAATACTGATTAATGAGGGTCTATTTTCCACTTTCAATTGGTAAATAATTATCCTTTAAAATCCATATATTTTCACTCTGTAATTTCCATGGGGTGAAATTCGCCCCATTCAACTTCTACATTTCACTCATTTTTCTTGTATCCATAGTTCATAAAAGGATGAGATTACACCAAAAAAAACAAGAACACGTAGTTTCAATACTTGTTGCTAAAAATAAAAACATAACAGGATAAAATGTGCTAAATAAAATAGAGTAAAATGATAAAAATTACCAATAATACACATAATTTACATGAAAATTCTAACTATGGGGAAAATGATGAAATTATTAATATCTTTAATTTATTAGTCAATTTAAATACATAAGCTTCATCTCAACTTCAACCATCTCACTAACTAACGCTCACCCATTTACTTGTTTCTCACACATCCATTTTACCATAGGTGTTTACTACCTTGTAAATACACTTTGTTATAGTATCATGGACATCTGAAATGGGCCAATACTATGCATTATCCCTAGAAGGTCCCCAAATAATCATTAGTCATTCCAATTCTTCTTTTGTAAAATTCAAAATAATGAAGAAGTCAAAGTATTATATATATTTTATTTTAATTTGAGTTGGATTCACGTCCAACACTCTAAGTTGCAGGATGTTCTCCAAATGGTTTGTTTTTTTTAAAGTTTTGAGAATTTATTATATAATTAATAGTAATAATCTATTTGTAAGGTCACGACAAAGAAAAACATAAAATTAGTGTATGATACCCCCTTTTTTATCGGACAAGGGACCCACCTCCGTGTAATTATTTACCTGCTAAAGTCTATGAAGGTGTGAATATTCTATGTTCCTCTAGACTTTGACCTGAGACCTATTTTGAGGAAGCACGTGCTCTTATCCATTATCCCCACACAAACTATACTATTTTTATGAGACACCCTTTTTTCTACTTTAATCAACCTTCCTATGCATTATAATTGGACTGCTAAAGTCTACGTAGGTGTACATACTACATCCCACATTAGATTTATATTTTTCCCAACTTAGGAGAAAAAATATTCTCTTAACCATTAGTGCCAAAAAAATCTTGATGAAATGAAATGGTACTAGCATGCACTGAGGTGATTTTCTCAACACGTCTATTAAACTACAGAAAAAATTTGTAAAATTTTAATTTATGGCTTTAAAAACATATGAATCTTGGTGAATTACTATTAACGTACCATATAATATAATTTCAATGGAATTATTTCATGTGCCTATAATATTATAACATGAGTCCTTGAGAATATCATAGCCTGGTACAGTTGTGCGGCACCATGACCTCTTTATATTAATATCTTGGCTCTATAAGTCATATTACGGTCTATTCTATACATCAAAATTTATTTGTTAACACTTGAAAAATTTTCAAAAACCTAAACTTGTAATTTACATAACCCTTCAATTAATCAAGTACATAAGAATATATGGCACAATGTTTTTACTATACATTGATGGTAGAATTGATTCCTAACACCTCACTAACATATAATAGTAAATACATAGTGCTACATTGATAAAACTAAACCTCTAGATAAAATTAACACAAGTGTGGAGAATACCCTTGCTACGATATCAATTTCACTAAGTTAGGCCTTTGTGAGACTCTCCAAGTCATGTGTGGCAAACATCCTCCTAAACTCATAATCTATCACAACCAATCCACTCGAATCATCAAAAATGTTGGAACCTCCTCCACTCGAACCAATAACCATCAGTCATAACATTGCAAGCCCCCACCTTTCTCTCCACTAAAGCTTGAATCCTCCAAGGTCGACACTTGGGCTTGAATTACCCAATTGTAACTCAAGTCATAAGTAATCAACCCAGCAATTTTGTTCTTTTGTGCCACTAAACTAAGTTGACCAACCATTTTACTAAGTTATGTTTTCCAACCATGTCATTGCATCCAAGTATCTAAGTAAGTCACTAAATCAAGTTCTCCAACCATGCCCCTACACGCCAAACCATTTGTGAACTATCTAACCTACAAATTGTCCTTCATACTTGTCTAACCGAAAATTGACACAAGGAAACTTTATATATGGTTGTAGGATGTAAACCATAGTGAGCTTATCATATAATTGAACTCTCCTTGTTAGGATACCTCACTTCCCAACTTATATACTTTACTCTCCTCCTCGATTTCTCATTCATTTCATACATTCTTTTGCTAATGTTCAAATATTTTTTGTTGATTTTTTGGTGGACTCCTCCACTCCATTCATGTGTCGTCATATTTTACCCTTTTCTTAACCTTTCATTTGATCAAACCCACACATGTTCCACTCATTGAATGTTCCTTTGCACTTTATTCCACAAACTTTCTCTTGCTTGTATATTATTTTCCTTAGTGCACATGTTATGAAATCATTATCACATTCCCACCTGTGAACTTGCCTCATCGCAGAACAATATAATCAAACCATCAGTTGGATTTCATTCCTTACATGTCAAGGTTTGGTGAACTCCCCGACCTTGTTCCCAATGTATGGGATTAGTCCATGGCGACGAAAATTAATCATACATTTACCCTTGAATTCCACCTAACCAATTTACCTTGGGGAATTTTTCATGGGTGCATGCACATTGCTAACACTGAAGGAATAAAATTGCCAACCACTCAAACAGGTTGTTTTCCTCAACAACCTATAACTCATCACATCAATATGCAAAGTACATGTCGTAAAAAAGAAGAAGTATTACTTCATTTTTCATCTTTGCATTTGTATTTGAAATTCATTTTGTGCCTCCATAAGTTGGATCCCCCTCAATCTCAAGATAACTAGATAGATAATCCAACCAACATGCCCAAGTCTAAAAGAACACGCATCATCCCCAATTCCATTCCTCAAAGATCATAAAACCTTACCTTGCATATGCATATTACCAAAATCCTCCCATGAAAATTTGATAATGGCACCTTTTCCCGAACACACCTTCAAGGGTGACGGGCCTATAAATTAGACATAAATTAAGGCCCATATAACCTTTCTTAGGCACATAAAAGAGATATTAAAACTCTCTTTATACACTTAATAATTATTTTTTAAGCTTTAATATGTTCTTATGAATGTTTAAATATAATTTCATATTTGTGCCTAATATTTTTCTTTTTTGTAGAATATTGTGAGAATAATGGGTAGATTATGAAGATTTGGAGAAGGAGGAAATTTAGGGACTTGCTCCCTACTATTGGAGGATCAATATTTGAGAATACATGATCAAAATATCATGAAATTATTGATAAATTCTGGAGATATTATCAAGGTATGATGATTGAGAAAATCTAGGAATGTATTTCCTGTCATTTACTACAAACTCCTACTGTTGGGGACCAGATCCACTATTTGAGGGATTTTTGAGGGGGAAGATTCCTCCTTTCAAGGAGAATGCTTCCTCGTCATTTTGGATAAGTACCAATTCGAATTCACCTGTAGGGGCATGTATTGTTTAGTATTATTGTGGAGAAAAATTGTTCTCTGGCAGCTCCACTTTCTTTTCTTGCAGGGATGTACTTGGATTGATTCAATAATGAAGATTGGTGTCATTTTTAGCTTCTACGACTTGGTTTATTTCATGGGAATTAGAGACTCCTTGGGCTTGGCCATCCCAGGAGCCTCGGATCCCTCTTGCACAATTTCTTTATGTTCTTGTCACTTCTTAGTCACATGCGTCTCTTATTTATGTTTTGCATATTTCTATATTTGGTATTGTTTCTTTTCTTGTTTTAGGATTGAGTTAAATTATTTGAGTTATTTTCTAGGTTTTTTAAAGGTTAAAAAGAATTATTCATCCTTATAATAACTTTGGAAGTTCATATTAATCATTAATCTACTTGTATTTTGTTACTACACGAATATAAGATTTTTGGAAATGCCTAGTAGTGAAATAGTAGTAACTTCCTGCTATTTTTCAGAAGGGGTTAATGATATCCATTTGAATCAATTCCACTTGTATTAGGTCATAATAATGTTACATTTAATAAAAAAAACTTACCCTATTTAATTTTCACTTGATTAGGTTACACATTTGATAGATTAACTAGATCACTAGTTTTTGAATTTTCAGATTTTAGAGTAGAAACTTTCTGTTATTTTTCTAGCCCGTGAAAACAGGGGTGATTACACTTGGAATGGAGACATAATACATCATAATTAATACAAAAAAATCTCCCATACCATTTTAATTTTATTTAGTTGGTAATTCAGTGAGTTATTTTCAAAACAGATTTCGTTCTAGCAAAAACAAAGTTTCCTCTAACACTGTTGTAGCATGTGTAAACTCGAACATATTTACTCCCAAAGGTTGGTTTTTGTCTATGAGACTTGAAAAATTACCCCTACGATCTAAATACATGATTGAGGAATAATATACGTAACTTAGGGAATTCATTTTCGCAAATTAGATTAGGTATTTCTATTTGAATTCATGCTCTTAGGATTTCAATTATAAATTATTGTTCTTCCTAGGATTAATTTATTTTGAAAGAAACACTTCCATTTCTTAAATTATTTTAGGCTTTGATTTCATAATGTTCACTTCATTACACCATATCAACAAAACAAGGACACATTGTATGTTGCACATATAGTGCCAATACCTCTTAATTTTGTACGAACCACAGGTTGATAATTGAACTCAGTAGCCTTGCTAGTTGCAACATTCTTGTTGCAATACTGAGGCTCATCACTTTTTGGTGCTTCTACTGGGGAGGTGTCAAAGTATGCATTGTTCTTTTCCCTATTTGATTCATTTATTTTCTTTCTGAAAAGAAAAAAAAAAGATTTTCATTAGGCATATCTCATTTTGAAACATAAAATTACATTGCATTAAAATTATTATTCAATTTAAAAAAAAAATCTCCAACACCAACCCCCCATTTGATCACATGGTGCAGTGACAACCACATCACCATCCAATTTTCAGCTATAGGAGGAAGAAGTGGTAGAAAAAGTAGAATAAATGGATGGATGGGATGCCAATGAAGAAGATCCTCTTGGATTTCCCATTCAAGGTACTGATGTTAGTGTGCATATGAAGAGCATCCCTCCATATTTCTTTCCCAACTTCCACCCTGGCACGTGGAACATCTTGGCATGTCACCCTGGAAGTCTAGCATTCCTTGGCACTACCTTGCACACCTGGTCACCCCCTCCATAATACACCTATAACTCACTGACACTCCCCGTCACACACTCTTCTTCATTCATTTCCATGCATTTGGTCCATTTTGTTTCAATGGCACTCCCTAACACTCCCTAGCATGCATGGCACACCCTAGCACCTACTACATCTTGGTGTGTTTCCTTGGCCTCTATCATGTCGTAGCACTACCTAGAATATATTTTCACTCTATCCTTAGCACACCTGGAGCTCACTGTCACATCCTAATCTGAATATGGACAAACTAGTTTTTCTATGTTAGCTTCTTCATCAGTATAAAATAAAAGTGTGCTTAAGGATTATGTCAAAAAGTAAGTCTATGAAGGTTTATCTGTCAAATTACTGTGTCTTTTATGAGCAATTTATTAAGTAACTTAGCTTCAAAAACACATAAATAAATAAAATAATTTGTAGGAAATATAATACAAACCAAGCACATTACATAGTAGTGATGAAGGAGTTCATCTCTCTCGAGCTACATCTCCTTGGACTAGCTTAAATGGCTTCGCCCTCTTTCATTAACTGATAAAAAATACGAATATAATCAATTCCTCAGTCTGATGGATCTCACACCTACTCTAATGGGTCTAGGACACCGCCAATACCCTTGTTTTGGTTCTGACTCAGTCAAATTTTGAATCTCTGGTAAAAGGTTATGCCTATTTTTGTACCTTGGCTTGGGCCTCTATATGAGATAAAAATGGATAACTCATTATTTATAATCCTTTACAACTCTTGAAACCTAATCCAAACTTCTCAGAGAATTGAAAACTACTAGGATAGAATCTTTTTGAGCCAAAGTTGGTCAAAATTTAATGAAGTTATGGCTTTGTCAATTTCTCCTAGGAAAGCTCCTCCAAAACTAGATTTATGCCGAAACTAGAGGACTCTGCCAAATTGGCCGCCAAGATAAACTCAGATTAATTAGTGGATAAGTGAAGTTAAGGCACAGTTAAGCGGTAATGGAATGATTAGCATAATCCACATTAACAAATGGATTAGCACCTTTAATCCATATTAAGGGTTAATTAATATGGCTTTAAAACTTTAAGCCCCACGCTTAACTGGAGCTCCCGCTGGTTATCACCGGCACCTAGTCCCATGGACTAGGGGCTGGCCGCCTCTTACACCTGTCATAACGTTGTTTAAAACATAAATATGTATGGCTACCATTATATAATAAGAACTAAATGGTAGTAGAGTTGGTATAGTTGTTTCGTGTTGCGGGCGAGGTCACGGGGTCGACCTCGACCTCTGCCAATCCTCCGACATAAAAAATTTCCAGCATATAAAATTTGATTTCAACCATACTTAACAAAATTTCAACCTTTGGGAGGGGGCACATGGTGGCCTCTAGGCTTTCCATGTGTCATGACCTCATTTTTCTTGCCAAAACCAACCAAAAACTGACATGTAGCCCAAACATTTGGCCTAACCACAAGTTGAAAAGTGTCATCACACCACTGGCTAGAGTAAAACCAATTTTTGACCAAAAATTTGACCCCTTTGACTTTTTTTTTTTAAATTCTCCTATTTGGAAAATCGGACAAAATGCTCTAACTTTCTTGTACGGAGTTGGTTTTCGATGAAACAAAGTGCACCTGAATTAGGAAGACGAGACCCATCTAGTCATCTAGGTTTCAAGTGAATCTTATAAATTTAATATTTTAGCAAATTCGCCCCCCCCCCCCCCCAATTTAATTTCTGATCACTTCCTATCACAAAATATTATTCATTCATTTCCATGCATTATTTTAACATAGTTCTCCCTTCTATTTCCTTTGCATTTTGTAACACTTCCTAGCACGTGTTGGCACACTCTAGCACCTAACACATCTTGGTTGCATGCTTCCATAACACTGTAGCATGCCTTAGCACTGCCTAACATTCCATGTAAATCCCTCCTTAACATAATTGGAACTCATCGATACTCCCTGTACACACTCTTATTCATTTATTTCCATGCATTTTTACCTAGTTATCCCTTGTGTTTCCCTAGAACTCACTAACAATCCTTAACATGCATTAGCACACATTGGAACTTGGTACTTCTTTGCATGCTTCCCTAGCACTCTAGCATGTGTTGGCACTGTCTATCATACCTTATGA